>OX384536.1:18851591-19429091 GCA_947538915.1 Tenthredo distinguenda | reverse complement strand
GCTTCTTACAGCATCCGTCTTTACTAACTACCCATCAAAATGTGCGACGATGATGTTGCGGCACTGGTCGTCGACAATGGATCCGGTATGTGCAAGGCTGGATTTGCTGGTGACGACGCACCCCGAGCCGTATTCCCGAGCATCGTTGGTCGCCCTCGCCACCAGGTCAGTAATATCATTATACAAATTCCCGCTATCAGTCTACCAAAGCCTGTTCTGAATCCTTATATTCTTTGCCAGGACGAGATTCATTAATAAATTGCATCACTCTTTGTCCGCGATTTTTATCGAGGTTTATTTGATCAGATCGATCGCAGATATATACGATTTGTCACAGCTAGTAAGATACGTTTTAATTATAGAAAAACTGCAGACACAATTTGAAAGGACCGGTTCTTTAATAGGTTGAACGACTTACTCTATCTCGCCTTACCGAGGAGATATATTAAGATTCGCGCTAGTACCTCATACCTATGTATCTGGGTATTTCGGGTTTGAAACGGTAAGCAAGTTTACTTTCTTTTTTACAGGGTGTGATGGTCGGTATGGGGCAAAAAGACAGCTACGTGGGCGACGAGGCTCAGAGCAAGCGAGGTATCCTTACCCTAAAATACCCCATCGAACACGGTATCATCACCAACTGGGATGATATGGAGAAGATCTGGCATCACACCTTCTACAACGAGCTCCGTGTCGCTCCCGAGGAGCACCCAGTCCTCCTTACCGAGGCTCCCCTCAACCCAAAGGCCAACCGTGAAAAGATGACACAGATCATGTTTGAGACCTTCAACAGCCCCGCGATGTACGTCGCCATCCAGGCCGTGCTCTCCCTGTACGCCTCCGGTCGTACCACCGGTATCGTCCTGGACTCCGGAGATGGTGTCTCCCACACCGTACCCATCTACGAAGGTTACGCCCTGCCCCATGCCATCCTCCGTCTGGACTTGGCCGGTCGCGATCTTACCGACTACCTCATGAAGATCCTCACCGAGCGTGGATACTCCTTCACCACCACCGCCGAGCGTGAAATCGTTCGCGACATCAAGGAGAAGCTCTGCTACGTCGCCCTGGACTTCGAACAGGAAATGGCTACAGCTGCCGCCAGCACCTCCCTCGAGAAGAGCTACGAGCTTCCCGATGGACAGGTCATCACCATCGGTAACGAGAGATTCCGTTGCCCCGAAGCCCTCTTCCAGCCTTCCTTCCTGGGAATGGAATCCTGCGGTATCCACGAGACCGTGTACAACTCCATCATGAAGTGCGACGTCGACATCCGTAAGGATTTGTACGCCAATACTGTCCTTTCCGGTGGAACCACCATGTACCCCGGTATTGCCGATCGTATGCAGAAGGAAATCACCGCCCTCGCCCCGTCGACGATCAAAATCAAGATCATCGCTCCCCCTGAGAGGAAATACTCCGTATGGATCGGTGGATCCATCCTTGCCTCCCTCTCTACCTTCCAACAAATGTGGATCTCCAAGCAGGAGTACGACGAGTCCGGCCCGGGCATCGTCCACCGCAAGTGCTTCTAAATAGATCACCTAATCTTCCAATTGCCTTTCCAATGTATCTCTACTAGACCAAACTGATCACTTTACCAAAAAAGGAGAAAATCATTAAAAAAAAGAAAAAAAGAAAGAAGGAGACGTTACCACGCGGACGAAAAAAACTACTCAAGTGCCTTTATTATACACATTTATCAGACTGTATTGTACTACGTAGTTTATACAACATAATTATTTGTTACGGTCATTATTTATTATTACTACTCCTGCATTATATTATTGTATCACATCTATTCGATCGTCTAGTTATCATATTGTCTACGATTATAAGAAAACTAGACCGGTTGCTAGCTCATATTGTAGCGGAGCGGCCATTTCCTACTCTATCACTAAACCTTACAATTAATAAAATTATCTTATAATCCAATATGCTATAATAGTTTCATGATATTCATAACGCCCTCAGCTGTGCTTCAGCCAGACAGCTGAAGCAAAAAATGCTCTCACGCTATCTACACATGTATGTATAAACAGACAATCGCAAGTTCAAGTCGAAATCTGCATCCTCGTAAATATACATACATATACGTTACTTAGGTTCGCAGCGGGGGAGAGGGGAGGCGATGGCATCGCATATGCGTGCCACGTGGGATCGCAGATACACGCGATGCGGTGCCCCGTTCCTAACATCTTCGCTTTGGTACGGGCGTAATTTAACACGAGCATCAAAATCGAGCGACAGATTAAGAAAACGTAAAAATAGTCTCCGCTCCTGACTCTCGATGCCGTAACGTACGCGGCGTGAGGACCCCAGCTGTGCCTACCCTTACAAGGCCCCGACCGCCCTGGTGGTCGTTGTAACTGATGTTTATTCTCAAGCGGCACTAAATTTAGATACCGCATAGATCTCTAGCCTCGGTCCAGTCTTGCCACACGTCGAGGCTCCGTACGCTTACATATCATTCCCCTCGAACAAGGCAGCACATATTGTATGCATATTAATATCTTAGTTCGCCACTTTGCAAAATATTGAAAAAAAAGGAAAATAAACGGGGGGGGGGGGGGGGGGGATGCGCAAACAATGTCTTAGAGTCCTCGTCTGAGATGGCTTTTTTCTCTTTCTGCCAAGTCTGAAAGCCATGCACTGATTATTTTTCTAAACTAGGAGCAGAAACTTTATAAATTAAGTCGGGGAGCGTGATTTTTCAACTCTCCAGCGCAGTTTTAACAATCGTAATTATTCCTTCCCTAGCCGTTGAACCGCATTGAATATAGTCACAACGAGTTCGTGGAACTAGTATAACGACGCTATTATCGATTTCAAACGTCTCAAATCTCCCTGTGAATCAGTTTCAATCATTTCATGGCAAAATTTGAAAAGTCAGACGATACAGCGGGTTCGTAAATGCTCCCGCCAGGCTCTTCGCGGCAAAATTAGTTTTCGAAATCTCCACTAATTGGCGCTACCTCCTAGTCCATTCGCCAGCCCCATCTTACAGAACATTTATAAATTATTCCATTGTGTACACTTGACCAAGGCACTTGACTGCATATGATCAATCGCAAGGCGGGAATACATTTTCAAAAAATTGTTCTACTAAAGAATTTTTGTTTTAATTTATAAAACGATTTTTTCCTTTTCTTCAAATTACGCGTTAAAAATGAGTAGATGTCGTAATAATTCCAAGGTTTCAGTTTTTTCCGAATCCTTGCCGGAGCCGGAATATCTTAGCACTAGGTAAACTAACATAAACGGGAAAAATAAATCAGTGGGAAAAATTTGATACGGATTAATAATAATTATCGTATTGCATTAATCGTACATTATATGGATAATTTTTTTTACGCCCGAGTAAGAGAAAGAAAACGTAGAGAAAAAAGGAACGTAGATCTATTTGTAAAAATCGTGTTCAGATTCGTCCTTTTTGATATTATTTTTATATCCTTTTTCGAAATCCTTTGCCAGAACGATGTACCGGTTCTCGCGAACTGCGTGCATGCCTGCCTCCTGACAAATCGCGTTTATATCAGCCCCGGAAATTCTGTCCGGCCGTGCGACGTAGTCTTCTAAATCAACTTCCTCGCTCAAATTCATCTTTGTTGTAATCGTTGAAAAAACTAATCGCTTCTGACGCCTATCCGGTAGTGGGAATTCAATCTTTCTGTCCAATCTACCAGGTCGAAGAAGCGCAGGATCTAAAGTATCCGCTCTGAAATATTGGAAGAGTTGTAAATTGATTTAAGTCCTTTTCGACGTTTATTGAATTCAGAAAATGAAAAAACTGTACCTGTTCGTGGCCATAATGACTTTGACGTTTGTAGTTTGGTCAAAACCGTCCATCTGATTCAATAGCTCAAGTAAAATACGCTGAACTTCTCGATCAGCGCCGGTCTGAGCGTCGAAACGTTTAGTAGCGATCGCATCGATTTCATCAACGAAGATTATGGCCGGAGAATTTTCTTTAGCTAGCCGAAACACATCTCTCACCATCCTCGGACCTTCTCCAAGATATTTTTGCACGAACTCAGAGCCAACGACGCGAATGAAAGCCGCTGTTTGAATCGAAATTGTTGTTAAAGTCGTTATCATAATTTAAAATGAATGGAGTTACGAAGAAGACTTTTTGGGCTCTCATCTCACAAAGTAGAAAACAAGTGGAGGCATTTTAGGCAGAAACGCTGATAATACACTGAAAATGTACAAAAGAAATGGAGAAAACATTAAATACCGGTAGTGTGCCTAGCAACAGCCTTAGCAAGCATGGTTTTTCCACAACCTGGAGGACCGTACATCAGCACACCTCTGGGCGGATCAATTCCAATCTGTTTATAAAGCTCGAAATGAGTGAGCGGCAGCTCTACTGCCTCTCTAATCTCTTGTTTCTGCATATCCATTCCTCCTATGTCGCTGTATTGAATATCGGGCTTTTCGTCTGTGGAAAACAGTCTATTTTGTCATAAATTTTTACGTTATCATCGGCATCAGACTCTCTAGTTCACAGATTCATTTCATTTATCAACTTATCATCAAAAAACGAATCAGAAATCAATTATACTTAAAAATAATATAATTTTGAAGATGGGGAATTGTCAAATAATTACCAGCCTGCAGCATAGATATGCTAGAATCAGCCTCTGGTGGAAGAACATCTACTAAGGCATTGCTGTGCTTATGGAGAGCTACGCTAGCCGAGGGTTTCAGCAGCTCTCGGTCTATGGTCGATAGAATACGCACATAGTAATTAGAGCCAGTAGTAGAGCCAACAATTCCTGTATTTTGATCTACAGCCTCTAAAAACTGGCCAATTACTAACGGCACACTTTGAATGCGTTTTACTTCTTCTTGTGCATGCAAATACTCCTTTTTTAGGTTCCGTTGCTCATCTTTTATGTATTCTTCTTGCACCTCAAGGAACTCCAACATTCGCTGTAGTTTCTGCACCAAGAAAAACACGTTTTTTTTAATTGTATAAATTCAAAATCATGTAATTTATCGATTTTTGTTTTTTTGGCTATTAGACTGAGGTGCCGATTAAATTTTTTAAAGTTAAACAAATATTTGTTACCCAGAAATCGCTTGAATTTAATTAATCTATCGAATCTCCCACTTAAACAATCAGGTGATTTGCTTTTATCGATTTTTGCGTGTCTCAAGATAGAATCAATTACCTTGTATTTGGTGTAGAGGTCTTCGACGTCGAGCTCGTCACCTGCTCCAGAGTAGTGGCCGATCGGAGGCTTTGAATCGATTTCCCCAACATCCTGAAATCATAAATTTCATGATTTAGTTTCACACAGTTTATCAATTACTGATTTTAACGATCGAAAATTCGCTTTAAAAAGATCGTGACAAGCAGGTCAAAAGAACCTAGAAATTAGATTTTAGGTTATAGCAGGTCTGACGTTTGATATTCACTAACTACACTCTCGCAACTCCAGTTTCAAGCTCAACTATACTATAAAATGATTAAAAAGCCGTTACATCACCTTGTCGGGCAGCACGATTCCGATTTCTTCCATTATTTAAAGAACAATATTTTCTGACAAATTGTACGTTACAAAGGAACTCGATGACTGGGTTCTTTCGACAATTTTACGCCATCTTGGATTGGTCTTTAATATGTTTCGACACCTATATAGTAGTAGTCTCAAACAAGGAACGGTGAATTGCGGACCGACTTTCATACAACAACTGCTTTTACCATAGCGTTTACATATCTTGGTATAACTTCGCCCGCGGAATAGAGATTCGGCGTCTACCATTGGAGGATACGATTTGCGTGGGGGGTATCTACAATTTTGAAGTTTGAAAGCGTTTTAACGAGATTTTAGACAGACGCAGGAGTCCATCGAGCATTTAATAAGCTTGATAATTTTGTTACTACCGGGAATATAAAGGTTGATAGAAGTGAATTGTTGGAAATAAAGATCGCGATGAAATTATCGTAAGTGATTATAACTCCTGGTTAAATACTGCGCTTAAAAAGGCCGTGAAATATAGGTTATTTTGACAGATAGCATTCTCACTGAGTCTATTCTCCCATTTCAGCCGCCCTAAGCCTCCAACTTCCGCACGGAAACCTGCAACCAGACCTAGACTCTGTAATATAATATGTCGAGATCCTGTCCAAGTTTATTGTCGGCTAAGACCGATGCAGTACGAGACAGATGTAGCGTGTATGAAGGTCTTGTCTCCGACAACGATAGTCATAACATCGCCAGAGTCTGCGGCTAACTTTAGAAATGGAAATTACAAGGAAATTCAGACGATGTTTAATCGTGTGTTTGTACCAGAGGTTGGACAAAGGGAAGTTTTCAATATCGTAGCTCTACCGTTGGTTGAAAATCTGATTAAAGGAAAGAACAGCCTTCTGTTTACCTACGGAGTCACAGGAAGCGGCAAAACTTTCACTATGACTGGGGAGCCGCAGAATGGAGGAATAATGCCGAGATGTTTAGACGTCATATTTAACAGCATTGCCAATTTTCAAGCCAAAAAATTTGTCTTTAAACCCGATAAATTAAACGGGTTCGATGTACAAAGCGAAACTGATGCTATGCTTGATAGACAGAATGAATTACACGCAGGCTTTATGACCCCAAGGCCTGGGAAATCGAGTAGAAAGTGAGATTCGTCAATTTCTTGAATTATGATGATCAATTTTTCTAAAGGGATCTGAGATTCTATTGCTTATTTGTTTCAGTCGAAAATGCGATAGCGATAGCGACAGCAATCCTATGATCGTCAGAGAGGCAGACGAGTCCCAGATGCTTCCTGTTGAACATGATAATGTTTATGCTGTTTTTGTTACTTATGTCGAAATATATAATAACAGTGTCTACGATCTCTTAGATGAAGAGGATGTAAGAGTGAAGTAAGTCCATTCTTTGAGGCAAAGTTATCTAAAAAACTTGAGAAAAGTAGAGTAGAAAGACTGTTCCACATTTGATAAGAATTAACATTGTCTCTCAGAGATCTGGTCAAATTCCAGAAAGTCTGCCATTAGCCTGGAATTTTATAAGGGTCTTAAAATCTTTAAATAGTTCAGAAATTTGTAAATTTGCTTGAATTTCTTGAAGATATTTCTATATACGTCGAAGATAAAACTACACATTCAACAATACAAACCCCTTGTATCATGAAAATAGCACAAGAAGTTAAGAGTTGAATTAAAAACGAATAAACCCCAAGTTAAATGACTAATTTGTAATGTCATTCAATTCAGGTCTCTCCAAAGTAAAATTGTCCGAGAAGATGGAAACAAAAATATGTACGTTCATGCGGTGACCGAAGTTGAAGTCAAAAGTGCCGAGGAAGCATTCGACGTATTTCAACGCGGCCAATGCCGACGCAGAGTCGCTCACACAGCTCTAAATGCAGAATCTAGTAGATCGCATAGCGTTTTTACGATCAGACTTGTACAGGTAGTCATTTTGTTTAGAGAAATCGATGCAGCCTTAGAGAAGATCTAGAATTCCAATAGTTCGTTCGTTTTGTTCAATTTTTCATTTATCCCTTAGGCGCCATTAGACTGTCAAGGCGAGCAGGTGATACAGGATAAAAGAGTGATTTGTATAAGCCAACTTTCCTTGGTTGATCTTGCCGGAAGCGAGCGTACAAACCGAACTAAAAACACTGGACAAAGATTGAGAGAAGCAGGTAATAGTTGATTTTAAATGTTCAACTGATCGCTCTTCAAAGGTACCGGAACACTTTATCTGTAATAAATTTCTTTCATCTCTTTTTCAGGAAACATAAATAATTCTCTGATGACGCTTCGTTCATGCCTAGAAATTTTAAGGGAAAACCAAACTCAAGGAACTACCAAAATGGTTCCATACAGAGATTCAAAGCTGACTCATCTCTTCAAGAATTATTTCGACGGGGAAGGACAAGTCAGAATGATTGTCTGCGTTAATCCTAGAGCAGATGATTACGACGAAACAATTGTTAGTCTTAGAAATATCCTCTCAGTTTATTCCTTTCCACACTTTCCTATGTTGACAATGAATCACCTTCTTCTATTTCACAGCAAGTAATGAAGTTTGCTGAAATGACCCAGGAGGTACAAGTCACTCGTCCAACTGCCACAAAGTTAGATCTTGGTTTCACACCTGGACGAAGACAAGCTAACAAGGTACCAAGAATTCAAATAAATTCTGCAGGTAAAGGAGAATGAGGATGATAACATATGAGAATTTTTGCAGATTTTCAAAGAGGCCAAATCAAGATTGGAGAAAGAGAGAAGACTTGATACTGGTGACCTAGATATCGATTTGGGACTTGTCTACAGGTATTATAGGCTATCAATTCTTCATATGATTGTTGATTGCACAGATTTGCCTGTTTCCTTCGATCTTCGGATTATTTCAACGTTAAACTGATATATTTACAGCCTAGGAGGTCCGTTCCCAGAATTGGAAGTGAACAGTCCTCACAATGATCAGATAATCACAAATCTAATGCACTTTTTGGAGCAACGTATCAATAAGAGAAATATTCTGCGGTCAGATTTGGAACAAAAACGTACGTTTAACTTTAGCAGTTCAATTAGTTGCTGTTCAAATACTAACTCCTACTACTCTATTCCAGAAACTGACTTCAGGAAAGTCCTTTTAACACTAGAGCAGGAGAATTTGTCATTAAAAGTTGAGAATGCTTCTGCTAAGGCGTTTAATGAACAAGAAAAAAAGAAGGTAATCATCATTCGATTTTTCTACTGTTAACAGAATTTAACTTCAAATCAATTTCCGATTTTTCTTCCAGGTTTCAGCGCTAGAAGGTCATCTCTGCAAAACGGAGGCTCAAATAGACAGCCTACTTCGTAAATTGAACAGTGCTAATGACACGATAAGAACGCTGCAACAGGAAGTTAGTTGATCTTTGAAATTCTATGAATTCTTTGATTCCACTATAACTAATTGCTAAAATTCTTTACTTTCCAGTTAAAAGACAGAGACATGGCTCTCAACCAGAGAATAATAGACAGGCAGAGAGTTAAGCAGAAATACAACAGCAAGATGCAAGCAGAGACAGAGAAAATGTCTCGGGAATTGGACATTAAGCTCCGACAACAGCGACAACATTTACAGGTAAAATTTTTGAGCCCCACTCACCATTTTCCTGCATCTATTAACTGCTCAAATCTTCCATACAGAATCAAATGAAAGAGAAGGAGGATAAGCTGCGGCTAGTCAAACAGATTCTTGTGGACGAAACCAGTGGAACTTCACTAGGTATTCAGGCCAAAGATTCTGCAGGGACCCCAGCTGCACACAGCGACGCTGGAGAACCTGCAACACCAAGAACCGATGGTACTCACATGTCTAGAAAGGTAAATTCAATTCTATACCGAAAAAATGATCTACGTTCAGTATTGGGAAGAATCTGAGAGTTTAAGCCCAGTATTCTTACCTCTTTTCACAGGATAAAGTTCCCGTGGCTAATCTCAGACACAGAAGATCCCAGAGCGCCGATAGATGGGTCGATCATAGACCTGGGACTCTAGTTCCAGTCGGCACAGTCCTTCAGCCTTTGATGAATCGTAGACGCAGTATCACTCGGCTTACTGATCCAAAAGCCATAACTGAGGGAGCATCCAGATATTGTCTCGTAGCCCAAGAACATGATACTGATGGAGAGCTAGAGACTAAACTTTACAAGGTTCGTTGAATGTACAGAAATTCTATGACTTTATTGTGAAATAGAATATTCAGAGCATTTCTAGAGATGTTCAATTCATTATTTCAGGCTGATATTGTGCCAACAAGTGGTGGCGGAGCTCAGGTAGTATTCAATGACGTTGAATGCTTGAAACAGATGTCTCCTACTGCAAGGAGAAAGCGTAGTGGACCTTCTAATTCTCAAGCTAACGGGCACACAGATCCTTCGGATCATTGTTCAGCGGCTTCGGATGCTCAGCACAAAAGGCCTAGGATGTAGTAGGTGACAATAGTGACTATTCATAATTATTAAGAATAATTCAGGATTGTACTATTATAAGAATATTATTTCGAATTATTAGACAAATTAAGACACTTATGATACAGTAAGTCAGTATTGAATCTATAGGAAGAGCAATTTTCATTTTTAGTTTTTTTTTCAAAACTTGAATTATTTCTGTAATTTTTTTTTTAATACAATTCTGATCCTCTCAACGCTTGCAAATCGCAGATTTATGCCGCAGGTATATATGGATAGATCTTGACTTTTATTTTAGGACCTTATCTGCGATATGTAAGCCTGTCGAGTAGAGTAGGTATATTGTCGAACGCAAAATCATAATGAATTGTTTATTTTAGTTTGATTGGTATACTAATTCTTGAGTCGGTAATTTTTTTCTACTTTTCACACCTTCTAGAATAGTGTTCAAAAAAACGTTTGAAGAATCTAAGTTTATAGTATTTTAAGATTAATAATACAATATAAACAAACGCCTGGTAAGATACAAAACGGAAAATAGATTTAGGTCTGTTTATTTTTATAACTTAACTAATATAATAGTAACAATAAATGGAAACTCTTATAAATCTTCTGTTTAACAGTCTGTTCAATTTAATCTCGGATTATTTTCAGATTTGAATAAACCCAGGGATCTATTTGTTGTATGAAATATTACAATATAATATTTTACATTGAAAAGGAATCAATGACACTAGATATATCATATCGGGATGTTAATTAAATTGTTTATTTTTCAAATATTCTGAG
This sequence comes from Tenthredo distinguenda, assembly GCA_947538915.1. Lineage (NCBI taxonomy): Eukaryota > Metazoa > Arthropoda > Insecta > Hymenoptera > Tenthredinidae > Tenthredo > Tenthredo distinguenda. The sequence goes on along the minus strand of OX384536.1, from coordinate 19,418,372 downwards.
ATATTGCCATGAATTAATACAAGTAAAAACAATTTGCATCAAAATAAATAAATTAATATACATCTCTCTTACTTAACATATCAGAGTATATGTCCATTCAACGTCTTGTCTTTTGCATAATAATTTCTCATTATTTTTAACTTATAATTCATCTTCTACACGTATTAGACATTCTAATTACCTATAAGTCACCCAGTGACGCTGAAAATTTTTTCTTTTATTCTCTTTCGTTTCTTTTCCCACGTAAAGATTCGGAAGAGTAGTACGGTAGCGTTGTTTGAGCATTTTTTTTTTAAAGAATACGAAAACATGGATAAATCTCTATAAACGCGTTATCTTTTTTTATTTATTTTTTTTTTCTAGAAGAAAATAAATACTGATATCTGAATAAATGTTTCCCATTTAACTATTTTATAAAATGATTATTAATACCGCGATTTTAAATCACAGTGACAAGATCTTTTATAATATACATAGAGGTTTGTTTTCTTTTACTTTTTTGGTGCATTTAACGCTATAAAGAATCTGAATAAATAGCGTGTGGTTTAGATAATACATAAATAATAAACACAGTCTATAGTTTGATTTATATTATCAAAGAATGAACACCTATTAAATAGTGATAATTAAAGTCACGTTATATTTTGGACAGGGCTATTAACAATCAACAATTAGGTATTATCAGTCAGTCGACTAAACTCCGCTCTGATTTTTAAATATTGATAAATTGATAAATTTTCTAAAATTTTTAGTAAGCAATAGGATTGATCATAAAAACCAGTCAATTAAGCAGCAATCGTCACTGACTTTCTTTCTTTCCTTCTTTCTTGCATCCGACACACATTGCACAAATGCAAATGTAATATACATCTATCTACAGAAAATGAATTATATTTCTTTTAGAATATCATCATCAGTACTATGCCGCTTGCATATCCTGTAATTTTCTGCACGACGGTGTCTCGATGTTTTGTGCTCGTCTCAGCAGTTCTCTGTCCGCGAAATTCTGTGCTTTCCATATCATTGTTTCTCCTGAAAAAACGAGAAATTCATTTTCATTTATAAGTCAAGCAATTTACTTACCACAATATCACTACACATTTATTAATAACTCACGGTAATTTTTTTCTCTGTAACAAGCTTGTCTGAGATTATTCATATATTCTTCCTCAACAGATATTTCTAATCTGCGTAAGCTGCCTTGATACTCGCTGTGGAAATTTTCTTTTACATAATATGGAACTTTCATTCCCTGTGTTGTCCGCTGAATAGAATATTTCCTGAATGAAAAAGAAGAAAGAAGATTACATTTTTCAGTTAATAAATCGTATCAGTTATTAAATTATTTCATATATATTCCAGCCTTCGGTTTCTAAATTCACTACTTTACCGTATCACTTACGCGTTAGAATGCAAACTGTACACTGGATCAGAAATAAAGAAGCTGCTCATCATCGAAAGTACGATCAAAAGGAGTATAGGCAACATCTGGAGGAATGCTGTGTATCCATTCGCTTGCTAAAATGATTAATAAATAATTTCATTGAATTAAAAAAAATACGGTTCCTTACTAGGAATCGATTCTTGTAACTTCAGATCATTTAATATAACTTCTGCATACTTGGCCATGAGCATGTTGTGCTTGAGCATCAGTTTGTCGAGCCCAGCGCCCACCACCGCGCCTGACGTAAACATTTTGCTGTGGAAATCCACCGCCGAAGAACATGTTGAATAGCTCTTCCGCAGTAATGTCAGCTGGGAACGAAAAATCCAAGTTTATAACAAGCCCGAATGCTTCCTTTCGAGTGAAACCATGCAAAGTTATATGGAGAATAACTCATAAGGTAGAAAGATTTTAATTATTTAATAATTTCAACAAACAATTAGAACTTGATTTGAATATGAAAAATCTGACTCTATTGAGTTTCTGTTCTTTCTTTATTTTCTTTTACCTTCAAAGCCACGTGTGTAATTATAATGGGAATGGGTTTGACGACTGTGAGCACTCTGCACTCTCTCCTCTTCAGAGCCGTACAGATCATACTGTTTTCTTTTTTCAGCATCAGTGAGAACAGCAACAGCATTGCCGATCGCTGTAGAACATTGAATAGAAATTTATTATCGTTGTTTATATAATTTCAAATCTTATTTCTTTAATCATAGAAATATGTAGAGAAGTCTTGGTGCGAATAAAATACAGTCTGCAAAACACACAGATAGATACATACATAGGAATGTCTAGTAAAAGTCTTGGAAAAGAATTTTTGCATGTTATTAATAGGAATAAGGAGTTAAAACATCAAAGAAAAAAATTCTATTAGTATAAGGATACTCCAAATTGTAAAAAACTTGCCTTTGAAAGCCTCCGCAGCACCTGGAGCCTTATTTTTATCTGGATGTAATTGGAGGGCAAGTTTTTTGTACGCCTTTTTGACGTCTCCATCGGTAGCATCCTTACTTACGCCAAGTATTTCATAATAATCTTTGCATTTTTTGATTCTGTAAGTATGATAATGCGATGATTACTTTTCTTACTTGGAAGTATGTATAAAAAAATATTCAAAAATTGTATTTCGTACTTTTTGACAGCCTCAATTTGGTCCTTAGTAAAATCATTTGAACTCTGATGAGCCTGGTTTCCTTCCTTGGCACTCGAGTGTCGTCTTCTGACATCAGGCTCGCCCTCAGACTTTGAATTTTGCTTAGAATTCATTGATAACTTTGACAACAGATCTGCGAAAGGCCGTAAGTCGATGTTAGCTGAATTATCATCAAGACTTCAAGGTTATGTTATGCGATTTCACAAAACCTCGATGGAAATTGATCGACATGTATTTATGTACCCTAATTTGATAATCAAATTAAACAGCGCTACTATTCAACAGCCCGAGCACGAATATGAAATGAAACAATAAAAGAACAGGTGATAAAAATCTGCCATTTTGATTTCTAATCGTCTATTCGTTATAAAAAAAAGTGATAACGAAATTTTAGGTCATGTATCGATGTGCCGTAGACGAGATAAATTTTTCACACATTTATCATGCGATTCATGGTATTTTTCGTGACTTGTATTTTTATTATCGTGAAAATCGATGCTTCTAATGAGATTAAAGAAACAACGTACCCTCGGCCTTTTTAGTTGGAAAAAGCTTTTGAGCTTTTTGGATAAATTTTTCAGCCTTGTCACATTTTCCTTCTATAATGAACTGCTCGGCAAATTCCAGGCATCGATCCGCCTCGTCTTTGTTGCTGTCCATTATTGTTTAAAGAGAGAAAAATATGCTCTGTATGTTGTCTTCTACTATGGGATTATTAACAGTGACAGAGCGGAAAGTAAATACATAAAATTACCACAGTCACTTGACTAGTTAATTTTTCATCACGGTCAATTCCAACAAGAGTATGTTGTTACGTCATCGCTACGTCAGTCAATATCGAGAACGTGTCTCTCTCTTCTTCGTTCTTCGCCACTTCCCTCGGACTGAAATTAACAAAATAGTCTAGACCGCCGCTCCTCTGAATAGCGTAGATTCGGTTGCCTGAAGTCAGGCGCACCGAATAACTGCCTCGCGTTTTATGCCTCATGTCAAACCCCAAGTATTTTTTACATGATATTTGCGATTTGAAAATAGCAAATATGGAATGTATGGATATGGTTAAATCAGAGGAAGTCCTAGAGCCTCAGGTGAGCGAAAAATGTTCATTTAAAGTCACGTGCTTATTTTTTAGTATTCAAAAACCGAAAGTTAGGTTATGATATAGGTTATGTTGTTGACGTTTTAGCAACGATTTTCATATTATTCGATCATTGTCATTCATATTTACGAACTTCCATGTAATTATTGGGTCTTCTCGGATAGAACAGCCTCTCCGATCGATACGAGTGATTCGTTTATCAGATCGAGAGATCAGATCAACGAGAAGACGACTAACCTCTTCAATTTCAAAAATTTGTTTTCAATGATAATAAAACCGCCCGACGTTTCTTTACGCTGTTCACAGGATGAACATCAGAAGGTGGAGAAACTCAAAGAATCATATCTTTTACTCAAGAAAAAATTAAGCCTGTCCGAGTGAGTTTTTGGCAATTTTTTGATACGTTGAACAAGACGAACTATTGAATACACTCAGAGCTGTAATGAATCCTGTTTATTGTTTTTACAGCGAATTAATTAAGCAGTATAATGACAAGATGATGGAATGCCAGAAAGTTAGTACAGAATTACAAGAAGTTAAAGATAACTTGAAGAAAATAACTCAGAAACATAAGTCTAGCTTATCGAAAATCATGAAATTGGAAGTTGTAAGTATTGAGCAGAGGTCTAATCCATCATTGACTGATTATTCTATGTGTGAACTGACCAGTTACATAATAAAACCATTCATTCATATTCTTATTTCGCAGGAGAATGAAGATTGCCGACAAAAGGTTGAAAATTTTACAAAATTAGTATCCGAACAGCAGACAAAAATTGCTGCTGATCAACAGCACTTGCAACAGTTAATATGCAAAGTACAGCAACTTGAGCAGAAGGAAGTTATAGCTGTAAAAGTAAAAAAGGACGATTCTTCAAAGGGTACAAAGTGTTTGAGTCTGAAATTAGTAAATATTTAATTTAGCTGGTCTATTCATTAACAACCTTGTCGATTTGCAGAAAGAATTAAAATACTTGAGGCTGAACTAAAGACGGCAAGAGAGTCTCACAAGGTAGAAATTAAACAAATGGAAATGAAGTTGAAAAATTTTAAAGCCACTGAAATCGTTAAGAATCAGACTAAAAAGAAGGGTAAGAAAGGTTGAAGAACACACATCCAGATTTGGTGAATGCAAACACGTTAATCCAACTTTGTCAATTTTTCTTCAGAGACAAAAATCAGTCATGAAAAAGCTACCTGCACAGGTAGCGAGCTCGAGCCTGTTACAGTGAGGCCAGAAACGCAGAGCAAAGGCACTTTGACAAACGAGTTTTACAGCATCAAAGGCGATCCGTATCCACTATTTTGTTCAAAATGTTTAATTAAACTGGATCCTGTTCCCCTAGACCAAATATTTGAACACATGACGTCAGTCCCCACAGAAGTTCTATCGCCTTTGAGAGAATCTGGTCATTATATTTGTTGTTTATTTAAATCTGAGTATTTTCTTCATTTTAAAAACAAATTCGTTAATAATTTCTAACGTTTCAGAAATCAATAAGCAGTACAGGAGTCCTCGTGGTTTAAGTCGAACGGAATTTCCGATTTCCGAAGTAGCTACAAGCAATAATACAAATAATTATAGTCGAAGTTTGGATTCTATAGAAAGAATTTCCGATGTGTCTAAGTCAGACTTTCAGAGATTGGAGCAGAAAATATGTTTACTAGAACGCAAGTTGCATAAAAAAGTGAAGAAAGAATCACAAGATAGAAATATATGCTGCGGTTTCCAGTATCCTAATAATTGCTACTTGGGACCTTACCCGAATCTCTTTCAACCGGGTGCTATGATACGATCTCAGCCCGACTTGTTCCAGATCCAAAATTGGCAGGGAGGTTTAATGAATCGAAAGAGGAATCGAGGGAGCATTAATAGGTCAAATCGACGAGGAACTAGACCTAGAAAAAAACTGAAGCTGGATGATGGCACGTCGGAATGGAACGTCGATTCTGTTCCTAGTAGAGAGTTTAACGACTCTGATAATGCTAATGATCCTGAAAACTATTCAGAGCCATCTAACATACCACTAAGGACAGAATTGCCGACATTACAGTTCTCTAATCCTAGAAATAACGCGTCTAAACGTCGTAAGGAGAATGAATCTTGCTCAATGGTAAAGAGGAGGACATTAAACAAAGTTGATAGCTTGTTCACACCTATGCGCAGCCCCTCGCCGAAATTACATGACGATACAGAGGTGGAGGATTACAGTGAAAGAAGAATTGAGACATCTGAGACTAGCAAAGTTGTAGACGAGATGTTTAGCGATGAAGAAATGATCAGAAATGGAAATAAAACGCCTGAGCCCATACTTGAATATGAAACGGTAGGATGTGGGCCAAAAAAGCAAAGTAGAGGTGCCAAGAAAGCAGCAAAAACATCTACAAAGCGGTCGCTGGTGACCAAAATACGAAATCTGAAGAAGAATTGTAGTAAAATCAAGCCTTTAGTGGGCAAGACTACATCTGGGAATAATAACACTAAGAAATTAATCAGTAACCAAATATTAGGGGCAATGGTACCCGTAAATAAACTCCAGGATAGCATTCAACCGGTTGACAGTGATCAAACTGTGAACAGCATCGATGATTATTGCACTGTAAAAAAGCACAGAATAGCACATAGTGCTCAAAAACCACAATCTGACTCAATTCATAAAGCAAGTAAACATCTGTTCACAGAAATACCAAAAACTGATTTTGAAGATAATTCTGGTATTGATGATGTGAGGAATAATACGCAAAGTGAAACTGTTGAGGCAATTGAGAAACTGGATAGCTTCAAGGAGGACATTGATACTCCTGGATTGATGAAAGATCCTAATCCAGTAGTCACAATTGAATGTGAGAATAGTTCAAGGGATACTGCTAATATTAAATGCTCTACTTTAGTAGAGAAGCCAGCTGTAAAATGCTTTGAAGTTGGACTTGTTTCGGAGATTACAAGAGTTGAAACGGACAATGAAAGTATAGTGAAGGATACTTCAAATCCAAGCGAGTCTGTAGCAGATAAAACTTTACATGACAAGAAAGTAGCTTCTCTTCAGCCTTACGTTATGATACCAAAAATATATTTAGATATCGAAGGTGTCGAGAATCCTGGCGAAACTGAGCCAAGCGAAAATTTTAATGAGACAGAAGAAGACGAGTCTGTAACTAATCTAAATGCTTCTCTGAGAATATTGAGGTCTAAGAGCAAGGTAATCAAGTCTAACGACAGAGTACCATCAAAGACCGATAATACGATTGCTAGCGAAGATGGAATCGATAAGAGCTCTATTCTTAGAAATTATGAGGTCATACCTCGGACTATGAAAGTAGAGCTCGTACGCTGTGGTAGTAACATCAATCCACCAGAGTCTTCAGACAATGAGATATCAGACATCCTTGATACATCGATGTCAGTAAAGTCTGACGAGATAAGCAATGAGATTACAGAAGATGGTAAAAATACACCTTCGGTAGCAGTCCGGAAATACAAAAAAAGAAAAAGAGTTACAGCATTGCCTCTTAGTCCGATGAGAGAACTGCGATCCAGACGCATAATGCTAAACCCTTTGATTCCTACCAAAGATAAGAATGAGGAAACGAATGAAGATGTTTCAGCAAAGATTCCACAAGCTTCAGAGAATATTAACACCCAACGTATTGAGAGCTTCGGTCCACGGGCTTTGATCGAACAGCTTTTAATCAAACGTACCAATTCCCAGGAACAAAATTCGTGCAGTGGGAAAAGAGTCAATGAAAAGTTACAGCAAAGGAAGGGTGAGTTCATACTAATGAAGCTGCAAATAGATCGACAGAGATAAACCAGTCTTGAATTTTACTGAAACATAATTCTATGTTTAGAAAATCTGGTGCTGGAGGAGTTGAGCAAACTGGTCAAGGATGTAGAGTGGAAAAATGCAGTACTTTTGGCTGCAGTTGAGAGGCTTTCAAAGTTCAAGACACACACAATAGCAAAGTGAGTCTAACTCAGCTTAATTGTCGGCTTGAAATATGTACGAAATATATTATTTCTTACAGGTGTACAATAGACTTCTTAGTCTCTAGCGCAGAGGACTATGAAGAATTGGATAGAAGCCACACACCTCCAGCACCGTTATTGACTAAAACCCAGCAGCGAATTTTGACTATGCTGGTCGCACTGAATCGCACTGTGCCCAATATTATACAACTCGTTCAAGCCGGGATTGAATTTAAGATTTTCAGGCTCGGTTACTCGCCTGAGGTCAGTAATTGAAATATTTATCCGTCTTTCTATAAGGTCACCTTAATATACATTCTGGGACTCGAAACTCTTCAGTTTTCACCTATTACTAATGATAAATGACTTAATCGAACACAGGTAAACGTCATAGAGGCATTAGCACGCGTGTTTACAGCTTTAGCCAGGATCCAGAAGGACAGAGAAAGAGTGAGAATCCTATGCTGCGACGCCCTGTATTGTTTAGGTTTAAAAGCCATGTCTCTCATCTACGTCATTATCACTAGTTGGCCTGAAGTTTTGCCAATGGCTGGAACAAGCAGTGGTAAGAAACAATGACTAAGAATTAATCTCTGAACTCGATTATGGTGAATAATGAATCCTGGTGCTTCCAGATCCGTTGCTCCTGTGCCTAATCGATTCTATAATGACTCAGACAGGGGATAATAAATTCCCGAAGTTCTTTGCCTTGAAGAAGCTTCTCACAGGTTACTACAGCTACGAATCTAGCGGATACGACAGTAACACTTTGGCTAAGAACTTTCTGACCGCTCTGAGAGGTAAGTCAAAGATTTTAGAGCCTCTGATTACAGATTTTAATGAAGTGTAGTAAATATTTTTTTTTTCAGAAAAACGAGAGAACGGTTTAGACACAGCGATAGTAGTTCTTGCCAAAAAGAAACGGAATGTCTGGACCTATGACAATATTGTTCAAGGGTTGCTGCAAATGATCGTTCAGAAAGCTCATCCATCTATTTATGACGCCTTTTGCCTACTGGGTTCGTATAATTTTTAAATAGAATATATAGAATTATCCGATAAGCAAATCGTGATCACAGTAATAAAGATATCATGTATTTAGGACATCTAATGCGGTCTTTTCCTGTCGAAGACAAGGAAGGATTGGTGAAAAAAATTCTTGAACAGTTGTGTGCATTGATGGAATCTGGAGAAGGTAATTGGATATCTTCTTGAACGTCTTGTGATTATGGGAGAATAACTGACTAATTTTATGTTCCTTGAAACCTGTTAAAGGCTCGATGCAGCAGCAAGAGGGTGTCGCAACTGCGCTTTTGAGTCTATGTAGACACAAGCAAATAGTCGTAGCCAAGGCGATTTTGAACTGGGAACCTAGTGAACCATTGTCGGAATCAACGTCTCGTCAACTCACTGCATTATTTAATACTCATCAACCCGAATGGTGGATTAAACTCTTGAGAAAGAATTGTACAAAGTTATCTTAAGCGGAAAAGTGATATAATATATTTAGCTTTCTGTATATAAAGTATTATAGTTCCTTTCAGTTGTAAGCATTCATTTCAGTTAATAAACAGTATCCAGTCTTATCGCAAGAGACCAAAAAAGGTTCAGAGCTGCCAATTGCAAATAGAAATGGGCTCTATAACGGATTCATTTTCTTTTATTGTGATTCTTCTTTCTTTATATTTGAGTTTAATTACCATCTGATTCCTCCTCCAGCTTTATAACTGCACATAGCAGTGGATGTAATTTCCATATAAGAAACAATAATTATACACAGTTATGTTATATTATCTATGTTTGCTTTTAGTTATTGTTGACATAAGGTGATTTAAATAACATGGTCAGTTTTAAATTTCAATAACTCAATGGTTAAATGGTTTATTACACAACATTCTTTCAGTATTATGCTTTGCTCGTATGTAGGTAGGTCGTAGACTACATTGAAAATCGATCATATGTAATGTAGTTGTAATTGTATTTACAGGCCATATTGTAAGTACAAAAGATATCAATTAAACATATTTTTTTATATTATAATAATGGAATTTGAACAATGTTTTCCTTTTAAAAAAATTTAGTTTCAAACGATACAATAATGATAATAATAATAATAATAATGATAATAATAATATATTATGTATTTTCAAATTGAAATAAGCAAATCGCATCATAATCATATAGCCCTTTTGTGTTTTTCATTCAAATTTTTTAATACACGTGATAAAAATATATGTATATACCTATGTATTTTATTTTATTATTCTTTTTGTTCTCCTTACGAAATAGAAAAACCCAAATATTCGAAAATATTGAAAAAATATACTCTGATTTAGGATCAAGAGATTATTAGCCAATTAACTCGATCCCATATCTCTAACTATATCAGGCTTACTAGTAAGTAACTGTACTTAGAGATGGAGAGTTTTGAATAAAACACCGGTTGACTACGACGAATTAATGAATATGCAAGAGGTTCCAGTCTATTGCACGAACAAGACTATCCGTGTTTCTACCCAGGATAGCTTCGTTCGCTACGTCGCAGTTGAAGATAAATTAAACTTTTTCTAATTAATTTAAGGATCCCATTGATTTTAGTATTAATATGTATACCAGTCAAGAGCAATAAAACTAAAAATGTTGTAAATAAATTAAATTCAATAATTTTTTTTTTTTTTTTTATGCTATTCAACATTTTGGGAAACAAGATTACAAGTGTTTTTTTTATTTTCTTTTCACTTTTTACTTTTCTTTCTCCTTTTAATTATAATAATAGTAATATTTAACATATCTGTAAGCTTCCATACGCAGAGCACACTAGTACATGTACATTTTTTTTTCCTTTTTCTTTACAAAAATAATTAACAATGTTTCATATCAAACATTGTTGATTAATGATTCTTTTTCCTTTCTTTCTTTCTTCTAGCTAATAACATTAGCAGTTTCCTTTGGATTTAGTTATTCATTTATTTATTTAATTATTTATTTAGTTATTTATTTATTCATTAGTTTAATTTATTTTATTACTATTATTAGTTTCAATGACGTTTGCGTCGCTTTGGTACATTTACAACGGACAGCTTTTTTTTTTCATACCACACAAGTATCATGATTACATACATACATACATACTTATAAATATCTGAATAATAACAAATGGAATAAGACACCCTACCCGTTGCACAATGAATTTATCCTTGTTGAAAAAAATATTTCGATAGAAATTAGATAGAAAATTGAGAAAAGAAATGATTAAATCAACAATTCATAAGTTAGAAAATAATATTTAACGCATTACTGTTTGATCATTGGATATGTATTTAATTAATAATCGGGTATTATTTCAGGTGAGATAGGCGCGATTTGGGATGATTTACATATTTCTTTCTTTTTTTTTTTGTAATTTAAATTATCAAAGATACGTGTATGGCGCTGTCTGATGTATTAAAATGCCACCACTGTCTACGTGTTATTAACTATTAGGTCACGTTACAGGTTTGTTAATAGCTCTACGATTTTGGTACGTACTAGTCGAGATATTATCTACTAACGGTCTACCTATCATAGTTCTAGTTTTAGTTTTAGTTTAGTTTTATTTCTTTTTGTTTGAGTTTATTTCATTTCATTTTTTGTCTCATAGTCGAATGTTGTTTAGTAGTTAGACAAGAAAAACAAAGGCCACCGCTGGCTCTGCACGTCGCATAGACTCTCACACTCATTCATCTGTTCATTCGCTCTCTATCTCACATATATGTATATGTATATCAAACACGTCCTTATAAAAAGTTATTACAGTTATAATAATAATAATAATAATAATAATAATAATAATATTAATAATAATAATAATAAATTAGGAACCAAGTACAATATAATAAAGTATAATGTGAAAAGTTTAAATAAGAAATAGAATATTTACGTTTTCTTATTGCTATTTATAATTTTTTTTTTGTTGTTTTTTTTTTCTATCGTACGATTATCTTTATACAAAAAAGAAAAAAAAAACAGAACAGAAAAGATAGGTGAGGCCGCGCGGGTCTGTGATGTGGTACATAGTTTGTTAGTTTCTTTTTATTTAATTTAATTTAATTTAATTTAATTTAATTTAATTTACTTTTCTTCTTTCGATCTTTCTATCTTTTTCTTTTTTTTTCTTCGTCGCGATTCGTTTGATTAATTAAATACTGGTGAAATGTATGTATGTATATTAGAAAATTAAATCTGACTATTATATTATATATTGATTTATATGAATATAAATATATAATATACAATAGGTGTGTCTGTATACTAGAAGTAAAGAAAAGAAAATAAGATTGAAAGAATGAAAGATATTGGAAAAATAATAATTGTTCCAAACGATAATAGTAGTAGTAGTAGTAGTAGTAGGAGTAGTAGTTATCTACAAATATACAAATTATCAATTGGATATTTTTTAATGTTCTTGTGTTACTCTTAGAATTAGAAATAATAATAATAATATTAATAATAATAATAATAATATACGTTATCTAAATTAAATTATCGTTTATTATATTATAGATTTCGTAATACGAAACACAACAATGGATTGGTGTTCCCGGATATTAATCACTTTTTGTTACTTGTTTTTTTTTTTATTTCGTTTGTTTGTATCTTTTTCGCAAATTGATTTATAGTAATAGCAATAATAACAGACTCGACATTTTGTTCGTTTTTGCGTAAATACCCAATAAATTAGGCACGTGGGCAGCCCTAAGGATAATTTACTATTTACATAAGAGGCCCGCCTCACTCGCTTTATTAATTACGCTTAAATGATTAAAGCGATATTATTTTCCTACTTGTTTTTTGTATTTTTTTTTTGTTTTTTGTATTTTTTTATTTTTATACAAGTAAATTCATTAATTATATAGGCACCGATAATAATTTTTTTAATTTTAAAATTATAAAAAATTTAATTGTATCGAGAGGAAAAAAAACTAAACTTTAAGTAGGTATACTCTAGTAGGGTATTACTATTTGAGTTGTTAAAAAATTTCAATTTTTAAATTCATGGTTTTTCTTTTTCTTCTAATTATTAGTTCTCCCTATCTTTTTCTAACACGTATTTTTTTTCTCAGCTCTACTTCTTCTAAATTGATAATAATTAATTGTGTTTTTTTTTTCCATTATTATTATTATAAAGAACCTAAAAAAATACATTGTCGGCAATAAGTTACACTTTACATACTCAGCTGTACGATCTCTACCGGCTTCGCGATTTATTTATTTATTTACTTATCTTGTTTGTTAAAAAAAGAGAATAATTAAAATGATAAAGAAATAATAAACAAAGGGCTTAAATTTAAGCGGTAAGCCACGATTACGAAGTGCCATTATTATTATTATTTATTTTATTTCGTTCTCTTTCCTTTTTATTATACTTTGAAATATCTATCGATATTAATAAACTGCACGTTGGGAATGTTTCGACAATTATTATTGGTTAGTATTATCGGTATTCGACGATTTATGCCTAATTTTATATCCGTTCGTCGCAGTTACTAGCTCAAGGAATATCTCTCTCCCTCTCTCGCTTCCTTTCTGTTACCATTATTAGGTACATAAATTCATTTTCTAATCAGCTTAATCAATAACTTAATCTCTTATTAAACCATCATATTATATTTTTCATTATTTCCTTTATTAGTATAAGTTAGTTTTTATACTTTTCGCCACCACGATTCAATGTACACACCTTCTTCTTTTCTTCAATTTCAAAGCATTTCTCACTTTTAATTTCTTCGTTTATTCACCAACGCCGAAAAGGACATTGGTGGTCACAGTTTCGTCTTCTCCATATTATTCTTCAGCTTAATCGACTCTTATTTAAACTTCGTCTATCGTATCCAGCTGCACAAATTAAACTTTCTAATTTTTATTCTCGTTTTCTACTGATTTGATCTTTTTCCTTCGCTGATCGAGGCCATCCTCGTTGATTCTGGCAAAGGGTAATTATTCCACCCTGGCATTCTGGTCTGTTCTATCGACGGACTCAAAGTCTGAAAGATTAAGAAATTCGCATATAAATAACAGAATAACTTTTTCCAATGCCTCTTCGACTTTTTTCAAATTTTAAGAAACTTTTCTTACAGGGTTGTTGGAATTTTTAGCCATAAAGATCCTCAACGATCGACCATGATTACTGAATGGCCTTAGTTCCGGATCTCTGCCAGGTCCATCAACGGTGTCGACACAGTTACTGCTAGAATATTAGTAAATTGTTTATTATCGTTTGACAAATTTCATTTTTATATTGTCCTAAGTGCTTTCTGTTACATTTTACAACTAAAATAAATAACATTTATATATACCTCGTACGTAACTCCTTTTGTTTGCGTTTACAGTGGATGTAGGCTGCTATGCATATAATAACAACCAAAAATACTGCTATGGTGGCACCTCCTGCAATGCTGGCTGTTTCCAACATCACACGTTGCCGAGAAGCTGTAAATAAAATAAACATATTAATTATCATTTATTTATAAACTCCTGGTCTCATATTATTAACCTTACGAAGATTAAATGCCTCGATTTATTACCCAAGGGATAAATTCACTTGATTAACACCGAGATTCTTTTCATCTTTGCCCGTTTTTTTTTTTTTTGTTTCATATCAAAAAGATGAGAAAATATACTTACGTAAATAGGAACCGTCTAGATCCTTGAATTCGCATCTCTGACCTATGTATCCATTCGCGCATCTGAAAATGATTTGCAAAAAATTAATCTTTCATTATCGGTGATATTTCTCAATTGATTAGTATACTTAAAAATTCTCAGTCACTAAAACAATCATCTATATTCACGTGCAATATTGTAATTTTTCTCTTTATACGTGAAAAGATATTCTATTTTGATAAATTTCTCTCTTATGTTTTATTTCTGAGTTTTTTTTTGTTTTTCACAAGTTTTTACAGAATTTCGGACAAATTGATTTTAGAATTCGCACAGACAAATGAAATAAAAATTCTCTCAAAAATTCGTAGGTACAAAATTCCTCTTTTTTTTTTTTTGTTTTCTTTATCTTCGTAAAAATCTGTCCCACGTTATCTTTTCGGTCGCTGTAGCATAGGATAGCGAAAAAAAAAAAAAAAAAAGAAGAAAAATACTGTGAGAAAGTGAGTTAAAAGTAACCGAAAAATTCTCGGTTTCGGTGAATCACGAGGGGGGTATAGGGGTTGAAAATCTACGACGCGCCCTTGCATTTAGGAGGTAAGTAAAAGGTTTCTTTTAAAAAAGTACATGTACACGCAAGAAGAGGTAGAAAAAGTAAGAGGAGTGAGGACGACGGTAGTCGGAATGCGTTGATCTTTTGCCTCTTTATTGTATATATATATATGAATGATTCAGTGCTTCGCACGTCTGGGAGGTCCCAGAAAACCTGCGCCTCCTCACCTCGCCTTTCCGTAGTGTAACTACTATACTATACTATCGAGGAATTTTGGCAGACGTGTTACCTTGAAGAGGGTAAGGATTAACCGTCACAACGGACAATAACGTTCGGCTAACGCGGCCTACACCAAACCTACGATTGAAATTATTCCGTTCCTTTTCCTTCTTCTTCTTCTTCTTATTCGTCCTCGCCTTATTCCAACCGGCGGACAATTCAACGCGTTTCTTGCGGCGCTTTTCAAACGGCCGCCGAAAACTTCCTTCGCGTTATAACTATACATACATATAGTATATATATATCGAGTACGTGCGTAAAGACGATTTGGGAATTTATTCGAAGAAAAAGAAAAGGAAAAGGAAAAGCGAATATATATATATAGGTATACATGTATATATATGTCAGACTGGCTCTAAAATAGCTGCAGTAAATTTTCGTTAGGTATACTTTTCATTGCCATTATTATTACGATATTATTCTACCATTGATCTTCTCACGGCGTATCTTCTTTAGCGAATTATAACCGTCCACGTCGCGTCGCGCTGTGCCGAGTATATAAAATATATAGGTATCGAAGATCTTTTTTAATTTTTTTTCATTTATTTTTCTTTATTACAGAGAGTAACACTGTTCGCTTTGCTACAGGAGAAGTTGAGGCGGCGGTGCAAAGCGATCGACGTTCGTTCGACAAAGATAGCTTTACTTTCCCACGGTAATTACTGCTTTCCTGACCACCGTCAAAGTCTCGGTATTAAGCTACGACGATTTTTCCTTTTTCCTTTACCGTTTTTTCCCTTCTTTCTTTTTTTTGGTCTTTGATCGTATCCCGACAACCGAAATAAAAAGGGTTTCGCTGAATTTCTATTCGCTCTTTTATTAATCAAGTGCCTGTGTTGTTTGTATAGGTATTATAGATATACTCCGCAAATTTCTTTTTCAAGTTTTAGTCGCTCTACAGATCTTTCTTATCTACATTTTATCCGTTTATTATATACTTACAAACAATTGTAGAGAAGCGACTCGGCGATTTTAACTGTGAAACAAGTCGCGCCGTTCAAACAATACCATTCCGCGTAGTCGGGCGGACACGTATACATGTGGAATGTGATATTGGGTCGAGGCGTCGGCGTCGGTGGTCGTGGCTTTGGCGTCGACCGTGACGAACATGCATCTGAAAATTTAAAAAATAAATAAATAAATAAATAAATAAATAAAATAGAAATTTGTTACGAAATATTCATATTCGAATTTCATTATTTCCCCAATTCCACTTTCCCTAATTTAATTATAATAATTATATCATTGTGGAGGGAACATCGCGTAAAAAATTTGAAACTCGGTATATATACCTATCCGAAAAGCAAATTTCATACGTAAGACAAATATCATCGGACTAAAAATGTAGAATTTTAATAACGAAATACCGCAGCATAGGTTGACCATTGAAACTACGTACAATCGATAAATCTCAGCTTACGTTAAACATAACTCAGAGTCTTGCGGGAAAGCCGATCTTGATAAACTTTGACTCGATCAAACTCGTGCGGTAGAAAATAAAGTATATGAAAAAAAAAACGAAGTTTCTCTTTCGCTTTTCGGCTTACAAATAATTGAATCTTAAAAATGCGGAAGATATTTCACTCTAGTTTAATTGACGTACTATAGATAACATATTTCCTCGCCGGATTGAACGTGTCATATAATGTACTGTAAATATATATAAGTATATACATACTTTCACTAATTACCATGTTTTGCAATAGAACATAGAATAGAACGCGATAGTATAGAAAAGGCTTTGTATATCTATTTTATGTACGAGAACGTACACACGTATATAAGTACATAAATACCCGAGAAATACCTTAACGGATAATATAATAATATAATATAAGTATAAATAACCGCATACCCGCAAATACACAATACGAAGTATTTCGATACGCGAAAAAAAAAAAAAAAAAAACAGAAAAAAAGAGAGAAGGAAAAATAGAAGAGAAAAAAATACATAACAATCAATTAATACGTGAAAAGGAGCCGATTCGATCCGTGACTAAATCGTCTGGGGTATGCGTATGTATACCTGCATATACCTACGTCAAACTACTACGTCAATTAAGTTGGCTAACAAGTTTACCGGCAAAACTCACTTATCCCATTACCCCGCGCACATAATACACCGCAGAGGGGTACGAAGGAAAGGAAGGTAGGTTAGGTAGGTAGGTAGGTAGGTAGGTAGGTAGGTACTACATATGTATATATATATAAATATATATATCTGTGTATATGTGTATATCTTATGGATATAGGTATATGAATAATATGTAGACTGTGCGGTGCAGCGAGCGTTTGTCAAATAGAGGTGCTTTAGAAACTTCGAATGGTTCTAGTTTTGGTCAAACATAAAAGAGGCGATATTCTATGCCCCAGGGGAGTGTCTGCCTGGCTGCTTGGCTCGCTTGCTACGATGCCATGCGTCGCGATGCCCTCCCTACCCTACCGTACCGTGCCCTGCCCTGCCCTGCCCTGCCCTGTTCTATTCTGTTCTGTTCTCAGCTCACTCTTTCTTTCCTTCGTTCTCTCTCGCTCTCTACTCTCCTCCGCTCTCTGCTCTCTCTACCCTGCCGGCTCTCTACCTCTGCGCCTGCATCGCATCGTCGTGCATGCCATGCCGCGTGTTCCGTCGACGCGACGTATACTCTACACTATGAATGAAGGCTGTGAGAGGTCCTTACAGGCTGCACTACTGGCTGCAGTGCACAAAACTGCTGCATTGCATCTGCCCTCTGTGCCCCGTCGAAACGCGGCTATCTGTCACCTGTTCAAATTTTACAATCTGCCGTCTCGCGTATATAAACTCTATACATACATACATCTAACGCATATATACGACTATATATATACATATATATGTATTACGCATACCTATACCTACAAGATTATCGTAAACGCGTCCCGATATCATTATTTGTTATTATTATCATTATTTATTATTATTATTATCACTGCTTACGGCCGAATCCAAGTGACTAACCTGCGATGCCAAAAAGCGTGTAGGTGATCATTAGTATCGTAGCTATATAAGGTGGTATCCGCCTTCTTCTTCTTCTCGAAGAGGATGCCGTCGTCGCGGCTGTTTCGGTGTTAGCATTAGCATCTGTGGTATCTGAGTTTGTCGAGGGAAAAAAATAAGAAGTAGAATGAGGTTGAGGTGGAGGTGGAGGTGGAGGTTGAGGTTGTGGAGTAGGAGGAGGGATGATGGTCCTCCGGTATTGCGGGGTCGGCTGTGCCTCATCTTCGCTCAATTTCTGGCTGCTGCTGCTGCTGCTGCTGCTGTTGTTGCAGCAGGCGTCGTCTACGCCACCGGCGTCGGCTTCAGCGGCGGGTGTTCCTGACGTCCTCCGCACGTGCCGTCGCCTCCCTGTAACCAAATACCAAAGTGTGCATAAAGCGACCGTCCACTTCGTATATACACTTAATATCGTTTTTTTTTTTTTTTTTTTCCTTCTCTGCTTTATATATACATGTATTTCTTTCTCATCGTCACCGTCACCATCACCATCATCATCGTCATGATCCTCATTCGCACGCCGGTAAAACATGTCTAATCTTCCTTACGTTGGGGAGAATCTCACGCTGCACATGTGACACCGTGCGTAGTAATAATATCCTATATCAACCCGGGTGATCTACACCTCGTTCGCGTTCGCGTTTCCTCTCACTCTCTCTCTCTCTATCTATCTATCTCTCCAGATATACCGAACAAGAGTCGGGATATGTTTTTTTTCTTTCCTTAATTTTACCGAATTATAGGAGAATAAATTACTCTTACTCTTTAATTATACCAAAAATGTAATTTGAGTTATTTCTTTTTTTTTTTATACGCACATATCATTTAACATCTTGGCGTATATACCTAAACATAAAATTGATTGATTCCTTATGCCTGGTATATTATGTGTTAATTAGATTAGTTACGCGTCAATAATATCCCGTTTGCATATAAAATTTGCAAATACATATTATGACTTTTATATGATATAATATCACGCATACCGCATACTTTCATACATATACATACGAGTTTATATCTATAGTCGAAGAGGAGAAAAGGTGGTGGTGTTGCTTGCTGGTGCTCTGCTCTTGCAGCAGGGAAGCCTTTTCAAGTTTTAACCATTTTTATACTTACCCTCGCTACCATCTGCTGCCATATTGCTCGAGTTGCACATATGAATTTATCCATCGTAAGGTACATATAGATAGGTTCAGATACGCGGGCTTTGTATATACGCACGTCCCAAATTAGAGCAAGAAGAAAAAAAATAATAATAAGAATAATAAGAATGATCAAAATGTACGGAATTTTTTTTTCTGTTTCTTTCTTTTCGTTCTTGTTATTCATATATTCCAAGTACCTAACTACACTTCTTCTAATTCTTACTATTCTTCTTCTTTATCTTTACACCTACTTTAATCACGATCTTAACACGTAAAACACATCGCGACGAAGTTACGTCATGCGGCGTGGGTGTGCGGCGATATCTTGTAAAGTTTCTCACCGCGGTATTGTGTAGTTATATACCTACCTATTACCTACACGTAGATATATGAAGTAGTTTAGAGACGGTCTTAGAATACCTCTAAAATCTAAGGATATAGATGATGAAATTTTCGTCATATTTAAATAATAATAATTTCCATCGTTTATCAATTACGCTTTCTTATATACATACACGCGTCTCAGAGAGGTATTAATATTATCTATAACACGTAGGTACGATGAATCATAATTCAAACATGTAAGGTAGGTAGTGAATATAAACGAAGATAGATATCTTCGCGTATCTCCTATCTCGTATCTGTTATTTACCGCGGCGCCTCGCGGCGTCCTCGTCTTCCGTCGATAAAAGGAGTAAGAAAGAAATGTAAAATAAAAAAATTTAAAAAAAAAACACTCTGACGACGATAACGCGGATGTTATTTAACTAAGGTATTTCACAAACTTACCGACGTCACTATAACACAATATATAACACGTCCAGGTATACAAATATGAAGTGGAAATACATTTTCTACGCATATGTATATATCTATAGAATTTCGAATATCAGATAAAAAAAAAGGAAAGAATAAGGGGATGATGACCCAGAAACTCAATATCCTCTCGTTACATATTAACGAGACGCGTACACGTTACACAGAATTTAATATACCCGCATATACACATACACGTGGCATAGGTTCGATATAAATCGCGATTCATTGAATATCTACTATAGGTATATGTAGGTAGGTAAACGAGGGGCGGGGACGACGGCTATTAGACTCAGACGCGTGAGATGATAAGGAGGAATAGCGATCTATTAGGATTTAGAACGGTAGGTGACACACAAGCGACAAACTGCCGTACCGTGACGTGTGTGGATATACCCTAAGTGTTCTCGGTAAGAATATACACGTATATATGTGTAACCGGGGATATCGCGAGCCTCGGCACTCTTTTCGCCCACGCGTACTAGACTGGGATTAATAATTGGCTATTTCCCTCCTATCCTTGATACGCGTGTCATTTTTTTACGCGCGTATATACGTATGGACGCGATGTGTAAGTGTAAGTATGACTATGAGATCTAACCACTTATCTCGCGGCTAACGAAACACGTCGTTACTCGCTCTCGCGCTTACTTACGTAATTAACTCGAATTGCAAGCCGACCTTAAATTTTCGGTTATTTTAGTAGGTATACGTAGGTATACGCCATTCAAAAATTAAAAGAATTATGAATCATGAGATTTATAGAGGGAAAAATTCGATCTGGAGAATAAAAAAGTAAGAGGCGTTCGAATGAAGGGAGAAGAGAGAGAGAGAGGGAGAAGAAAAAGGCTAAGGGATAACGACGAGGCAGCACATCTTATTGCAGCTGCATGCAAGCGCGTCTCTTTTCTAAACACGGAAATTCATATATAGAAGGTCGAAATATGCAGTCGTTTCGTATTTAAAAAAATGTCTCAACGAGTGAGACCCCCTCCTCTTGATCTTTCCAGTCCCTAAATACCCCCTGTGTACCACCCTAACCCAAAGCCTTAAATTGTCGGCATATATAAGCATATGAATCGCGCGTGGCTCTTCCCCCCTGCGACCCTCGCGCGTCGCGCACAGCCGCCAGTCTCTGCTGCAGGCTCTTCCTCGTTTTCCCCTCTCGCATCGTCAACCACCAGCTGAAACTAGAAAACGTAGACACCGTATCCGGATGCAGCAGTCTCTTGTAGGAAGAGGAGCGGGAAGGAAGAGAGGGCGGGGGCGGGGGCGGGGGACGGGGGCGGGAGAGAGGCGACGACCGGCGTTGGACGTGAAGATTATACATACATCCGAGCATTCATACATTAATGCGTATTCGTATGGTGTAGAAAAGAGAGGAACGAGCCTCTGAGCGGTCTCGTAGCAGCTCTCCCACAAACACAATCGTCGCGGCACCCCGTGTCGTACTAACGTCGCGTCGCGTCGGCTGCACATATTTTTGTAAACTTTTAGCCTCGAGGCTTGCTGCTGTTGCTGCTGCTGCTGCAGTCGTGTGTCCTCCTCGCTACTTCGCCGGTCCCTTGGCACGCGGGGGCTTCGGCACTCACTCACTCGCTCGTTTCTTTATCTCTCTCTGTCTTTTCCTTCCTTCCTTCCTTCCTTCCTTACTTCTTTCTTTCTATCTTTCTCTTTATACGTATAACGTACCGTAGCGTGTAGATATACCTATATATGTATTCACACATGTCGCGTGTCTACTCCCAAAGGTGCACGACGCGGTGTGTAATATATATATACCTATATAATGCTCTCGCATGCCCTACAGCTGCCAAACTTAGTTTATGTACACCTATTCCATTACCTGTTTTCAATATAACGTAGACATAGTATATGAGTATGTAAAGAAATCCCGCGCTTCTCCACTGATATCATTTTTATTCCGGTCTACGTATCAGGATTTTAATTTTTTTTTTTTTTTTTTTTTTATACAGGTACTTAAACTCGCTGTGTATCCTAATAATTTATCACGTATACCGAGATATTCATTAAATGACCAAAAAACTCGACTGAGTTGATGTTTTTTCCAGAACATAACATACATGAAGCGCCCCGCGTATATCTCGTTGGACAATAGACATTAGACGGTGTCTTAACACCATACGACATTATATTTATCGTGGGAAAGTAAGTAATGTCACACCTCCGTAATAGAGACATGGGGATATGTAAAATTTGGTGTGAGGAAATACGGAATCTTATTTCGGTGATCTCTAAAATGATTCGGCTACATGTATTGAAATTTCATGACTCGCGGTTATCTCAGTAATTTTTGTTCCGCCTGTTTTTTCGTTCCTGTTCAGTTTCTTTATCTTTATTTTTGTTTTATTTTTTTTGTTTAACCTCTCTTCACTCGGAAAGTAAGGTTCTAAACGCTGGTCGGTGTATAGGTATACCGCGCAGAGCGTAAAACACGGTCTGGAGAGAAAAGATGTATCGACGAAACGAGAATCGATTGGAAAGTAGTTAACTGCGGAAGGTTGGCCAAGGCCCCTCTCTCTATCTCTATCTCTGTCCCTTTCTCGCACCTTACGAACTACGTGTACCTGGCTTCGTATACAGCTAACATAAGAGAATTGCTCCCGTCCACTAATCTCGTATATGGTATATAGTACCTATACCTATACCTATACGAATATATAGGTATATAAGTTCACAATCAGCCTATGAACTTAACGCCGTATAAACAGATCGACAATTTTCTATGTACAGGGTGATTTCCTAAGGTCCGAACACCAAGAGTCGTGTCGAGGTGGCCGATAGTCGAAATCGGCGATAGCTTGCTTGTCAAATGCCAATCAAAGACTCTGTAGCCACTAAAAAACAATTGCCGATTTCGACTATCGGCCACCACTCCACGACTCTCGGTGTTCGGACGTTAGAAATTCATCCTGTATAAGTAGACACGTATATTCTTATATCGGATTATTATCGCCTTTATACATCTATCTCTCTCTCTCTCTGTGCAGTAGGTGAATTATTATAATAGCCGTTTCATTGCATTAACCTTCTCACAGAGTAAGAAGTTATTACGCGGGTGAAAATTGTTCGAGAAAAATACTGATATACAGAAAAGTCAAATTTTCACTGGAGGCATGTATGTATGTAAATATTGTGTAGTTGGATAGGTATATGTACCAAACCCTATATCCCACCGTTCACGTATTGCCTAATTACCAAGAACTGTAACGATTGTTAATTAAAATTCAAAACTAATTAGTTCAAAGATATCTCATACCTATACATATATATACGAACGGTTAGTTTATCTTGCGTGTCAAAGAGTTATGATTAGAAAAAAAGAAATTGTATTTATTCTTTTTATCGCGTTGTTTTCTCGTATAGAAATTATCCATAAAGAAGGCGATCGTGGGCGCGTGGATAACCTAACCTAACCCAACCCAACCCAACCATAATACATATAGACCGCGGGCGCCAGGCACAAGGGACAAGGCACCCAGCCCAGGGTATCCATGGCAGCCACACATGCTCCGCATCAGAGCGTCGGAGGCGTCGGAAGCCGCAGATGGTTTCGGAACGCGTATATATGTACTACATGTATATACATATTATACATATATTCCTTTTTTGCGGCTTATATGTGACCGCTTAGGTATACCTATGATCGACGTTCATATATACGTAAATTTATATGTATATAAATATCTATTACGTATACCGTATAAAATACCTATAGATATACGTATGCACGTAATAGATGGAATTTCTGTAAGCGGAATACAAATAAATCGGAAGGAAAAAAATTAAAAATTATTTTTGATATGTGTAACGATGATATATGCTATATAAAAGAATGGATGAAGCAATTGAATAAAAAAAATAATGTGCGTATTATATAATATGTATATATGTATATAGTAGTATGTTTTACGTAGTGCATATATCTGCGTTTATCTCGCGAAAAAAACTGTAGCAGCAGAGTGGAACAATATAGGATATCTCTGTGTGTAATTATTTATGTAAGTATCAGCTTTGAGGTAAAATACGTGTCAACTCTCGAGCAAAGGTGTATAGATACGTAGATATATGTATGTAGTCACCTGTTTTGGCATCAGGCTAAACGATTGCATAGGTGATAACGCGAAGTGCATACATATAGTATAAATATGCCTATAGGTGTTACATTCCGAGTAAATATCGCATAAATATAATATATAGGTGTACACCATATAATCGTGGTTCGAAAAACGAGAAATAAACAAAATAAATTGAATATGGAAATTGTCGATTTATTCCATTCATTCATTTTTTTTTATTTTTTTGCATTCATTCATTTTTATATATCTACGCGGATTTTTCCAATCAGGATACCGTGTACCAGATCTAGGTTGTATACAATAAACCCATATTGCGTATAAGGCATATATGCTAAACGCACACGCGGTATTATAGGTATGCTAAATTGCGAACGATAAAAAGAAAAAAAAGAAGGAAAAAAAGGAAAAACGAATAGTCAACAATAACAGAGAAAGCTCGGTATATAGGTACTTCGCGTTTCCTGTATATTATTTCAAACTGGGTGAGAGCTAGGAATTGTTCAACGCACGTACCTATATAGGTATACCTTATACAGCTATATACGTATTATAACAGTGATCCGTGTTGCAGTTATAGGTAGAGACCGGCCTTTGAAATATACTGTCGCATTGTTTTACGCTGCAAAATTGAAGCGAAAAAGAGGAAGAAAAAAAAAGAATGAATGAAACGATCACACAAGTGAACGGAATTCATTCCGCAGATAATCGACCTGATAGAAATTTCACTTCTCTCTCTGTTTTTTTTTCTTCTTTTCCAATCATTCGCGGATTATGTGGCAGTTTCTGTGCCTAAACCCCGCGCAAAAAGTCTATGGTCATTCTTCGACCTCTATAGATGTATGTATGTATGTATATAGCTGCACTTTCTCCTACGCAGAGTCCCTCTTTTTCTTTTTCAATTTCATTTTTTTTCTCATAAAATTCTGTCCCATCGAAATTGCAGGGTAGAAGGGCGAGGAAATGCGTTCCCATTCCCCAATTTACCGAATATACCTAAATATATATATCTATATACACTGGATAGCCGGCCTGGGGTTCACCAACACGATCAAACACACCGTCCAATCTTCTTATTTCGTTTCATTTCACGATTACCGGCTTGGTGCTTTGTCGGGTTTATTATCGTGCATTGTGCCGTAAAAAAACTCCAACAAATAACTTAATCTATTTGACGTGGTTGATGCTGGCTGACGTTGCTATTGCTGCTGTTGCTCTTGCTCATGCTCTTTCTCTTTCTCTTTCTCTTTCTCTTTCTCTTTCTCTTTCCCTGTCTCTGTCCTATGACGACAATACATTACCTATTACCTATTCTATACTATATTATACTCTACTCTTTATCTCTATATGCGGTATATAATAAAGGATATTACATAATGTAATCAATTTTGCCAATTAACTTTCTGAATCGAGTCAATAATTGGAGGTCGCTGTGCTTGACCGATGACCCAGTTTTCATTGATCCTTGTTAAGGAGAAAAAAATAATATATATATATATATATAATAATATAACGTAAGTACTATACACATAAATAACCGCCTAAGTAATATTAATAAATGAAACTTATAGTGGATGGGAGGTAAATTTAACAATTGTACGTATATACCTATTTTTATAATTTTTCCTGTATATATATATATATATATATACACATATATATATAGAGAGAGAGAGAGATGTGATTATGGGTAAGAATTTTAAACAGCACTCGTGACGATTATATATGAATCGATTATAATTTTATCCTTGTATATTATAGAACTCGTTAAACGACATCGTGGATATTACACCTCGGGAAATAATGAGAACCTGCACGTTTATTATTCAAGTAAAAAAGGAACAGAACAAGAAGAGGTAAGAAAAATAATGAAACAGACTTTGTACTACGTATAGTAAACAATTAACTTCACCGCGGATACTTCAGCGCCTATATGAACTGCCATGTAGTAAGCGCGCGCTGATATATCGAGAAGCGTATAAATTATACACACGTATATGTATAGGTGTACGTATTCCAACGTATAATAGAATAGAGGTATAAACTTCTGCATTGGCCGACGAACGAGAAAAAAAGAATATCAGGTAAAAAGGAAGAAAAAGAAGTTGAGTAAAATAAAATAAAATAAAATAAAATAAAATATAATCATCCCCCATTCCCCCATTCCCCGTTAGAAGAATTTCTATAGTCTTTAGAAAACTCCTTGTTCTCTCGTTATTTCATTCTATAGAATAATATAGGTATATATATACACATATATATTGTATATATGTATTAAGGTCTGAACAACTAACTTCTCGCCACCGATATATCGATTACTTATTTAACTCGAAACGGATATGCGAAGCCTGTGTAAAGACTGTATATAGGAATTTCCTTCACTTCTAATGGTGGTTTTTTCTACCGAATACAATAATAATAATAATAATAATGGTATTATATTCGCCAAACTTTTGGCAAGGAAGAAAAAAAAACGGAAAATAACTCACTTCGGAAATATATAGGTATATATACGTAAAAGTGTGTATAAAAATGTGTATAAAAACTCTATATTATAGCTCATGCAGCATATTATATGCACATACGGGTTTAGACTTTATAAGACGATCGCGTGTATAATTTAATAGGTACATAAGTTCACCCCACCTAAATATATGTACAATACGCGTATATATGCATAGAAATATATATATATGCTTTTGCTGCACGGCGTTTAAGATTGTGGTGAATCTCAGATAGGGTCAGGCTGCACCGACACAAACTAGTCGCCTATGGGGGGGAGGGGGCACAAGGCAGAGCACAAGCAGCAAACAGCGAGAAGCAAAGCACCAAGAAGAAGAACAGAGTACGGCGTGCGGCGTGCGGCGTACCTATATGGGAGGCCGCCGGCGAGGATATAATATTACAGGGCTCAGTCAAGTCTACTCCCGGGTTATATTATTCGTTGTTCCATTCAATTTTTTTTTTTTTTTTTCATATTTTTACTTTTTTTATTTTTTTTTATTACTTCACTTCCCTTCTTTCGTGTGGGCCACACTCTGTTCTCTACATATAGATACGGGGTGATCAATTCGAACCATGGGTCTTCGGTCAATTGGCTATGTAATTACCGCGTTTAAAATAGCCGCTACGCCAAGCTACGAGATTCTATAGATAGATATATGTGTGTATATACATATATACATTAGTGGTACGTATATGTATAGATGTATGCTATATCGTTATTACAATAATTATTCACAGTCGATAATAAGAAAAAAAAAGAATATATTTGTTAGAGATAGTGTATTATCGTTTTAAACTTTACGATATTTTCCATTTTTCTATAAATCTATCATACTGTTATGACCCATTTAAATCTTTCGATTATGTTTTTTTATCAATTTGATTCACGTTTAACAATATAATAGCAATAATCGCTCCCGTATTATCTAAGAATCGTTTGAATCATATATACTATACACTACTATATCTTATATTGAATAGTATAATAAAGAAATGAAAGCTATAAGTCCGTAAAGCTGAGCCAAGCTATATAGACTAAGCCATAACGTATAAAGCTAATCGTATAACGAGTCGGAAACTAACCTAGCTAAACTATTAAACTTGAAGAAAAAAAAGAAAAGAAAAGAAAAGAAGAAGTAAAGTTGCCCTCCGCGGTGCGCAGAACCACCGTCGTACCTACACTCCTCCCTCCTTCTCTCTCTTTGCAGGGCTGTTCGCTGTTCGGCTCTTTGGTTCCTCGTGAAAGAAACACCTGGCCCCCTCCTGCCTCCTATATATATATATATATATATATACATAGCCACAGATACATGCGCTTATATATTAATGTGCACATTTGTGTGGGCTGCGTCTGTCGTCCGCCTGCCTCATGCCCTCGACTCCCGTCATATTATCCTAAACTATATTGCCTCCCCCCTTCGCCCCTTCGCCCCTCGCTAGCTGCCACCACAATTCGCTTTTTTTTGCCTTTTTCCTTCGGTTTTTTTTTTCAATTTTTTTTTTATCGTTCGGGTTTGCCGGTCAACTTGTACACTATTAGGTATAGAGAAACTGCACTGTGTTGGTTATACCTAAGTCGATGAGAAAATGTCTGTATCCATCACGCTGCAGGAGCGATCAGTCGATAGGTATACGTATACCTATAGGTGCTACTATACTACCGCGACGACGCTACGACCACAAACGACGATCCCTGGCTGTACCGCTCTTACCCTCCGCAACTTCGGTAGAAGTAATCATTTGAAATTGTCCTGAAATTATCGCTCGCCTTTTCTTATTCTTTATATTTTACCTGTATATACTTAGGCGGTTCGAAGATCTGACTATATATATATATATATATATATATCTGAACGCGGCGGGGACTTGTAAAGAAGAAGAAGAAGAAGAAGAAGACGATGAAAAAGTATACAAGTTCCTTTTTACTCGACTTCGCGGAACGTCACGGGCTGTTCTCTCTCTAGTCTCTACCATACATCATTCCGCAGATGTGATTCAAACATTAAATCGACTTCGAACTCGCATATATTTCTCTATACGATTTAGTCATATTTCTGAGTCTTATTATACACCTATTTATCTTTCGCGTATAACCTATATATAACTCCCGATAAAATTATAATTATAATTATCGATCACTGACTCAGTTTACTTATTTCATACATCAAATGAAAATGTATTTATACCATCTTCTCGCTTGTTTTTTTTTTAAGACGATTTCAGTACAGACGGACTAACGATCGCGTCGTTTGTAATCACGTGGTTTCGGTAAGTGATGAACTACCTTATACTCCTCCTTTCATATATACATATACATTATTATGAATTTGAAATGCAAAAGAGATCCGAACGGAAGTTTCGGAGAAAAAGAAAAATGCATCGATTTGTCTGCAGGACGAGCCTCGTACACTTTTTCTTTATTATACTCAATATGGATGTATATAATATATGTATATAGATATTTCTATAGCTATATTTCGCATAGCACGCGCCATGCGTGCGGCGTTTACCGCACGGTATTATATCGACGCTTTTATACCTGCAAGACAGGTGTTAAACGATATCAAATTTCACATCGAACATCTTTCTAATTCTCTTTCGCCGCTGTTGCAGCTATAAGACGTATTATATACGTAAAGAGGCGTAAGAAGAAGATGAAGACCAAAAATGTATATAAAATATAAAACAAGATTATAATGTACAGCGTCTTCCTATTCTTTGGAGTATTCCGCACCGAAACATAAAAACTATGATACGAGTAGAAAAGAAAGAAAATCATGGCGATATATTCTTCAAATAATCTTTTTCAATTTCATTATATGACTCCTGGCATCAGTTTTTCGGGTCCTCTTCTCTTTACCGGATCTTATATATATACATACGATCGGTTATATCCGGTATACTATACGTTGTGGAATTTATCAGGCAAGACGCGTGTCCCGCGCGCCTATACCTATGTATACACATACTTGATACTCGGCATCGTGACGAATATAATTACGACCGCGAAAAGGGAAAGAGAAGTTTGATTTCCGCAAATTAATTCCTATAAAGTATTGTCGCGAGGCTGACGTCACTTCCTGGAAACGAGCTTGGAAGAAGAGAGGAGAGATGTACGGCCATACATATACATATAGTATATATATATATATACCTATATGTACGTACGTGTATATTCACGTATATAATACTACCGCGGTGTGGTGCAGACGTCGTCGACGTCTTACTTATACCTAAGGCGAGAAGGCGACGAGATCTTAGCTTAGCTTAGCTTAGCTTAACTTAACTTCTTCTTCTTCTTCGTCTTCACTGTGTTATGGGAACTAAAACATAGTCTGTGGAAATGTAGTATTAATAGAACTTTATTTAAATCCGGAAACAAGGGCATTGACATTCTTATTTGGGTAACGCGACGCCGGAATTTAAACCCGATTAGGGTTTAAACTTTTTCATAGTACAATAATTATACCCATTTATTATCTTATACGCGTATTATACACTACGACTCCCCATTTCTGCACTCTCTCTCTCTCGAGAATCACGAAGCTAACGATTGCAGTAGATAAAATTGGAATGAACTAGTTTTTGTCTTCGCATTCTGAGAAATAGACCGAAATTTTCGGATTTTTGGGCTTTCGGAGTTTTGAGCCATCTTCATTCCGACGTTTGGGAATTTCAAAGGTTCCGAACTTCAACGTTTCCGAAAATGCTACATCGTCTCAAACGAATTCGGAATTTTTACCATTCGGTAAGAATATTTATAACACCCGGAAAAATAATTTCCGGAGATAGTTGAATTAAGGTACCATTAGATATATAGCTGCAGTGAGGTTTTAATTGGCATAGTATAGTATCATAACGCATCGCAGAGATTCAATTAATTATCACGTGTTAAGCTTGACTTATCATCAGGGCAATATAAAGTCTTCGGGAAGTGTTTATATCGCCCATACATATACATATACATATTCACACAAACGCACACGCACACATATTATATTTAGCGTAGTATATCTATATATTCACTCTTATACACACCCTGTACTTAATTTATGCATCGATACGTATATATATATATATATAACAACGTGAAATGATTCTATTCTAACCTACTTACTATACCTACTTTGGCTATACAGCGTTGCGGAGAAATTTTCTATATGTATATTTCACACCTATATACATATATACAGATTAGGTAGCTAAAACCACGCCGTTCGTTAGTTAGTTGCGGTTAGTTCGTGCGGCAGTGTATATATGTACAATATAAACATATATACACAGGTATAGTATATAGAATTCGTGAAATACACCTATCGTGATTTGAGATTTCTAACGGCACGAAAAAGAGAGATTAATTACAACTCGGCGTGTATATACAGATATACGCTTACTAGTAGTTTGTGCTGTGGCACGCGGGGCGAAAGATATATTGACTCGAACCATGGACTCGAGTTATACTAACTCCTGCGGTTATATCTACACGTTTAATCGCATACATTAAAACTCCTAGCAGCTAATGTATGGATATACATACATAAGGGGTGAAAAACTAATGATAATAATAATTTCATACACGAAAAGTGACTCCGAATATTAAAAAAATACTTCTACAGTTCTTCAAATTATTTTTCTTATTTTTTAGTTCCTCTTTTACTTCAGACCTCTATTATAGGTATACCTATATATTTCTATCTATAAAAATGTCGTGTTCGCTCTTCGCAGTGTTGAACTTGCACAGTAAAGTGAAAAGAGCGAGAGAGAGAGAGACAGAGAGAAAAGAGGTAGAAAAATGAGAAACGAACTAACGAACGTCTATAGAGTGTGTCTACGATATTTTTGGCAACGGTAACGTTTCTTAGGAGGCAAATGCTGCTGCTGCTGCTGCTGCTGCAACTACTAATGCAGCGGCACAGACATTACACTATATACCGAGTAAGAAGACGAAGACGAAGACGAAGAAAAAAAAGAAGTAAAAGTATAAGCGGCGAGCTTTGGTAAGCTGAAAGAAAATATCCCCCCTGAACTGTAAGCAAACAAACGGTTTTACGCTCTCGCCCTGTTTGTGTGTACACAGGTATACTAGAACGTGCTTCGGAGGCTTTAAACCTGTGACCCTAAGTAATGCAGACCTTTAAATTCCATTTTTTTTTTTTTTCTTCTTGTACGCCATTCAAACATTCCGAAGAATTTTCAACGTTTCGTATGTATATTATAATCAAGTCTCATATATACCGCAATTGGCGAGCCTAATCTTTTTTTTTTCTTTCCCTTTTTTATTTGTTTTTTTTTTTGCCTCAAAGATGATGATTTTTGCGTGCGGATATACGCGGTACGTTTGAAAATATTCTACGTGCACAGAAACCAGTTCTCGTTATTCTTCCTGCCGCAACACTAAACGCAAGCAATTTCATAAGAAAGCTGTACAAAACTGTTGGGAAACCGCGTGTCCTAATTGTCACTGTCGCGTTCCCAGGTGAGATTACCGCGGACAGATAACGAGGAAAATAGTAGCTCAGGGACCGAAGGTCTGTGCCGTTTAGATAGAGTCGTTATTCGCGCCTCGAGATACGGTTACACCGTAACGTCAAGAATTCAGAAGAATCTTCGATCTTCAAAGTCGTCCTCGTATCCCATATCCACGCATACGAGGAAATAGAAAAGAGAAAATACCAATAAAGTAGTAAGACTCATTTCGTGTCATCGGTATCGATTTTAATTCCTGTATATAAAATGGGCTGACCCCGCGTTGAAGTTTTAAGTCTCTAAACTCCGCATTGTCACGCGAGATTCGATTCGATTCAATCCGATTCGATTTTCCTAATTTGGTTGTTCGAAGCCATTACGCAGTTTCTCTCTCCTCTCGACGAGGACGTACACGACACAAGTTCGATATATTAGACCTTATAGCCCGCTACGATTCTACACGCGCGCGCACGTGTCAGCAAGTGTTCATTACATATCTCTAGGTACTACCTATGCTACGATGTGTGTATGTTGGAGTCGGTGAAAACTGAAGAAACGTGGGTATAAGGTACTGGGTAGGTAGGTGGGCAGGTATTGGAGTAGCGGAGTTAGTTTTCAGCTCCGTGTCTAACTAATCCCGTATCATTTCGTGCCTCGTTTTTCTGCGTCGCGTTAGGTAGCGTCGGGTATAATATAGAAGAAGCTACAACAATACCGTTCGCTTGAACGAGGAGGAGAGGCGAGAGGAAAGAAGAGGGGAAAATGGGAAAAAAAGGAAGAAAATAAATAAAAAATAAAGACTCAATTCTGTGTTGTATGTCAATGGGGAAGATCCATGAATTTCCTTCAACCTTCAATTCCGCGGATATGAGAAAATCGTATAATATTGATGTATGATAAAAAGAACATGAAAGACTAGAGGATAAAAATTGAAAAAATTAAAGAGGAATTTATAAACGCGATAATCTTCCGCAGAGAGAGACACACCTTATAAAATTAACACACGCCATACAGACATTCCTCTATCTATTATTTTTCTATTTCCTTTCTGATTTACGTCATTTTTATAATAATCAACTTTGTCGCGGTGCTATGTAACGACCCTGCGATGTGCGTACGCGTATATATTTTATTCTTTTTTTTTTTTTTCTTTCATTCCGTGGAGGGATCACCTTGAAAATCTAGAAAGTTCGATTTTATGTAACGATTATATGTATACATACCGTAGGTATAGCGTATGTACTAAATACATATCTAGTAGATTCGTGACCCATATAAAATATTACAGCTGTATACATATACACGTACGCGTATACCTAGACGAGCTTCTTCAAACTCGAAATATTTATGATAATCAAAATTCGTTTCTTTTTTTTTATTATTATTATTTTTCTTATATTCAACATAGGCGATGGAAATTTAATAATAATTAGGCAATTGATAGAGCACGTGTGACTAGCATACCTGTCTAGCGGTAGTGGTAGTAGTTACTTCTACTGCCCGGACAATTTTGTCACGGGGAGACACCGCGGTAGCGAAAGAAAGAGAGAGAGAGAAAGAGAGTGCGCCGAGTTACGAAAATAAATTTTGTGAAACATCGCTCAGTACATCCTATACTCCATAGAATGATAGCTATTTCCGTTAAGACTAACAAAACCTGTGAAACTACTGTCTGTGTAGTTTCTAAAGATAAAATTTAACTCTAATACACCTCCAGCGTTAACGAGAATATAATTGTCGATCGAGTATCCGTATCCCTACCACGACTGCACACACGTTACATATGCATACATACATACGCGCACGTATCTTACACTCACGAACGTTATACTAATCGCCAAATAACCCAACCCCAAGTCCATAGAAAATAATTTACTTCCAATTTCTTCATCCTCATATTGTATACGTATAGATACGTATATAGTATATAAGAAATAACTAACGATTAACTTAACTTTTACCGTACTGTACTCTAGTTCTTGTATACGCATCTATGTTATACTTGACACAAGTAACATATACCCTGTAATATTGTATAACAAGTTGTATCTAATAAAACACGCGGATATTCTCGGACCGTAAGAGTTTTAGTTTCGACGCACCTTTATCGCGGCTAAAGTATGTCAATATGGGATTTGTTACTTAGAAAGATAAGGTATGGTATTGGTTCGCCGTTGGCGTCAGCTCTAGTTAAACATTTCGATGAAAAAGATAAGAATAAAAAAGAAAAAAAGAAAAAAAGATTTCATTTTTATTTTTTGCTTGTTTTTTTTTTCTACAATTTTCAAATCTGTCTGTTAAACTCATTACTTACTGATATGATAAAAGTATCACGGAAATCATTCTTTTTTTCTTTCTCTCTTTTTTTTTTTTATTTTTTTATTTTTTACTTTTAGATATATGCGTGATAAAATTCTAACCTGAAAGTCTGGCGAGGAATCGCTTCGTGCCAGCAGCGGAGATATATCCCGATGCGCCAGGCGCGACAAGGAGGTTTCCTCTCTTGATTGCCATCGACTTTTCCTCGGACAACATGCCCGAGAGAGAAGTTAACTCCGCGCACACGATTTGAAGCACGCACACGCACACACACACACGCGCGCACACACAAAGGTACACACTACCTTGTGTATATATTTTTTCTCTCCTTTTAACGTAGACGGCGTACACACGTATGTAGGAGAAAGGCGCGCACACACAGACACACACCCCCCGGGACCCGGACGATGAAGGCACCGAGAAATTTCTTCTTATTTTGTTTTGTTTGTATTAAAAAATATATAAATATATATATATATGTATGTATATATGTATATACGTTATGTTGTATTATATTAAATAAATAAATAAATTAAAAAAAAAAACAAAAGAAAAGACACCAAGAAAGCGCTACGCTGTAAAGCCTTTTTTTTTATCCCCCTCTTCGCACACGTTCGAATGTCTCTATCTTTTTCCTTTCTTTCTTTTATCGCGGCTGCTGGTTTTATAACCTCGAACGAAAAGAAGAGAAGAGTATGTAAAACAAAACAAAAAAAAAAAAAAGTGACAAAACGGAAACACTGACGGAACGAATGTGACAAATATCACGCGTGTCGGTAGGTTACGTGTGTGGGAGAATTTATTTTTTCTATTCCTTTTTGATCGTTGTCTAGTTCACTTTATGGTAGCGAAAACGCGGTCTGTGACGGTACTGTTAGTAAAAGTCTTTTTTTAAATCTTTTTCTCTTTCCTTTTTTTCTCTTCTTTTAATCTTTACGATGATTCAATAAATTATCGATGATTATTTGCACTGGAGATAATATCGTGAACGAGTGTACAGGAAGGAAGTTGAGGCGAGCAGCGACGAGTGTAACGTGTGGTGAGGAAAAGAGAGAGAAGAATGTTCGGTGCAACTGAAAGGAATGGAAATAAGGAAATAAGGAAGGTAGGAAGGAAGGAAGGAAGGAAGAAGAGGATCGCGCACGATAATAATGTGATAAGAGTATCTTTTCTTTCTTTCTTTCTTTTTTTTTTTCTTTTTTGTTTAACGTAACAATGAAGCGTATCAGTTGTTAAAGTCTACAAACCTCGCGAGAGCAGACGAATTTATGGACCGAATTCATTATCATCGGGTCCTGTTATGATTTCTTTATTTTTTTTTCGTTTATGTGATATAAATAATAAATAATAATGTAATAAATAAAGAAAAAAGAATTAATTAATAAATGAATGAATAAAAAGACGCTTTGTTTTTCTTTTTTTAATCCCCCCCGTGCGGTGTACTTCTTTCCTTTTTAATTTATTTATTTTACGTCTTCTCTGTTTCGCGTTTTAATTATTGTTATTATAATTATAATCAGCGGGGGTTGTCGGGGCCTTCTTGGCCCCGTTAACACGCCAATCGCACGTCACACAACACTGTCAAACACAAACTAGTACCGCCGAATATCCGAGGGTCGTTCTTTTACGTGGAACAAGCGCCATTACTATTAACCACGTTCGCAATCACTGCTGCTGCTGTTGCTGTTGCTGTTGCTGCTGCTGCTGCTTCTCCTGCTCCTCCTCCTGCTCTTGCTGCATTACGATTTCCACGTTCCGACGTTTTTCGTAGGGACTAATAACGCGACAGCGACAGGCGACAGGCAACAGTAACGTCGTCAACCAACACCGATCTCTACTCTTTTTCTTCTTCTTTTTCTTCTTCTTTCTCTTTATCGTAGTCTTAGTTATTGTTCTCCTTGTCGTTGTTACCCACCGCTTACTCGTTGGCGTCCACCTGCACTTGTCAACTATTTTACCTCGGCTCACATCGTTAATTGAACCGACCGTGCTGATGATAATACTGTTAGCCGATGGTACAGATCCAACTTCGCTACTATCATCTATTCGGGCACACGCCACTAAACCAACTGGCCACATCTGCCGATTTGCCTCGATTGCTCGAGCCTCGTTGACTCGAATGAATGGCTCTGAAGCCATTGCCGGAAACTCACGATCGTTCACGAACTCGTACGAACCTTATCCTACCTAGCCGAGCGTCGAACCGAACTTAGTTATCTTACCTGTAGTCTTTGCATACCTACATGGTTCGATATACATATATATATATATATATACCTATATGCAGATATTAGTTATATCGTTTCTTACTTAATCGTTAGTCTATTAGTGTAACATTACATGTTATTATTTTCCGTATTAGGAAAGGAGAAGATATGATATGCGAACGGAAATGAGGATAGCTAATTATAATATGGGAAACGAGATTGCGAAATGTAGATGCATCTCTATATTGTTACTTATCAATGAAACCGGACAAAGTTAATGACGTTAGAATTGAATGGGATAATCCTAAAGCGGCTAGCCGTGGTATAGAGAATTACATGGGAAAAGAGTTGGCGAATAAATACATATAAACGGTTCAGAGGTTTCCATCTCTCCTCACTCATCCTCCCCCCCGAGTGTATTTCTTCTATACACTCTTTTTTGCGCGATATTACTTTAAGGCTTCTTAATAACATAATCTAAGACAGAACTCCAGGAAGTCAACGAGCCAGACTTGACCCTTACAATACAATGCTTTTAGATAGATGGATAGATAGAGATTAGAGACAGAATAATCCTTCGGTTACTCTCCAGAATCTCGTTCCTCCTTTTCAGTCATTATAAAAGTACGAAAATTATCACCTGTATTTTATAACCACGCGCGCTCGCGTAAGACCGCATTCTACCTTGGCGCTGTTGTATATCTTATCATTACCTCCACCTGGTGACCGTGGCGCGACCTTTGCTAGATAGCCGGAACTCCCACGTAGATAAACAAGCATACGTCGGTACAAATGTAATAGCGGTAAAAATAACGCGGGCGGTGGGATATTCGAACGACATTGTTTGCGGTTTGCTTATTTTTAAATAAGAATACGGAATTATTGTTATAGATAGAAAATAGAAGAGGAGAGAAACGTACGAATGAATGCTCTGCGCTCGTTATAGCGACGAATGTAACACGTACTTAGGTGTATTTTGCGATTATCATTTATTAGGACAACGCGCGGAAGATGAAGATGAGATAATTGTACAAAATTCACGTCACTGGACAGATTAGCGCAATTGGTTGTACCGCGGCGGTGTATTTTTCATGGGCTGCTGCGAGAATAGCAGCGGCAGTACATAGTAACGCGCGGAATACTAGTCACGTAGATAGTAATAAATTGTTCTACTTTCATGGCGTCGTGAATTTTCTAATTAAGCCAGTCGTACGACCATGACGGATCTAATCGCACCAACGCGCAGGCTCTTTGCGTTATACTATGCCGCATCACCGCCACAGCTTACTATTATAATCTATAGATATTATTTTAGAATATAGATCTTGATGTATAAATAAAAATCCGTACAACAATGAATTATTATACGCACCGCAATTGATTGAAAAAATGATAAAATAACGAATTATACTTGGATGAAATAAAGAAAAGGAAATATGAATAATTCCCAAGTAAAATTCTACAAATATCATCATATAGATGAAATTATTGAACCATTTCGGTTCACCTGCTCCTGGCTGACTCGGACTCGGAACATCTGCACTGCAATCTCCTAGACTGTGGCTTACTTGTTTCTTGACCGCGCATCACCGATCACTCACTGTTTTCTCAACCATGGAAATTAATCAACCTCGGATCTCGCTTTTCAACCATGATAATAATGATAATAATAAAACTATTTTTCACGAGATATGGAAACGATTATTTGGTAGCTGTAACTCTAATAGACCGGTATATTCTGTTTATAGAGAGTAAGAGAAAATCGAAACTTACATTGCGACTAACTATAATCAATATCGAACATATTTGCTATTGTTGTTATAAAGTCCCCTGTATAATGTGTGGGTTAGCCATTAGAGACACGTTATCGGCATCCTGTCCTAGCCAGAATGAATGTATAGGTATCTATGAAGAACTCACCCTCGCTCTGCGGACGGGTATATAATTTGGAATAATATATCACTGGCATAAGTACACATAGGGATAATGAAATCAAAGTCGGCGATAAAATACGGGTTATCACATGTGATTCTTCGGATTTATGAATAATAGAATAATACAGCCACGGAGACTATTCTTTCGATTTCATTCGTCTTTTATGAAGTTTGAACGAAAAAATTAATAAACTTAGTCATTTCACGTATAATGTCGATCCATAATGAAGATCGGTTATTTTTATTACGGAATTACCCCTTGATTATTTATTACTATCTACGATCGTCATCTACAATAATGTTAATAGATCTTTTTACGGCCTTGCAACGTGAAACGAGATGACGTATAGATAACTCTAATGTCCAGAGCCTCGTGATAGCGCCGATATAAATACATAGAGTATAAAATCCCTTGATTGCGGTTATACACGCATTTCTTTACGCCTATATAGAGCGAGGAATTTGAACTCGTTTTTCTTTCAACAGAAACGATAATTTCGTATGAATAATCAATCAGCGAATGGAATTTCTGAAAAACTTTATTTATCACACGGTCGAGCATCCTACTGCATTGATTGTACGTCAACGACGGTGATTCCGCTTCTATATGTCAGCGAATGATAACAATATTCAATTGGGCGAATAATTAATCACCGCATTTGGCTAACTAACGTTCAATCAAATATCTTGAAAAGGATATGATTTACCGAAGGCTGAATTGAAGATCTATTATTCAAAGATCTAGACCACCCAGAGCGCAGGCGTTCGTATAAATTCAGGGGGTGAGGTCGTGCCTGCACGAGAAAGATATTCGTATAGACAAATCGGCTCCCGCGCGTCGACGTCCTCAAATTTTATATCCGTCCAATTTTTTGAAATGATTGTTTTTGTCATTTTCCCGCTTTTATACGCGTTAGCAAATTCTCAAACACCCTTCAAGATGAGTAAGTATATAGAACATACGTGAATAAATAAATGAATTTGTGGTTTGTCACATGATTTTTAAGTTTTAGCGAAAATCGATTCAACGCGATGTACTATAAACTTTTTTTCTCAAAAGTGTTTCAATATTTATTTATTTCTTCCTTTCTTTCTACCTTGTATTACTTGCTCCAGTGATCGTCGTCGAAGAAGCAGACTCGTCCATCAAAGGTTTGGTCAACGACGCTGTCTCATCCGCCGAGAAAGACTTTGCTAAGGGAATTATTAATGTCGAAGTTTCTACTATTGTGGTCCTCAGAGAGTACGAAGACGAAAGTTACGAAACAGGTCAACCATTGACAAGATTATTTAAAAATCAGTTAACCGAAGTCGATTTCTCGTCTCTTCCTTTTTTTCTTTCAAGATTTTCAAATTAGATTTATCGAAAATAATTCAGTTTTTCACGAAATTATCGTTACTTTTTTCGATTCAGTTTCTTCTCATCCAAAATCTGTACCTATAAGGAAATGTATGCGTTAATTAGTTTCAATCCACTTCGATGCCTGAAATGATAATTTTTCATCCTGCAAAATCAGTGATTTCTTGACTTTTATTAACTTTCCATGACATTTTGTCATCCTAATTGGTTTAATACAGTCCTGAGATTATAAAATGAGTGAAAATGTTGGGAAAGGATAAAAAGGCTACAAACATTTCCAGACGAGCTAGAAATTTCAGACTACTGAACAAAGACGGGTCAAAATTTATTTATCTATGTAAAAAGGTCTTTCAAAATGAATTTCTGATCAAAATTCGCCACGTATTTGAATCGATTGTCAAATATTCAAGGAAAAATATAAGAAAAATGAAATTTAGCGTAAGATTATGATCCTCAGCGTGTGCATCGCTTTATCGAGGGGTGAGTCTGATCCTCGACATGTCGTGGACGGGGTGGAATCGGCTTCGTGAAATAGCGACAGATTCAGGAATCGCATATGTGCGAAGTGACAGCGTTTTAAATCCGTTCATCCAAGCGATGGACGATTTATTGACGCTAAAAAACGGCACGGATGCAGCGTTGATTTTCGAGACGGAAAAAGGTAAGATTTGACAAACGGTTTTCTATCCCATACCTAATATATCCGCACATTCATTCTATATCAGTTATTCATACTAAGAAGAAAGGATAATCAGGATTCCAGTAATCCGAGTAATCATCTCACAGCTACATAATACTTCCCCGTAATTACAACACCGACTGACGTACGGTTCTGATTCATGTAAAAAAATCTTTGCAACGAAAGTAAAGTCCGATTTATTTCCTGAGCAAAGCTCACACATTCGCATTCGTTAATTAATTGATCAACGTAATAAAGTGCGTCCTGTATGTGTGTACGCGATGTTTGTCGCAATCCTTACATGCGGTTTGTGTAAACTATAAGAAGAACCCGATTTCCAACGTTTCTTATACGACGTGAGTGATCTAATCGATCGTCAGCCTTCCATGAAATTACCCTTAATATAGTCAAGGATGAAGTGAATCAATCGCGATTCATATTCTCCGCGTTTTCACGGTTCATTATATCGAAGGCAAAATCGCAATTCGTAAATCGTGGCGTTGGAAATAAAAAAAATGAACCGGTCAACTCTTCGAGCTCGTAAAGATTAGAATTTTCTTTCAGAATTAAACCAAACGCTTTACTATCTTATCGGTCACTCTATCATACGCATTGTGGTCTTGGACGAACTGACCGAAGCGTCTACTTTGAAAATAAGAGCGATGCGTCCCTCGCCTTCGTACTACGTAATTTACGCCACGACGTCGAACATGGAATCGATATTTAAGGCGGTAATTTATTGCTGTTAATAACTTTCCACAAAATCGGCTTTTTTCCGACTTTGAAAAAAAAAAAGGAAGGAAAAATCGTCACAGATATCATTTTTCTGACTCGTACACTACTTAGGCAACGGACGGTGGTTTGGTGAAAAGAGACGGTACTTGGAACCTGGTATTCACGGACTATAATTACAGAGATTTTCGATACTTAGCCGGTGATTTGGAATTAAACGTTTCCATCAATATCCTGACAATGAAAAACGAGATCTGCTGCCGTCTCATCGGAGAGTCACCATGCACCTGTCCGAATGACTTTCAGGCAAGTAGCCGAGATCACTGACCGAAACCTTACGCTCAATACTATAATAGCATCCCTTTGTCGAAATGTTTCGATATACCCAAAATTTGTTCAAAATTTATCTAAAATTTACTGGATAGAGTCGAGTGGAATTAAATCAGCGATAGAGAAGAAAAGGAGAAGAAGAAATCTCAGGATTTGTATATTCATTACATTCTTTCCGCTTTCCACTTCTTTTTTCTTTTAAATTGTTAATTTCAGATGTTTCCGCGATACTTTAAACGCTTGATCGGATTGTTGGTCAGCGTGATGGCCGAGGTACAGAAATCCGGGGTCACTATTGAGCCGAGAGTAATTAATTGTAACAATAAAGACGATGTTTCAAGTGAGAACACGACTGTGCAGGCATTCAAGAAGAACTTGTTAACGGTAAAGGCTTTACCTCAAAGCGAAATGATATTTTTCTGTATATATTGCACAGAAGAATGTCACTGCTTCTCTTCCTTCTTTATTTTCCACAGAAATTGAACTCTAACGGTACTTTCGAGTATTTGCCCGAACGAAATATAATCACTTATCGGGCCGAGGTGGAAATAAAAATCCTCAATCAAGGTCGCGTTGAAAAAATAGCAGAATGGAATCGTCATGGTAAAATAACCACGGAAAATGGAATGGAGATACGTCCGGCGAGGAGATTTTTCCGCATTGGTACCGCCGAGGTACGAATATATAATCAACACGAAATTTTATTTTGTCGATTAGTAAATAATTGGAATTGTCGATATAAATTTTCTCCTATTCGTTATCTGTGATCTTTTATTGTCAGGCAATTCCTTGGTCTTATATAAAGACGGATCCGGAAACTCACGAGCCGCTCTTAGATGCAGAGGGGAATTTCGTTTGGGAGGGATATTGCATCGATTTGATAAACAAGTTCTCCCGCAGTATGGACTTTGATTACGAACTTG
Organism: Tenthredo distinguenda; assembly: GCA_947538915.1. Taxonomy (NCBI): domain Eukaryota; kingdom Metazoa; phylum Arthropoda; class Insecta; order Hymenoptera; family Tenthredinidae; genus Tenthredo; species Tenthredo distinguenda. The sequence goes on along the minus strand of OX384536.1, from coordinate 19,375,706 downwards.
TTGTTCCGGCGGATAGAGCAGACTTTGGCAAAAGATTGCCGAACGGTAAATGGACCGGAGTCGTAGGAGACCTACTTCGCGGGGTGAGTTCAAAATCGAATCAATACCTCCTAGAGAATTTCCGATGGAAAGATTAAGCAGCCAAAATCTTAGAATAGCGGTCTGCAGTCATTTTTTGAAATACCTTTTCTTATTTCCCTATGAGCTTTGAAATACTTCTCGGTTTCTTGTACGTTGCAATATCGTGCCAAGAAATTGTTTTCGAAATTAGAGCTCGTCTTTCCTACGGTATAACTATGTTATTTCTAAATCATGAGGTTTTTTCAACCGTTTCTCCTGACCTGCATAGTTGATTGTGTAGGACGTTTAACGTAAGTATATAAACTGGGCTGGTCAGACAGCGCGACAAATTAGGATGTACACATTATCTTGGCAATTGGCATGGGATTCAATTTAACAAAATTCAAAGAGTCGTACCTAAATAAAAATACCTAAGTATACTGGATGGCGGGATAAAAATTCAGACCTGAAAAAATGTTTTCGTGTGAAATTCGAATCTCTTTTCCATTTATTAACTCATCTAGGAAACCGACATCGCGGTAGCTGCACTCACGATGACTTCAGAGCGTGAGGAAGTGATAGATTTCGTTGCACCGTATTACGAACAGTCAGGAATCCTGATAGGCAAGTATCAGACTAGAAAGTATGAATCGATTTCAATTTATCTTGCATGTTATTCGCTGAATTGACGTCAATATTGATTTACATTCGCCTTATGAAAGGATCAAAGCTTTTACAGAATTTATTGACTAGACTGTTGGCAAAAAATTTCACCAAGTTTCACAGGTTTCCTACAGAAAATAGTTTCGTAGAATTACACTGAGATCGAAAATAAGGTGAACTGAAGAGCGCAAATGCGTGTCACATTGTGCGTTACGTACCCAATGAGAGCTGCTCACAAAGGATACAATAGTTTTGCGTCTTTTGATTTTTTTTTATGCTGATCCACAGAACTACGAGACAGGGCCGAGTTAAAGTTCTGAATTTTAAAAGTCCCGATCGGTGGAACTTTTCAATTTAAATATTGTCGACACAGAGTTTTCAGAAAGTGTATTTCCCCGAAAGTCTGAAACGAAGAACAGCGCAGGTTCAAAATTCGGAAAGCTAAAGATCCGATTTTTTGGGAAAAAAGTTTCAAAATCCTTTCAACTATTTATGACATTGAAGCTCAACCCGGCCCCTAAGAGAATCAGAAATCACTTGTCTCTCGTCAAAAACCGGTAAATCCTTTAATTTGAATGTTTAGCGATCCGAAAACCGGTGCGAAAGACATCGTTGTTTAAATTCATGACTGTATTGAGACTCGAGGTTTGGTTGAGTATAGTTGGGGCCTTAACAGTAACTGGAATAATGATTTGGCTATTGGATAAATACTCGCCATACAGTGCCAGGAATAATAAAAGCCTCTATCCTTATCCGTGCAGGTAATAAAACAAAACTAAAAAAACATTTAAAAAACAGCGAGATTCCCAATCGCGATCTTTATTTTTTTTCAGGGAATTTACCTTGAAGGAAAGTTTCTGGTTCGCTTTGACTTCTTTCACTCCGCAAGGCGGAGGCGAAGCTCCCAAAGCTCTTTCCGGAAGAACTTTAGTCGCCGCTTATTGGCTTTTTGTTGTATTAATGCTCGCCACTTTCACCGCAAATTTAGCTGCTTTTTTGACGGTGGAAAGAATGCAGGTGAGCGATGAGGGAACAAAAACAAAAATGATTTTTGATCTTGTTTCAAATTTTTATTTTATTTTTTTAAATTTAATTGACTTCGTAACGATTATTATTGGGGTCAGAAATAATTTTTCGTCGAAGGTGCATCCCTGCAGAATCTGGGGGCTGACGATCAATAATGCAATCCGCAATACGCTGGCGCAATGCGGGTTGTAGTGACTTAGGCTAAGATATTACGTAATATCGAACCAATAATTTTGTTCATAACGCGAATATCGAACAAATTCAATATTTTTCCGTTTTCATTTATCTAGTCGCCAGTTCAGTCATTGGAACAACTTGCGAGACAGTCGCGTATAAATTATACGGTTCTGTCCGGTTCTCATGTCCATCAATACTTCACGAACATGAAAAACGCCGAGGATAAACTTTACACGTGAGTATAATGCCCGTAGCGTACTTTAATCGTTATAGATAAGCGCTAAGTGTACTCGAGTATTCATGATTATACTCATGGACATTCTTAAATATGAATAATCAACTGAAGATCAACACTGAGGTAATTGGGTAATAAATAACGCCGGTTTAGATGAATAAAAATGCGATAAAAACGGATCGAGAAAATTTTAGCAAAACTATACGAAGCAAATTTAAACACCGAATCGATGCAATAACCGTGAAACACGTTACCCGAATATACTATGAATGGTTATTCATTTTCGTGGTTGTTCGTTCTTCGCTCTTTTTCTATGACAGCGAGTTTTACAGCGAATTTCACGACGTATTACCCGCTGATAGACGCAAGTATGAAGAAAAAAGCTGTGATTTAACTAGCGGATTTTATTAGAGAAAGTATAAACTATGTACCCAGTTTATCGGTGTAACTGTTACGAACTACCTCAGCACGTTGTTTCGAATGATATAATATTTGGCCTAATTGGTATGTATACTGTATTTTTAGAGTTTGGAAAGAGATAACGCTGAACAGCACTAGCGAACAGATAGAATATAGAGTATGGGATTATCCGATAAAGGAGCAATACGGACACATATTGCAGGCCATTATACAGGCTGGACCAGTCGATAGTGTTCGTGCCGGATTTAAAAAGGTCAATTCAAAAAGCTGCACTGGAGTAAAAGAAGAAAAAAAGAAAAATAGGTGTATTAAGACTATGAACAGTTTGATAGAATGAAAAATTGGTTGGTTTAGGTAATCGACAGCGAAAATGCCGAATTCGCCTTCATCCACGATTCCGGAGTGATAAAGTATGAGGTAACGAAAAATTGCAACCTTACCGAAGTGGGGGAAGTTTTCGCTGAGCAACCCTACGCAATTGCTGTTCAACAGGGAAGTCATTTACAGGAGGAGCTCAGCAAAAGGTATTTGAAAAAAAAGGAGAATCAGCAAACTTGGTTTTTAACGATAGGAAAATTGGCTTTATCAGATTGAGGAATCATAAACTAGCATAAATTTCCAGCTGCTAAACGATGAGCTTTTAATTAAACGGTGAAATGAGTCGTAATTAAATTTTCCAGAATTTTAGACCTTCAAAAAGACAGATACTTCGAAACTTTATCATCAAGATATTGGAATCAATCTTTACGAGGAACTTGCCAAAATTCTGACGACAGCGAAGGGATTACGTTGGAGAGTTTGGGTAAGTTTTGGGCAATAAATTCACTTTGGAATTGGTGCACAATTTATTTTCTTCGTATTTACAGGTGGGGTTTTCATAGCCACTTTATTCGGCTTGGCTTTAGCCATGATCACTCTGGCCGGCGAAGTGATTTATTATCGGAAGCTAAACACTTCCCGTAAGGAAATGCCTGGCTCGAACATTAGGAAAATGCCAACCCTACCGATGAAACCAGCTCCGGTAGTTTCCCTCGTTGACAGGCCAATGAAGAATATACAGCCGAGAGTTTCTCACATCTCAGTTTATCCGAGAAATTTCACTTTCAAGGACTAGGATGAGCCAGTATTGCCTAAAATCGCATAACATACGTGTTTCTTACTATTTGTTATCTTATAATATTGATTATCTTATAATCATGACTAATTTCATTTAATTATCATTTCATACTCAAACGGTGACAGCAATTAGTTATGCGACAGATCGATCACGAATCGTGCATTTACCGTTTAAAAATAAAATATTTACCGTAAAGTAAAATTTCACCCTTTTTATTGTCGGTTTTTCGTAGATTTAGCTGTATAACATGTTTATTGCATTAGACGTTTTCGAAGGGATAATATTGAATGTCTTTGACACATTATATACGTATACATGTATAATTGTTCTAATATCGAGTAGTAATTATAGTTATCTGTGAAATTAATACGATTACGATTTTTCTCAAAATTTTATCTACACATTTTCCGAAAACTGTGTATCACTTCCATTTCAACAGAGTGATTATTGCTCGATCATTTCCATACCCATATAAAATCTGTATAACTACTGTAACAATAAATTTCGTTATAACAATGATATATATTATAATTGCGAGTTATTATTCTCTTTTCTCTAATAAGAATTAGATATCTGAGCTACGACGGTAGAATCTCCTTTCTTTGAATCAGAAAAATAAATTTCTTCGTCCGCTATCATTATTCTTGAGTTTTAGTTAAACTTTATTCTGCTTTTTGGTTTGAATTAATTTTTTAATTTTTTTTCTGCTTTTTTGCGGTAGACAATACGCGATAGATGTTGGTTAAAGGCCAATGCTCTCTCGACGCTTTCACCTACCTACCTTGCATTGTGTTTCGCTTTTCTTATGCCTAGATTAACCGGGAGTTGAAATACGCGCAAAATAATTCGACAGAGTTATTGAACTCGATGTAACTCGAACGAAAGAGTTCAACGTTATTGGCAAATAATAAAAGCGGAAAAACTATTCAACTTTTATTTTTACCCACCTTTATAACCCTCGATTATTCATACCGTAATTACAATCAAACTCTAAGCGATCGGAGAATATCAGAAATGTTTGTTCGTTTGTCTGATCAAATCGCGTAGAATTCAGATATTTATTTATATCTGTATGTAAGATAATAGAGAATGTTCTCACGAAAAGAGAAGTATTGCACAAACGATTTGTTATACTGCGAGGTAGCTGTTTGTGTAAGTGAGGATAAACTTTGTTCACTGTTAGCTTCGCCCTTTTTATATGAATTGGTATAAGAGCGGATAAACTGAAATGTGAGCTCGTTTAGGTAAATATCTGTACGTAGTCAATCAAGCCTTGCCCACAGATCGTAAACTTTGTTGTGTAATTTAATGGAATGGTCAATTCAACGGTATAATAATATAAGTGAAGTTATATGCTCGCGGAGTTGGAGTTGAAAAGTAAATCGGAGATTTTCAACGATGAAGAAATTGAATTATGAGACACCTACCCGCGGTATAACTGGGAAATTTATTTAACGAGGTGAAAATCCTGCATATAGAAGAAAAAGACGTAAACGAAAAATGATGTAAAAATATAATGGAATAAAAGAAATACGGGGTGGACAGAAAACGGTTAGAATTTATGGGCGATCGAAGCGGAAATGATAGTCATGCGTAAAACTAAAAGTATATACATATATAGTGGTTTGTATGTGTGTGAATGTTAAAATAATAAAGACTCTATCATCTGTACGTAACAATGGTTACGATCTACGGATAGTTTTTCTTTCTTCAAGAATTATTCTCCTCGATTTAAAACGCCGTTTCACATCACGAGCCAAAACCGTCCCTATATCTATACCTAGTTTGTATTCGCGGCTCGTAGGAAACATAAAACAAACCCGTGAGAATTATGCCCCAGGTCTCTTTCTACGAACGTGATTAGCATTATTTCATACACTAAACGGGGGAAGTAATAACGAAGAAGAAAGTCCGGGTGACTGTATCGGTTTGAAAATCGAACGATGTCACAAAAATAAGAAAAAAATTAACGAATGAAATTCTCTGAAGAAAAATTCGAAATTTTTTTCTGAATCCCGCGTGTTAAAATTATATAAAACTTTATCGAGTTTAGGTAAGAGCGGTCGATTGCACCGTAACTTTAATTCTTCATGGCTGAGATGGTGGCGGGTCTTTCAAACCGAGACGTAGATAGGAAGGTGGGTAGGTGTATTAATTCGTACCTACTTTTCCCGCTGCTAAAATAGTGGGGATTATTTAGCGTTGAGTCAATATAAGGCCATTCAACGAAGCAGGCTAGCCATTTGGTGAGAAGTGATATGGATCAGCGAACAAGTTTACTATAGAACTTTGTAACGATTCGTGGTTTTAAAAATGATATTATCGTCCCCAGCAACGTCCAAGATGGGATTCTACACGGTGAGTAACCCCGGATAAATTGATTCCGAAATTTACCTCGTTTTAGAAAAATTTGAAACAACGACTCTCACCTCACGGTCTTCTTTGCAGACGTGTGCTTTCGTCGCGGTGTTCTTTCCTCTTACGAACGGCAACTACCACTTCGAAAATTACAAAGTTTACAATTTCGACGGGGACGAGGAACCCTCCCGAAAGCCGTGGTTCTTCGAGGAGTACTCCAGCCCTTACAATCAGCATAACGGGGGTGGTAGTTACGCGGGATCATACGGAGGTGGAAATGCCTTCGAGTCTGCAGCGGAACAGAAGTCACCTGAAGTGTGGGAAAGCCCTGCGGAAGCCTACTTCGTTGCAAGTACAAAGCGCGTACCAAACGAAGACAAGAGCTTCAAGAAAGCGATTTCCCCGTTTTATACTCTGACCGATTCCGACAACGAGAAATACAAGTCGATAATATTGAAGTCCGGAGCTCCTTACTGCCAGGAAATAAAGAGCAAAGTTCCTAAGAAAAAGTACAGGACGGATGCTATGACGTGCTACAAGTGCAAAGATCCGAAAAATGGAGCCACTTATGAACAGTGCTCTTACACTTCCGAACCGAAAGAAACTGTGCAAGTAAACGAGTACGTTCCTCTGCCACAGAGCCTTAGATATCGTCGTTCGAACGCCAATGGTCAAGGGGAAAAAATCGCGAAAGAAATTCCGGCGAATTATAGATTTGGAGAAGAGTACTTCGCCCCTGCTGCTTCTCACGAGGTACCTGCTGAGTATAAAAAGAAGATGGAAAACTGCGACAAAGTTGTCAAGGATTCGATGGTCTGTATGGTCTGCAAGGACCCGACTACGAACGGGAAGTACGAACAGTGTTCGTACACTAATCAGCCGACTGACAAAGCCTATGCTTATAGTAAGTCCAGTTCCTTCGGGCTTCCGCAGGGGGAAAAGAAGCCGGAAGAATCTAGGACTTCGGGTAAACAAGCCAAGCGAGCTTACAGCAGGAAAGAAGCTGAAGAAGCGCCTGAAAGCAGCGGTGAGTTCGAAGGATCTCATCCCGAAGTGGACAAGTACTTCGACGAGCAAACTGCGGCCATAAAATCACGAACTCCTAAGTACAGGACGTACGAAGAGTCGGAGGAAAGCGCGAAGCTTGAATCTGGTTCCGAAAACGTTAAAGACGGAAACTGCAAGAAGGTGGTCAAGGATACGATGGTCTGCACCATTTGCAAGGACCCGAAAACCGGCGGTAACTACGAGCAATGCGCGTATGCTCATCATCCTAGCGACAAGGTGTATCAATTCACCAGGCAAAAGACCTTTGGCTACCCTGAAGACGCGGGTAAGGATTCTGAGGAGAAAAAAGCTGCTGAATACGAGGTTCCGTCTTATACCGAGGCTGGTGGAAAACCAAGTGATGATTATAAGGGGTATGAAGGTGCGGCGGCTAGTTATTACGAACCGAAAAAAAAATCTGGTAACGATAAGTACGGAGCCGATGAAGAAGCTAGCAAATACGAGTATGATCAGCCTACAGAAAATCAGGAAAGCCAGGAGTACGTCCCTTACAAACTAGCCGGGGAAGGACCCTCCGCCGAAGACGTTAAGTCAGAGTCGGAGAAGATATCCGAGGAGATAAAAGACGGCAATTGCAAAAAGGTGAAGAAGGATACGATGACATGCATGGTCTGCAAGGATCCGAAGACCGGTGGTAATTACGAGCAGTGTTCGTACGCGTACGAGCCAAATGACAAGGTGTTTTCATTCAGTAGAGCCAAGTCCTTCGGGTCTCCGGAAGCGGAGGAAAAAGGGAGCTACACCGGGAGCGGTGAAAATTCTGGCTCTGATTACGGGGATAGTGGAAGCTACGGGTTGGCTTCGGACAACAAGCCTTACGTAGCTAGTGGCGAGGCGATTTCTCGGAGCGATGAGTCTTCGAGCGGAATACAAGACCCGGAAAAAGTGGACACCGGTTTCTTCAGCACCGCGGAAAAGAAGAAAGAGATCGAGAAGGTCCTGAGCGAATTTCAGCAAGAGGATAGATCTAAGTGCAAGAAAGTAATGAGGGATAAACTCACCTGTTTCCAATGCCCTGGTCAAGACGGGGTGCAGAAGGAAGAATGTATTTTTGTTGCTGCCCAGGAACCGATGAAGGATAGAGTCGCTTATCGCGAAGTTAAAGAATATCAACGAGATCCTGCGGCAGGTGAAGAGACCAGAATACCGGACCAGTATCGCAGCAGCGCAGGGGCTTTCGTTGGCGAGACTAGAAAGCCGCTTGTCAGCAAGAAGCAGAAGAGAAAAACGAAGAAAGCATCGCCCGCAAATTTCTACCCGGATACTGTACTCTCGGCAAGTGAAAATAAGGAACAGAGGAGAGAGGCTGACGAAGATTCGAAGACCAGGAAACCGGAAGACGACGCTGAATCGGAACCGTACGATTATGCAGCGGCTACCAAACCGATCTATGACAAAGTTCTGGGGCTTACTTTACCCCGTTATATGTTGACGACTTCTGAACACGAAATTGAATTCGACGAGGTCGTTGCATCGAGTAAAATATAAATTATTATTACAGATTGTGCTGAGCTGAAACCTTTATCTAGGTTCTAAAAGTCGCGCAAGTATTCTGCAAGGTCCTTCATTTTTTAGAACAATTATTACTTTGCTTTTACTAATTTAATTCACCTGAATTTGAACTTATTCGATAAAATTTTGTTAATCGTTTTTTCAACGCTATTCTGTTGGAAGATTCGTTGATGGAAGAATCGTTGGAGTTGGAAAGAGACTCGCTGAGAATTTTGGGGGAATGTAAAAGCTTGAATTTGTCGTATAGGGTGCCTTTATTTGAAATTGGTTTTAATACATCATCGTGCAAATTAAGTTACACAACCATTTGCGATAAAATTGCAATATATTTATCAACGCATTAACTCGACACTTATTCTATATTAATAGAAACGAGAGTGTATAATAATAAAGTAGAATGATTCTTGAAAAACAAAAAAAAAAACTAAAAAAACAAAATTGGATGAAATAATGGCGAAATTTTGACCAGTGAAGAGAATCTTGAATCATAAACTGTTCGAACCCAATTATGAGCACTGTTGTTATTTAGTTTGTAAAATCTTATGTATAATTAATTGTTATTCAGTTTGTAATTAAATAACTGTTATAAATCCTTCGGTGTCCTGCAAGGAGGAAGAATAATACCAGATTGCCACTGCTGGGTGAAAGAAACGCTAAGAGAAAATATTCTTACGTGAAATATAGAAATATAAAACTGTAACTGAAAAAATGTATTGAACGATTCAATCTACTGTATATTCAACTCTCGACTATATGTAAAATAGCATTTTTTCGATCCATCAGTTACCGTAAATAACTTTTCGTTTTTCGCCGAAATGAAGAGTGCGAATCTACAACGGCGATAATTAGTAGCCTGAGGATTCGAACTTATATTTAGTCACCTGCTACCGACTTTGTGCAATCGGTTTTCACCGTTTCGTAACACTAATTGAAACACGTAGTTTAACGCTTGAGCGGAATTCTTTTTTAACGAAATTTTTTCACCAACGACTTGTGAAATCGCCTACGGTTCACGCTTTACCGATTCGCGCTCGAAACTTTCGACCGACTCGGCTCGTTCTCGCGAACTTCTTATTGACATATTCCACAATTGGGTGAGCCCGTGTAGTTACAGAGCAGTTGTCTAAGACAAGCTATGTTATCGTACGAATGCAAGTGCATAAAGTCCCACGGAAAATCACTTTTTAAGAAATTGCTTCATTCTCTCTCTTTGATTCAACGCGCGAACCAATTAATCTGCAGCTTGAAGGCGATCAGCTCCGCAGCAAAAGCCAAGAAAGCCGGAATCAAGCAGCACAAATATAGAATAAACACGGATTCGAGTTGAGACAACGATCCCCTGCTAGAACCCATAGTTTTAAAATTACGTTCAAATCCGCGATCCAGGTTTAACCAATGATTGTAAATCCCTGCCTCGCGTAATCGAATTATTATCCGATTGATTTGAACGGTTATACGCGATCCTTTTGGAGTCACTGCTACAGAATTGTACGAAAGTACGCAGCTGGGTAAAGGGTAAAATTCAACTGGTTCGCCTGCCGTTGACATTCTGTTAGCAAAGTCGTCGATCGTCGAACGATGACGAAGGTACGCAATGTCCTGGCGATTGCCTATTCTCAACAAAGCTATCGTGGCCGTCGTTATCACTTCGTACCGATTAATTAGTTCCACTCTTTTACTGTTCGGGGTTATCATATGAGCCAACATATCACGGCTGCTTTCGCTTCCCGCAGTACGAAGACCGGCGGCGATGATTCCTTCGTCGTCAACGATTGCGGGTTCCAGTTTCGTCGCCGTCAAGATCGACGACAAGGATGCCGAGTAGGCGGTAGATATTATCCGGGAATAGTGTAGGTAGGAGAGTAAAACCACTTTGCAGAGTATGCCGGATGGTCGGCGTGGGATCGCGTAGTTTAGGGTCATCGCGATTACGTCGAAAACCGACAAGAATGACCCGCGGCCTGTGAAACGAACAAGTCGTCGAGTCAGTTTCATTTGTATCTGAGAAAAATGGGAAATCCAGAAGATATTTCTCACCTGTTTTCACCCTTTGAATTGCGTAAAATAGTCCGGAGGACAGTAACACCGAGAGAATCAAAGCTGTCCAAGTCATGAGTGAAAATTCAAAGATTACAACGCTGTAGTTGTACTTAGTAATCAGTGGTACCGTCCAAACGATGCATTCGTGGTTGTAGGGGGTCGTCAGATCTACTATCTGTGCCCTTTCGAGCGTGGGTCTGATCTGTCCGATGCCAAGAATTGCCACCCCTTTAGCAACGTCTCCGATGATTCCTTCGACTGAGCCGTCAGATGTAACATACAATTCTTCTTCCACGGATGGCAGTCTTACTACTGGTGTCATGTTCAGATATGTTGCGATATTTTTAACAAGGCGTCCTTCGAGGCCACCTTTTACAGACAAGGACTTGTCTTCATTTTCTTGCAATCTCATCGTCGGTATTAAACTGAGAGTACTGACAAACATCGGGCATCTGATTCTATTCCGTACCATGTCATCTCCAAGGATATTTTTACTATTTCTGAAACCCTTTTTTGGTATCCATGTGTTTGTGAACCTCATTTCTCCCGTACAATTCAGGCTGAGTACTTGTGTGTAAATGTTGATTACTCGCCCGTCAAAAAGTGCGAATGATACATTTTTCAGCATCATTTTGAAAGCTGAACTCATCGTGGCTATTGATTCATCCGCCGACTTGTCTTCGACTGATATTACTACTATTTTGCATCTGTGATCTCTTAGTAATTTAGCAAAAGCCAAGCGGATCTCAAAATCGTTAAATCCGTCGACGAAAAATAGCACGACACTATCTGCCCCGAAGTGAAAAGGGAGGACGATAGCCCCTGTCCCATTGCTGATGAAATAAGGCGTACCACTTTCTAGCAGTATCTTAGCTGTTTGTAAGAAATTTTCCCTTTTTCCCAGAACTATCATCCGGGGATGATGAAAATTGTCAAAGGCGAAGTTTTTCAGATCAGTCATGAATTCGATCAACATATTTTCCATTTTTATTTCCTTACTGTTGCCGATTAGCAAAGACTCGGTCCTGACGGTTCCCAGACGATCGATCTCGAAAATTGAAAAGAGTAGAATCAGTTTTGAAAGTAGCATACCGAGTTTGTCCAGAACGGATTTACTTTTAGATTTCTTTCAAGTCTTCCCCACGCTCGCGCTTGCAGCACTTCCCGCAGGTATGCCCTAACGCGAACTGTGCTGTTGATTGAATTGATCCGAGCTTGCGGCTTACGTGACACGAAGCGGAATATTTGACAAGTTTCAAGTGCCAGTTGGATATTTACGGTATGTTTGCTCAATCAAGGGAATTACTCGAGCCACTCGAAGACGAGCAAACACGGAGTTCGATTTGACGCGTTTAGTCGTACGATCAAAGCTCGGCTTGAGTGCCCGATTATTAATTGACTCACGATACTAGGATGTAGAATTCAGCCAATAAGCTTATTCAAAGCTCATTCAACGTGTCCTGAATCACTCCGAGGAGTTGAAAACTACCCGGCAACATTATTAAAATCTTTAATTTTGGATTCTTCTTCATTCTTAGATTTGTTCCTCATATCTATCGCCAAAAATACTCGACGCCGACCTGCACTAGATCGTCGAATTGGTACTGACTGTAATACCAGGAGACGGCTCTATATGGGCGTGAGGCAGAAAATGGACAATCGTTCAACAAACCATGCGAAAGTATGTGTCGCGTTTGTTGGGATGGCTACCGTTTCGTCTGCACTCGATTGCTGATCAATAAAATGTTCGAATATTCTCAAATTCCAATTTTTTAGGATACAATTGGCAAAGCGGGTGAAAGGGAAGTATTATGAGACGATAAAGAAGAATCGTCACCGATAATTATCGAGTTGAAAATATTCTACCGATTATGAGTATGTAATGCGAATTTATTCATGTGCAACGTGAGTGACCTGCGTGACTTTAAGTAAGAGACACGCAACGCCGAAATTAGAAGCGTCTGATACGGTTAAGCCGGGAAAATCTATCCGTGAGATTAAACTTGTGCACGATAATTTCTCCAATAAAAACAAAAATACAGAAAATCATAGCCAGACAATAAGTTATGAAGATGTACTGAAACTTATTTTTAGTCAATTCGTATAATTCCTTTTCGGCATTCGTTATCCCTGAAGCTTGGCCCAACGGCCAATCCATCCGATGCTTCATGGAATCATTTTCCAGCCAATACTGTAGAAGTCCACTCGCAGACAAGCGCTGCGCGACATTATTCATCCGCTCGCCAATTTGCGATGATTTTGGAAAAATCATTACGAGGCTGTGAATTAGCATAGGTTCACTGAGCACTTCGTACGACATATGCTCTCCAGATTTTGCAAGTAGGTACGTATGGTAGGCAAGATCAGCCAATGTAGTCAGATAGGCAAAATTTTTATCGTACGATACTCGGCGCAGAGCTTTAGAGATATTCGGCTCGATCACATATCGTTTTATCAGTTCCGGTATCAATTCATTTTCTCCTATTTGATCCTCGAGAATTGCCAGTCGGTGGGTATCGCCTCCAGTCGTGAGATTCGCCTTGATTATCCCCTCGATGTCGGTAATTGACGATTCGCTGTTTTTTGCCGTCAATATTGACGATAACGAAGTCTTGTAGGCCGTTGTTATCACCGTCGAATAACAGATGTAGATAATCAGCATGGCCTTACCTCCGATTGAAAGTGGTCGATAGACTATCGGATTCCCAATGGTCGATCCAATCAAATCAAGGATTATACCAGAGAATCCTGACCTATCAGCATTTCCTGAGGAATAGAAATCGACATTTTCAAGATTCTGTGCTAGGGCTGACATATATTTACGAAACGGGTAAAAAATCACAATAGGAGTAGATAAATTTGCTCACCTCTGTTCAGGTATCGCGTATTTCGAAGGATCTTTTCGACTACGAAGCTCACGAGGAACGTCAGACCGATTAAAACCCACGTTTCCCAGGTAAATTCCGATGTCATGATGTCGCTTTCCCAACGTGGAATTTTCGGGACACACCAGACTATGTCTTTCTGCAAGTAGGGTTGCGATATGTCGACGGCTCTGGCGACTTTTTCTGTGGGACGTATCTGAGCTATGGCAGAATCTATGTTCCCAGTAGCACAGTTCGAAATTATCGCTCTTCTACGGTGGACTTTGTTTTCATCCGATGATAGGTAGTTTTTTACGAGAAGGGTAAAATTCATTTTCTGAGCAATCGTTGAAATCATGTTACCCTCCGCTCCGCCAATGATTCTCACCGCCCCGTTCTCATCCTCGGCAAGATTCATCCAAGGTGGCTGATTCATTACACCCACGGATACAGGGCAGCCTTCAACATTGAACCAGTTCTTCATCAGAATCCGCAAGTCGATCCCTGGCACCCAATCAACGATCATTTCAAATTTTCTTGAGCAATCTGCTGTTATCTGGTACTGGTATATCTTCACAGATTTTTCGCTGTGATGTAAAAGAACCGGCGGTAAGGTGACATCTCGGTGAAAGAGGCGCACCACAAAGTCAAGATCGACTTCGTTCAGTGCAGCCGCTCCCTCGTACATAAGAATCTTTGGATTTTTCTTGCAGTTCGATAAACTTTCCACCACTTCTGTCACGTATTCTTTCTTCAAGCTGTCCAAAAAGTATACGATGAGACTGTACCAGGCAAACTCTCTATGTTCGCAGAATCCCTTCATGTCTTGACTGACAAAATAAGGAAAGGCTTCGAACAGCGATTTGGTTAGACGAAACTGATCCGTTGATGGCCCTGCGACTGTCACGTGCCGCAAGTCATGTTTTTTCAGAAGGAGGCTTATCTCCGCAAAAAATTGTTCAAGCACGTTCTCGCCGTTTAACAAACTCGTATCACTCAGAACGGAACCGCTGGAGGAAATGACTCGGTGGTAGAGTAGAATAGAAATCATTACAGCGGTTGAAAAATTCATGGTTTCATGTATTTTCCGGCTGATATTTTTCCAAGGTTTGACAAACACAACTCCGCAGTATCTCGTGGACTAGTTTCTTCTTCTAAAATCGGGTTTCAACTGTGCCTCCTAATCGCCGAGCTTCGGTTTATGCAACGCATCACATTTACGACCGGCACCGCTAATGCATTTTGTTATGGCTTTCATAAATTGCAACCTTTCACCAGATTTTCTTCAGCTAGCTGACCACCGTAGGTTGATATCGATCCGAAAGTGTTTTTGCAGAAATACGAGATTTCCTATTATTGTAATGAATACCAGATGATATTTCTTGAAATTTGCATAATAGTTCACTCTTATCGTTGTTGCAATCGCAACAGGCGAGAAACTTATCGGTACCGTAGAAAATAATAATGATACACCGATTTCCGTTTGCATTTATGATAAAACTCACATTTAACAATTCAGTCACCGAGTTAACAATTATTTATATAGGATCAACTATAGAGAACTTCGTTCTCTAAACTCAACGTCGATAGATGGATAGACCTGTTTGATGTTCGCAGGACCGAATACCTTGCAGAAAATGAATTTTTCGGGCTTGAAAAAGGTCTCTCGTCCTTTTGCCGGAATAAATATCGGAGTATCATGAGCGACTTATATCCTGAGTAAATTGATATTTTTGACAGGTTTCGGTTGACTTTGGTAGACGGGTGAGGCTGCTTCCATATTCGTCAATTCGGAGTCAAATCTTGATCAAATAAATGGACAGAAAGTGGAAAAAGAAGGATGTATCACCGCGGTAATCGACTTTCGATCAGTGTCGATAAACTCCAGTCACCGAGTTCCTTATTCTTCGAAAAGCTTCTTCGACGACAACGAAACTTCGGAATCGGATGAGAGAACGAAGAGGAAGCAAGAGACTCGCCTCAAATTTCTAATCTGCTTTCGAAATAATCTTTCAGAATATCATTATCTGTTCATTTTGAGGAAAATAAGTTATCAACGATTTTCAAAATTTTGGGGGGATTCTGAAACATCGAATTTGTCACAAAGTGCCTTTATTTTGACTCGGTTGGAATACATAATTGCGGAGAGATGATTTGACATCCAGTTTACACAATCACTTGCAATACAATCATAATCTATTTCTAAATGCATGGAACTTTGTACGAAAGTGACTCGTTCGTTCTATATGAGTTATTCGTAAAATATTATTCTTAGATGTATTGAAGTACGTCATCTAACGTGCAACATGAATGATTCGCATCAACGCGTGAACCAATTGAGTTTTAGCCTGAAGGCAATGAGTTCCGCACCGAAAGCCAAGATAGCTGGAACCAAGCACCACAAATATAGAACAAATATGGATTTCAGTCGAAATAGCGAATCGTTATTGGCCTCCGTTACTTTAATTCCAGATATAGATGCGCGGTCTAGGCTTGACCAGTAATTGTAGATCCCCGCCTCGCGTAATCGATATATGATTTGATTGACCCGGCGAGTCAGATGCGATCCTTTCGGAGTCGCTATTACCGAATAGTACGAAATCACGCACTCGGGTAAAGAGTAAAACGTCACCGGTTTCCCCGCCATTGCAAGCTTGTTCGCAACGTAGATTATCGTGGAACGATGACGAAGGTATGCGATATCGCGACGTTCCACGATTTCCGCCAAAGCTACTTTCGCTGACTTTATTATTTCGTATCGATTGATCAGCTCGTATCTCGTACTATTCGCGGGTATCTGACGGCCCAGCATCTCCAGACTAGATTGCGTTCCAGCGGTGCGAAGACCCGCGTCGATGATCCCAGCCTCATCAACGATCGTAGGCTCCATTACCGTCGCTGTCAAAATCGATGATAACGACGTGGAATAGGCGGTGGATATTATCCGTGAATAGTTCAGGTAGAACAGGAACAATAGTTTGCAGAGAATACTGGATGGATTGCGGGGAATCGCATAGTTCAGGGTCATCGCGATTACGTCGAAAGGTGTGAAGGATAATCTGTGGCCTGTAAACCGAAAGAATCGCCCAATTAATGTTCTCAATTCTCTGGAAATGATGGACGATACTCGAACGTTGTTTCTCACCTAGGTTCAGCTTTGGAATCGCGTAAGCGAGGCCGCAGAATAGCGAAACCGAAAGAATCACCAGGATCCAAGTAGTAGTCGAAAATTCAGCTAGCACAATGTTTTGGGCCCATTGAGTGCTGAGTGGTACCGTCCAGACGATACATTCGTGATTGTAGGGGCTCGTGAAATCTACTATCTTCGCCCTCTCCAGCGTGGGTCTGATCTGTCCGATTCCAAAAGTAGCCACCTCTCTGGCGACGTCTCCGACAATGCCTTCGACCGTGCCGTCAGGTGTAGTCCACAATTTGTCTACCACGGATGGCACTTTTACGAGTAATACCATGTTCAGACGTTCTGCGATAGTTTCAACCAGACGTCCTTCGAGGCCGCCTGTTATACGCAAGGTCTTATTTTCATTCTTCTGCAATCTCATAGTCGGTGCTATTTTGAAAGTACTGACGACCCTGGGACATCCGTTTTCGTTGATTATCGGTATCTGACGGTGAATAATATTTTTCTTTTTTTGAAATCCGTTTTTCGGCGTCCACGTGTTCGTCAACGTCACTTTCTTCTCACAGCCGGCAGTGACATGTTCGTAAATTTTGATCACTTGACCATCGGCACGTGCGAGCATCACGTTTTTCAGCTTCACTCTTGCAGCCTCAAACATTATCGCGTTTATCCATCGATCTGTTTTGTTGTCTTCCATCGATATTAGTAAAGCCTTGCATTTGTAATCACTGGGTAATGCAGTGAAAGCCAAGCTGATCTCAAAATCGGTAAAACCGTCGATGAAAAATAGCACGACACTATCTGCCCCAAAGTGAAATGGGAGGACGATAGCCCCTGTCCCATTGCTGATGAAATAAGGCGTACCACTTTCTAGCAGTATCTTAGCTGTTTGTAAGAAATTTTCCCTTTTTCCCAGAACTATCATCCGGGGATGATGCAAGTTGTCAAAGGCGAAGTTTTTCAGATCAGTCATGAATTCGATCAACATATTTTCCATTTCTATTTCCTTACTGTTGCCGAATAGCAAAGACTCGGTCCTGACGGCTCCCAGACGATCGATCTCGAAAATTGAAAAGAGTAGAATTAGTTTTGAGAGAAGCATACCGAGTTTGTCCAGAACGGGTTTATACTTTTAGATTTTTTTCAAGTCTTTCCCACGCTCGCGCTTGCAGCTCTTCCCGCAGGTATGCCCTAACGCGAACTGTGCTGTTGATTGAATTGATCCGAGCTTGCGGCTTACGTGACAAGAAGCGAAATATTTGACAAGTTTCAAGTGCCAGTTGGATATTTACGGTATGTTTGCTCAATCAAGGGAATTACCCGAGCCACTCGAAGACGAGCAAACACGGAGTTCGATTTGAGGCGTTTAGTCGTACGATCAAAGCTCGGCTTGAGCGCCCGATTATTAATTGACTCACGATGCTGGGATGTGGAATTTACCCAATAAGATTATTCAAAGCTCGTTTAACGTTTCCCGAATCACTCCGAAGAGTTGAAAACGTTCGTTCGAGTTCGTTGTTTTGATGGTCGCTAATATCTTTACACTTGATCAGTGATCAATAAACTGCCGGTAAAATATTTGATAGATTCCAATTTCGTGGACTAAATAAGGACAACGGTTGTGCGGGCGATTGTGAAACGTTGAAGAAAAACAGTCACTGATATTCGATGTGAAAACATGTCGCTCTTGAGAATTCATTCATGTGCAACGCCGAACAGTGCCAAGTACAAACCGATCGATTTGATTTACACTGAGTAGATTAGAGAGGCGTGCAACGTCGAACCTTGGAACGTTTCGAATGTTTGAATCGCTGAACTCTACCCGAAAATATGAACTTGTGGAAAAGAAGTTCACCCAAGAAAATGACAATCGGAAATCGGAATAGATCCGATCTCGTTTGGTGTGACTTTTCGTCCAATAGTCTATCAGTCCACTTTCAACCAAGCGGATTGTGATCTGATTTATTTGGCCAATCAAGTGTGATGATTTCGGAACAACCATCACAATGCCATGAGTTAACACGGGTTCATCGAGAACATCGATTGACATGGGCTCCCCAGCTTCTGCCAATAACTTTTCATGGTAGATAAAGTCGGAAAGTGGAGCCAGGTAAGCCAAATTTTGTTCGTACGTTATCTGGCGCAGAGCTTTCGTGATGTTTTCCTCGATTACAAATCGTTTTATCAGTTCCGGTATCAATTCATTTTCTCCCATTTGATCCTTGAGAATTGCCAGTCGGTAGATATCGCCTCCAGTTGTTAAATTCGCCTTGATTATCCCCTCAACGCCGGTAATTAATGACTCGCCGTCTTCGACCGTCAAAATTGACGATAACGAAGTTTTGTAGGCCGTTGTTATTATCGTAGAATAATAGAGGTAGACGATCGGCAAGATCTTGCCTCCAAACGAGATTGGTTGATAGGCTATTGGGTTTCCAATGGTCAATCCGATCAAGTCAAGGATCAAACTGCAGGATTTCGACTTATTAGCGTTTTCTACGGACAAGCAAAATCATTTGACGTGATAATTCTAGCTGCTCGATTCGCTTGGTTCAACACATTTGAGACTCGCTATTCCATAAAGTTGTGAGAGATAATTAGACAAATTTTCAGATACAAAAAACTCTTTCTAAAATTGATGAAACAATGAAATAGCTGGTTTGATGATGAAACAAATGATCACAAATATTCAAATTGTAAAAATACAACTCATGCAATAGCAGGTATCATGTATGAGTGAATTCCGGTACATTTTCCTCACCTTCGTTTGAGTAATGGGTATTTCTAACGATTCTTTCGACCATAAAGGTTGCGAGGAGAGTCAGACCGATTAGAACCCATGTAGCCCAGCTAAATTCACGTATTAGAATGTCATCTCGCCAATCAATGGTTCTAGGGAGACACCAAACGATAGACTCATAGGCGTAAACCTGTGTTATGTCAACGTACTCGATGACTTCATTTGTCGGACGTATCTCAGCGATTGCAACAGCCGTATACCCATAAGAAATGCCAGTAGTGAGCTGCATTGGGATGTAGCGTCCCTCCGACATGAAGGTCCTGTACGCGGATATCCTAGGAGTAAACTTCATCTTCTGAGCGATCGTTGAGATAATTTTACCCTCTGATCCCCCGATAATTTTTAGAACCCCGTTCGCATCTGGGGCAACATTTATCCACGGCAGATGAATCGTTGTTGCCACGGGTAAAGGGCATCCGTTACGGAAGAGACGGCCGGCCAAGTCATCAAGCTTTTCCAAATTAACTCCAGGTATCCAGTCAACGAGCAGCACAACGTTCGCGGAGCAATCTGCTGTTATCTCATAACCGTATAACTTCAGAGATTCTTTTCTGTTATTTATAAAAATAGCGTGTTTACCGATCATTTGGGAACCGAAACGGAGCACCGATTTAGCGTTGGTGTAGTTCACCGCGATTCCTTCGGACACAAGATACAATCGATTTTTCTTGCAGCGGCGCAGACCCACGAGCACTTTTTGGAGATACTTTTTTTCCAAGCTGGCCAAAAAGTATATGATCAGAGTATTCTGGCCAAACTCTCTCGATGTGCAAGATGTCATGACATCTGTACCGATGAAGTAAGGAAAAGCTTCCAACAGCGATTTGGTCTGATCAATCTGCTCGCCGGATGCTCCCAAGATCGACACATGTGGCGGATTGTGTTTTTCCAAGAGCAATTTGCACTCCGCGAAAAATTTTCCGAGGATCCTATCTTCGTTCAAAAAAGTTTCTTCGGTCAATAACGAACCTTCGGAGAGAACGAGGTGGTGATAAAAAAGAAGAGAAATTATTACCCCGTGTGACAAATGCATGGCACAGGTTTTTCGGTTTGCAGATACAATTTCAGACCGATGTTTCTTCAAATTTTTATTCGCAACTCTGCAGTATTTTATGAACAACCTATTGACTCACGAATCGAACTGTGACTGCGCTTCCTGCTAATGATATTTTGAATAAATTATGCACCTCTTTTTGCAACCCACCGTACACGAATGGATACGCGTTGATCGATCGGAAAGCTCTCTAACGCGATGAATTTGCGGTTTAAAATTGCAGAGAGGATTAAAATCGCGGGTTGGTATCCACCTCGCAGAAGAAGAACATTTCCCATTATGGAAATCCATATTTGTTGATTTCCCTCGCGATTTCGATCTTGATTAACTCTTTTCGCCAAAGCTCAAATCTTTCGCAAGCAACGCGTGAGTTTTGCCGATGAAGCGATTGCTGTCCGGATAATAATTCTTTGTAGGGTGTAACCCTCGAGAACTTCGCGTGTTTTGCAAACGAGCCGTGAATAGGCACAAAGTCGAGTACTTTGGGGGCAAGAAAGCTTCTCTAGCTTCACGATTAGAGGCGTGCTCCGTTCCTCTGCAGCAATAAACATCGGAATATCATGAGATGTCTATCTGCTTTAATAAATTCCCGTTTTTGACAGGCTTAGGTTTACTCTGTCCGTATCCATATCCTTCAAGTCGACGTCATATCTTGTACAAATGAACGGACGGAAAATGAAATATAGGAAAAATGTGTCATATTGACCCACCAAATTAGGTCTAGCTTCGATTAGCTGCAGACGTCGAGTTCTTCCTCCTATATCTCTGTTTTTCAGAACAGGATGAAGAACTGAGATGGAATAAAAGGACTCATCTATTCTGCGCACATCTCATGTCAGTGGTGATACCGTTTCACCGTTCTCCGATCAACTTCTCTCCTCTGAATAACTTCATTAAAACCTTTTACCTGACGTTCATCGAGAGTGTATCGAAACTGTGTAACAGGTTTGTGACTCGTTCTGTACTGCGGAGAAGCATGGTATGAAAAAAGCGATTCCTTAAACGTGAATAAAAAAGAAATAAATTTCGCGATGTGTATAGGAGGCCATTGATAATTCTAACTTATTGTTATACACGTTTGAAGTGGATTCAACTATATCCAAGAAATAAATATCAAACTAGTCAGACCGCGAACTGGTTCTACCATTATTCCGTGCCATTTATACACGCTTCGGGTATACATATATACAAGTGTTAAGTACCTCTGTATTTACATCACGTCTGGTCGCATGTAATCCGCATAACTATAAATAGCCAAAGAGATATGGGTACATCGACGTGGGTGGGTGCGCGAAAATTTTCAATCAAATAGAAGGAAATGAATATAGAAATGCAAAAGACGTACGCTAGAACCTGTGTACATATACAAAACCCATTTGATAACTGGAAATAATTATCGAATGTCAATTTTTTATTTATTTTTTATTTCAAATTCATAATACAAATTATCCAAAACTCATTATACAAATAAATAAATTTCCAAATGAAATGAAAGATCTTCTTAACCGTCGAGTAGAATGAGACGGTGGAATAACGGCGGGCGTCGCGTCGCATCGCGTCGGGTCGACCGGTTTCAGAATCGTTGTTCTTGTACGGGCTGGAATAGCTGTTCGCTCGTGCTATAGCGTGGCGAGTTGGGAGTTGCGAGTTGCGCGTTGGTAGTTTGTTAGTTTCGTCCGAATTTTCTCCCTCATGATATGGTATGGTTGGTGTGGTAGAGGTACGGTAGGTAGAAGTATGGTATGATTCGGCTGGTCCGTCGATCCTCGCGTCGCTAACTCGCGTCGCGGTCCAGCGAAAGCGCGAGATCCGAGACCGAGACGGGAGACCGAACGAGAGCAAATAAGTGCAAAGGCGCGCGCGCGGTTACGGCGAGGGTCCACGACGTCGGCGACCAGTTGCGGCAAACGCGTGGTCGGTCTCGCTGGCTCCAGTGTTCGCCGGTGTCCGAATATATACACATATTATAATTAAGAAGAAGAAAGAAGGAAACGAGAAGGGAAAACGAAAAAAATAAAAAATAGAAGGAAAAAAAAAACAAGAAACAACAGAAATCAAATCAAATCACACCGAATCGAATCGAACCTAATCGAATAGAATAAGAAACCTGAACCAGGAGCTGTCTTTTGGGGGGCCCGTCGTAAATTTCCGGATATAAGAAGAGAGGCTAAAATTTGGAAAAAAAATTAAGAAAAAAAAACAAAAACGAATCGAATAAACGTTGGATAAAGCCATGAGTTACGCAGGGTGAGTTTTCCCGGATTTGATGTTACTATGTAACATACATACATATATATAGTCGAGGAGCTTATTCTCAATTTTTAATCGCAATGCTTTTATGTTAATGTGGGAAGAGAAAAAAAAAATTGAGGAAGTGGTCGACTAAAAACGATAAGCTACACTCTCTTACGTCTTACAGATACATGTGTGTGCGTGTGTGTGCATGTATGTATACATATCGGCGATCTCATTGCAGGGCGAAATAAGTGCGATTGTTCTTGAAAACGGTGATCGACAAATTACAGACGAATTTCTCATTTAGCTTCTATGAGATACAGTCCTAAATTAATTTCCCATTCACATCTTTGCCTCTGGTAAAATGGGGAAAAAGCCGGTCACGCGTAGGTGTTGCTCGCGCGATTGCAAGATAACCGGGTTTTCCTGAAATAAAATGAGAAAATGGAAAAAAAAAAATAAAAAATAAAAAATAAAATAGTCATCCCGTCTCTCGTCGCCCTGACGATTGTCCGTGACGAGTGAGAGTCGATCCCCGTTTCTGCATAATACTGACACCCCTTTTTTTCCCTTTTTCTTTTTTTTTCAGCTAATACGGTTTTTCGGAAATTTCATGCCATTAATTGATTCTGAGTTTCAAATACCACAGAATAAGGATCTAGGATACGCGTGGGCGGCTGACCCATCGCCTAATTCACACTCTGAGAGTTTGCGGTGTTATGTTTGACCCAATTTCGGTAACCCAGAAAGAAAGAAAGAAAAAAGAAAAAAAAAATAGGCAGAGAGTCTGATTCAAAAATGTATGTGTAGGCCGATTCTCATTTTCAGACATTTCTTCTCGTATTTTAATATCATCGTCACGTTCGAGAAGAGGGAAAAGCTCGCAGGGGGGTCACCTCCGCGAAAATTTATTGCGATTTTCGTGCAATAGTGCGATATATTTTTTTTCTCTTGCGATACTAAAATTCCAAAAATATAATTCTCACGGTGTTATAATCGTCGCGAATAACAATCGCCATCGGACGAATGGCACAAGCTCACTTTACAAATACGCTTAGGTTCATTGCCCTCAAGTGCGAATAGTTGCAATCTAGACTTCCGGGAATCGGATTAAAGCGATCGAAAAAAATAATTGTTCCAAGCAAAAAAAAAATTCAGACTTTTAATCAACTCTGGCAATGATCGACCCGCAATCACTTATCGGATATTGTAATCTAGAATCGGGTGAAAATCGTGTGAAAATTGATATAAAAATTGGGGATTTTCCATCTATCCGAATCCCACGGCGTCAATGACCTTTGAATTCGATGTATAAGAAAATGAATTATTGCCACGTGCTGCTAGGTTTGTCCGGCTAGAAAAAAGAGTATTTATAAATCGCACTAGCAGTGTGGGTGTTTCAATTGATTTTTATCCTGGCCTAGGTATAGGTATAACGAGGAAGGTGATTTTTAGTCGATGAAATGATATCGAGGTGAGATTTTAGCCAAAGGGTTTTTTGGCGACGATTCACTCTTCCGATTAGTGAACAAATATAGTAATTAAATAAAACGGGTTGATGGAAAGCATTTCTAGTTAAAAGGATCCGAGGCATTGACTAAAAATAATATAATCGGAAGCATTTTATACTCGTTGGTAACGCGCAGGTCAGCCGAAGCTAAAATTAACCATGCTTTGCACGACTACCTAAATACATTTCTATACTATAGGCTTCTTCTTGGCTGGGATCCCGAAACCCCAGCGACGTCTCATCGGACACACTTCCAAGTAAAATTATCGATCACCATAATTACACGTGTACGCACAAAACGGACCGCGATTTATCATCCCCTTTAAATAATCCGCACGTAAAAGTCCGATTGCGATTCCCAAGATTTTCATCCGATATGTAAATCTGATCGATCTGTACGGTAATCGAGTGCATAGGAAAGCGGATTGGATGGTACGGAAAAAAAAAACGATTCAAAAATATCTGTATAAGCGTGTATACATACATTATTTTCCCCGATTTATTATTATGCAAATATTTCTGTTATTGTTAGTTGCTGAATCTAGAAAACTGTAAACAGAAATGAGTTGCCAATTCTCTAGGGTGTGGTTATAGGTATAATGCCTATTTATCTATGCTGGTTAGTCAGGTTTGGTCACGTGTTGGAAATTGTGGAACATTTTGAGGCGATTCCGAATTTTCAGAAACGTCGGAGTTTGGAATATCAGAATTCCGAAAGTCCAGACCCCCTGAAACCCAAAAATACGAAGATTCTGGTCTATTTCTCAGGATGTTAAGATAAATGATGTGATAAATAATTGATAGGATTTTTAAACTCTTTTTTCCAAAAAGTAAATCTCGAGACAATTAATTTGACCGCTTAATGGTCTCGATACGATCGATACAGCCCGAGTTATCAAACACTGAACGATTATATGTGTGAATTTCAAGTTTCGGAGGTTAGGCCTCTTCCGGATCTTCAGCCTTCGGAATTTCGGACCTCCGGTGTTCTTCGTTTCAAAGCTTTTTGAATCGGCCATATACTTCGAATTTGCAAAAACCTAATCGACATTCATTTATCAGCATAATTCTCCGATCCGTTGATTGCTCTCGACTAAACGGATAAAATCCGGATAAACCGGGGCCAAGACACGTGCTTTTCCCGGTCCATTTATAACGCTGGTATACAGATGCGTATGTAAATTCTCAGGTATGTTTCCCGATGATCTCATCCCCCAGAGTTTAAAAATCTGTGTTTATTACCGCGGATATCTATTCATTGTATTTCGCGAATCGCTTTTCCGGTCTTCTGTACCAAGTCCCAGCTGTATCATAGGAAGATTCTCGTACGTAGACGTACACGCCTACAGCGTTGTGTCAGGAAAAGGAAAAGGAAGAGTAAATAGACTGACATAAATTAATAAAAAGAGAGAAAATAATAATCCTACCGTTTCGCACCTGGCCAAATGCCAATAACTAAATTTTCACCGACTCAACGGGTTTACTGTCCGAAAGTTATACATACGTTCGTCTTCGTACCTACGTACGCTATTTCGTCTAGGCGCTCAGTCTAAGATAGGGTAAACTCTAGCCGAGCTCAAGATAAAATTATTATTGAGGATATGTGTGCGAGTACCTGTATATCTCCTCATCCATCTGCCACCTGCTCTCTTCCGAATCGCACGAGGCAATCCCGGCCCAGAATCGGACCGAACCGCCTGCGTGTAGGCAACCAGGGATACAGAAGCGAGATCGAGAGGAGATTATTGAGAAAAGTAGAAGCGGACGGTCGCTGTACCCATCGTGGGTGTTGAATTAATATAGAATCGATCCAAGGTCAGCACGTGGATCTATAATTATGTCATCGTTAAGAACGATGAATAATAACATTGTGACGACAAGCCGAGAGGAGTTTAGGAGTTTTTTTCCTCTCATTTCTTTTTTTTTCGGTTAATAAAAACAGAAGAAAAAGAAAGAAAAAAATTAGTTAAAAAAAACGGAGTTCGAAACGTTATTAGCGTCATAACGAATAGCAAGGTTTGGCGTTCACGTTCGATGATTGGTATCAATTTTTTATTTTTTCGCTCATATTTCAAGGGCCTGATTATTCATACCAGTACTCATCGCAGCGTCGTTTTAGCGTGTTTATGTATATATATTTGTACAGTATAACGACGATGGATATTGAAACGGCCTTCATACCACTCGCTGCTGTACACGTCTCTCCCTAAAAGGATAAACATGGCAGAACAGTAAAGCAAGAGACTCAGAACGCGAACAAATATGGGTCACCTCAGTTACTCGTTGCCAGTTACAGCGAGCGGTAGTACTATCGCTATCAGCTCTTATACCGTCGTATCGATATCGGAAAATAATTATCGATCCTTCTTAATTTGAATCGACGATTTTCGCTTCTGATACGTGCCTTAAGTTTATTTATAATCGCGTGTGATTCTTTGTGAAAAAATTAGGTGAATGAAATTGAGGTAATTTTTATTTTTATTATTGCATATTTTTGTATTGAAAAATCTCGAATTAAATAAAAAAAAGTACATGTATGATGTCTCCGCATATCCACTCATTCGGATGTATTGATAAGAAACCGCGGCTCGGCTCCAATTCCGCGATGCTGAGACCGTTTCTTTCCGTTTCCCTGATGTATAGTCGCGCGGCTCTATTCACTGTGGGCAAGTCAAGTGCTCATAGACTATATATGTAAATGCGTGTGTATGTAATATATAAGAATATGTATCCAGTACATACATACGTGTAATAATGTATAAGCACTGTGCCAAAACATGCCTCAGAGATACACGAACGACGTCTTACTTACGTATCGAGCAAAGAGCAGACTAACGTATACCGATGGGAATTGAAAGGAGAGAAGAAGAAAAAGAAAAAGGAAAAAAAAATGAAAAATAAAAAGACGTGTGACGTAGACGTATACGTAATATCATATTTATGTAGCATGTGCGCGTATATGTACAAATGAATTTGTCCGGAGTGATTCATTCGGAGACGTTCTTGGTCGGCCAACAGCCTCGTTATTTGGATCGTTGCTGGCTGATAGGCTATATATTATGATCAATATATAGAAATGTAGATATATATGATATATTATATTATATTATATTATGTATTTAATTCCACGCGATAACGAAGACGAAAAGTCTGACTTAGTTACAAGAGAAACGGAGCAGTTAGCTGAATTAGCATTCCTAGTGACTGATAAACTGATAATATTCCAACCGATGACATAAACTCATTGTTTTAAGCGCGGTATTGAGGTCTTCGTCGACGTTGTATACACCGATAAAAAAAAAAAAAAAATACTAGAATTTTCATATATTTTTATAATTGAAATTTTATATACGTATCGGAGTTCTTGACGAAAAAATAAAAATCAGAAAAGACTAAATCTATTCTTTTATTTCACATAATTAACATTGAAATACGTGATTAAACATTTTTGTCAACTTCGTTGTTTAATAACTGGAAATTTTCATTTTACAGGAATCCAGACTCCGCGACGACAGGTAAGGGTCATCCTCTACTTTCCTAATCTCGATATCATACCCAAACGCTTTTTGAGGATATTCCTATACATCCATTCGCTCATAGAAACTGACCTGCTTAAGGTTTTCGAGTAAAAATAGACAACCATGGAATTTCCGGTCTCAGGCCTTCGTTATGGTCAATATTTTTCGACAGGTTCTTGAGTAGCCAGTCGAAACATTAGAAAGTCATATACAAACGTGAAACTTTCAAGTATCAGAGCCACGTATAATAACTTTGCGGTTTTTGGATCCACGATTCGAAGATTAATGTAATAATGTATGAAAAGAGAAGAAAAGAAATTTTAGAAAGTGTTCTGCAAAATCAGAAAACGAAAAATCAGAAATCTAAATCAAAAATTGAAAAATCAATAGCATCGGATTAAATATACATCTTGATCATTTCCTGCATACCACATCGAGACAAATAAGGCAAATATTTATAAATATTTTCCCATTTCAGGATTCTGTCCTGCTGCTCCACCCCCGCCCCCGCCGCCCCCACCAACTCCTGGACAGGCGCCAGCCTTAAGGATTAACACTGCAGAGGTAAGATGAAAATTCTTTGGCTCCAGTCGAGGTTGGGCCACCAAATCTACTAGTATATCCTGATTTGTGGTCCATTAAAAAAAAAAAAAAAATCTTTCATTGACGAGAGAAGGAATGATCAGAAATTTTCATTGATTAATTTATTCATCTCATAATTGTACTACAAAGTTCATGAATTGATTACGTAATAAATTGGATTAATTAAACACGCAGCTTTTCGATGGCAGGAATGGTGAGTGAAATTTGAATAGCAAAAACAAAAATTGGTAATTTTTTATTTTTATTATTTTTTTTGTCAAATTTTCTAACGAATCATCAAGCATAATATTTTTTGATTATTATAAGCCTCTAGCGGTCAGACGTAGAGAGTAATAATAGCCTTAACTTCGACAGGCCTGTCTTGTGCCTCCGCCACGGTATGACTAACGTTTATTTTTTTTTTAATGAAGAAGAAGAGGGAATAAAATAACGATTACATCGGCTCGTTTAAACCCGTGGATTCTTTCCACACAGTTTATTGCTGAGGTTGGAGTCACTCGACTTGAAAGTCGAGACGAAACGCGAGAACTAAGTACACCGCATATTCGCGTACAATCATCGCTTCACTATATAGAAACTGTAGCAGTTCTCTTCTTCGGAAATAATAAGACATAGAAATTAATCACTTGAACCGATTTTCGAACCATATTTATCCATTTTGAATCCGGTTGATCCCCAATTTAGGCCCCGAGATCGAGGCGAGTACAAAACAACAACAACGACCCATATGAACCACCAGCTGCAATTCAAAACGCGATGATGACCAAAGACAAGAAACCGTTTACTTACACTCCCGGAATGGGAGGTAAGCTGGATTTGTCGCAAATCCGAAGTCCCAGGATGGCGCGTCGGGTGGCAAAAAATGCAAACGATGAGGGGATAGAAGGACCCCCTAAATCCCTCGAACCTAGACCAGCGCCCTCGACAACTGGGGGAAACATTTACGTTCAACCCCAAGTCGCTGTGCCAGTTTTTCCGACAAATATACCAACTCAAACCCTCAATAGAACTCCCAGTTCTCACGTTAACCGCGTCCCTTCAAACGGTGAGTCGAAGTTTCCGAAAATCGGCAAAGGGGTTGAAATCGGTACGTAGATTTGCTTTTTTATTTTTCAGTATCGAACAGCCAAATCGAACCGCAGAGATGCGTTGGTCGGAACGAGGGAAAGGTTACGCCGATAACGATCGTGCCCAGCATCCCGTCGACGCCCCAGAGTCCGACGTCACCGCCGCAAGTAACATTGGCTAAAGCGCCGACACCCTGGCTTCAAAATAAACCCAAACAACAGGAAGAACTTCCCGAATGGGCGAAGAGAGCCAACGCTAATAAGCAGGGCGAATCGGTACCGATCGACGATTCACCGGTCTCTCCGATCTATCAACAATCTTACGTTCAATCTCCGTCACCACAACCTCAGATGGTCCAAAGACAGCCTCCGATTCAGCAGGTCACTGCTTCTCAGCCTCGGCAACAAGATCGGGTCATACCGGTTCGTGTAAGTATAAAGATTCGAAGTTTCAGAGTTCCGATCGGTAAAAATCGGCAACGAAGACTTCCGGGGAAATACCCTTTCTGAAAACCGTGAATCGTTAATATTTTCTTCTTTGACCCTCAGGTGGAGGATAGACCATCGGTTTTTTCTGTCAAAAATGAGCCCGCGGGTCATCATCAGTTCAAACAATCACCAAATCAGCAACAGAGGTGGGGCCAGCCGCAAAATCAGCCGCAAATTCAACAACAGAGTCAACAAACCGGAGGGACTCGCATAATACCGATTATGGTCGAGGACAATGGTCAGCCGCAAACTAGAACGATCCCTATCGACGTTCAGGGGCCTAAAGTGTGAGTTTTTGCTGTTTCCTTTCTCATTTTTCTTTCACTAGCGAAGAGACGTTCCGGTGTAAAAACCATACCGATTTTAGGATCGTTCAAAGAGGTCCTGCTCCTGGACCAGCTAATCAGGCAGAACCAGGCCCAGTCCAATCGAGATCGTTCAGGGTTCTCCAGAAGATAACTGACACCGATTCCGACACCGATGTCGACGGGAATTCCGAGCAAATACGGAAACTGCAGCTCACCGAAGACGACAAAGTTCTGATGAACAAATTCAAAGAACAAGGTGAGGAATGCACGGTTTTTTATTCATCTCACGTTCACTCGTACAGACCTCGCGGCTTCTTACTTCGGTGAATTGCCGTCTAGCGTTTCTAACTAATCAGTTATCCAGGTTTATGTAGGTGTAATGTTGATCCAACTTTAAGTCTTTACCGATTTTCTGTTCCGCTCGCTTTTCCTACATATATTGTATATATGTGAAATTTCTTTTCTGAATAATTAGATTGGGTGTAATTTTTACGATTCCGGGTGAAAATCTATACTTCGATATTGAATTAGATATTCCGAAAGTTAAATAATAATATATTGTACGTAGTGGACGGCGAAACTTATCTCCACCAAGAAGAAGATCCTCGATATCGTGGTGCGGCGATTCCGTCTCGCGCATTCCGTTTTCTACAGAATATGACAGATTCTGGGGAAGTCCCGTCGACTTCAAATGGTATTCAATGCATCTCTCTCACATTTTATTTCGTATATTTGAATTGTTTGTTATTTTATGACGTGCAAATCCCGTCACTACCACAATCATCGTATTTCGTCCATCGTGCGCCTGTGTCTCTTCTCCAAAGTTTGCATTTTCAATTTTTACCCTGTCCTTTCTTCTTTCATTATCATTCGTTGTGTCTTACTCTGTGTTGAGGATATCTATGTCAATTATTACGTATTCACAGAATTTTTTTAAGCAACTAACCGTTTGAAACGACCATTTCTTTTTCCCCACGTTTCCTATTGGCGTATGAATTATTAAAAATGTGCGATATTTTCCCAGTCGCAAAAATCTGTCGTATCTCGCATGCTGTGTCGATGTAATCAGCAAAATCCTAACTACCATAACTATAACATCAATGAAACCAAATCCTTAAATCTAATAATTATTAACGCCGCTTTAGACTATCGTTAAAATAATTACGATCACCACTTTGAACGTAGAAATTTTCAGATAACCACGTGGTTTGTCGATTCGTGAAGTTTTTCCTATTCAATTTCGTGTAATTCATTCATATTTCTCATTTCAGCCCCGCGTCCGGCAAGCGCAATCAACAAAAGGCAGAATAGAAATTCTAAATCTTTCGGTAAGTTGAGATTTTTCTTTTCTTCCCTGTAGCTGGAGAAATTTCTTGGCAAAATCATTGATTATGGAATTAATTTTGCAGAAGAAGCTCAGGCCAATTTGCCACCCAGCGAGCAACAGGTACAGGAGCCTAAAAAATATATGGGAAGTGCGATACCGTCAAGATCCTTTAGGATATTGCAGGCTATGACGTCCCCTGAGAATATTGGTGAGTGATACAATTTCAATTATTTATTTAGCAAATTATTTTAATATCCATTAATAATAATCGTATAAAACTTATCATATACGTTCATAATTAATTATTAAAAACACAAAGCTTCTTCGCCTCTGTAAATTAATGTTCAATGTCCATATCATTATCTGACATTCTAATGAATTTTAACTAAATAATATATATAATTATTTATTTGTTTTCGGTTCCACTCCACGTATATCATATATTGCCATAATTTGAAAGTATTCTTTTTCTTCTTGAATCCTGTGTTCACAGGAATAATAAAAATTCCCATATAATGAAAGAAAAAAAAAAAAGTAAATAACGAAAAAGAAGTTAATAATGAAAAAGACTGACAACGCGAGAGCATTAAGCGCGACTGTTGATATTTATTATTGTTATAGATTAGAATGATTATAAGTTTTTCGCTATTCTTAGTTTTCATATTATATTAATAATTGTGATGATGAAAGATTCGTTAGAGAATTTTCAAACTCTTATATATATATTATAATTTATTTATGTACTATATTTATGTACGAATAGACAATTATTTGATAGGGGACGATTTCAGGCGAGAAACAACGAGGTAAAATATAGAAATAAAAGTACAAACAAAAGCTAGATGACTGAAATTTTACGTTTTTTTTTATACATATATATAATAGTTGAAAATTGATCAATATAATCGTATAAAAAATATATGCGATCTATAATCATACCTGAATGCATAGCGTTGCAAAGCATTTTCACACACGATACAATTACATTATAAACACATCGAATGATACGCATATGTATAACAAATTGCCATCATTCAATTACCATTATTGGTACTCATTTATCGGTCATATATCTATACAATATTCATCGCGTGTCGAACAATTTACACGTCATAAATCGCCCGCTCAATATCTCGCTGAGATGTGAGGTAAAACACATATACACATATTATATGGTATCGAATGAAGTTTCACCCACACGTATAATACTTGTGATTTTTATCGAAGAAACAAAAATGATCATAATACGAGATACTATAAATAAATGAATCATTAATCTCACAATATAATTTCAAGGAGTAAGAACACGATCGACTTTCCGAATAAATTTTCACACTGTATCGAATATAAGCTATCGAATTTACCATTTTTCTTTTTCTTCTTTTTTTTTTTTACAAAATTTTCCAAAAAAATATACGATCTTCCTTCCTAAAAATTATAAACTTTATTGCTGAGGTGGAAAAAATTTCGTCAATCAAATATACATAGTATATGTATACCTATATTATCGGAAGGATAAGGTAGCAGCAGCTATAGTAGTTGGTGGTGGTGGATGGTTTGGGATTAATTTTCTAAGAATTTGTTGTTCTTTTTGTCAAGAATTTTTTTTTTTTCTATTGTTTTTGTATTTTTTTTTTTCTTTTCTTCTATCTTCTCGTACTCCCCTTGATTGTCGCTGATCCATCATCAGTATACCTACACCGCAAAGTGCAGGGGCTTTGATACAATTTTATACTATACCTACTAGTAATTATACCTATATATATATATATACACCTATATACACTGCATATACACTCGTTGAACGTCATTATACATACTATATATTACTATTTATTTACGATGAGAATGTTGCATGTCGTTTATACTATTATTTACTATTTTTATCATTCACCGCATTAAATATTTGCAGTTTATAAAATAATCATTACTGGAATTGTGTCTATCGCATGACTGTTATACTATATACCTATATATACTATATATATACTATATACTATATGCTATATATATATTATACATAAATATGACAAGAATTAGGTATAAATTAGCAATATAATATTTTGGAATGTTGGAAAAACCAAAGAAGAAGAGAAAACGAAAGAAAAAACAAAACCCAAAAATTGATCAAAATCAATTCAATCGAGATGAATTCTATACGATTTATAATACAATCCAAAATATATACATATCCTAATTATTATTCGTATCCTAGGTATAGCATGTTTGATTTTTAAGTATTACTTTTTTTTTTGTTCTTTTTCTCTCTCTCTCTCTCTCACTCTCTCTTTCTCTCTCTTCTACAAAACTATATTTTCTTCGAACAGATTATTACTATACGGAAAAATGAATAATGTATACTTATAATTAAAAATTATATATATATTACACATACCTATATACATACGTTCTCAAGAATTTTTCGTCCATCACAGCTGCATCGATATTATATAGAAATTATCTTTTGGCCATACAGGTATATATACTATATACCTTATCATCGCTTCCTTTGAACACAGGATTAAACATTATTATTTATATACTTGAGTATAAAATTATTATACAACCGTATCAAAAGTTGTCGGAAAAGTTTATTAAATTAGATGATATATTTTTATATATTATATATATATAAAGACACGTAAACATATAGTATATATACTATACATAGACAGAGTAAAGAAGGGAAGAAACAAAAAAAAAAAAAAAGTAAAGTAAAAAAAAAATGCACAAAGAGCAAAAAAAAAACACCCTTAAGAAAATGGAGTTGATTTTTGTCTGTATGCAATATGCTGTTTGTTGTAGCTCCGCAAGAAAATCATCAACAAGATTTCACCTCTCGAACAGAGAATAGCGTAACGGGCAATCAGCAATCAGGTGTATTTTATCCAAACTGTCCATCCCCGTACTGGAACCCCGAAAGTGGCTGGTGGGGCTATTATCCCTACCAATACGCACCCCAAAATTCCCCGAACAATATCCCACCCTTAAACGTAGCTTACAATCCTTACGCTTATTGTGGTTACGGTGATGGGAACTCTTTCGCTTACTATCCAATGTACGATCAAAATTATGCACAGAATTACGCTCAGAATTACGCCAATCAATCTCAAAGTCAAGCTCAAGCTCAAGCTCAAGCTCAAGCTCAAGGGCAAGGCCAAGTCGAAAGCCAAACGAATTGTGAAACGAGCCAAGTTCAACAGATCGATTCAGCATACCCGATTCACGGTTACATACCCATGCCAATTTATTCTGGCGATCAAAATTACCACCAACAAACGTACGACCAATATTCAAACGGACTTGAACGAATCCCTCCTGCAATGCCTTCGAAAGAAACCAAGGAAGAACCGAAGAGTAGCGTCAACGACGCGACGGTTGCTCAGGAAGAAGCTAAAGTGATAAATAACCAGTCGAAATATTTAACCGTACCGAAATGGACGAATCAAAATAGAAATTCTATCAATGCTGGAAATAGTAACGAGGTCGATCCTCAGGATGTTAAGAAAAACGAGGCTGAAAATTCTAAGGTAGTCAATAGCGACAAGGATTCTTCGGGGTGTACTCTAAGCTCGAAAACCGATACTGATCCCACTTCGGAAAGTGATTCCGAATCGTCGGACTCAGAGAGTGAATCGAGCGAGTCAGATTCATCGGAGGACTCTTCGGATTCTTCGTCTTCAAGCTCGGACAGTGATTCGGAGGGCGAATATCACGCTTTTGCTAACGAGCCGAAAGCCCCGGTGGCTATTAGGGTTCCGGAAGAACCCGCGAAGTCGCAATCCGATAAAGACTGTCTTCAGTCTTTGTCCGCTACGACTTTGTCCGAGGAGGGTTTTGAACACTCTTCAAGACTCTCATCGGACAAGCTGAGCTGCAGTGATTGCGACTCTGACGCCGATGACGAGTACCAAATAGAGTCGTTGAACAATGACTGTATACTTCCCCATCAGTTGAGCGTCATTTATGAAGATGCTGAACATACCGAGACGGAAAGCGAATCTCGGAAGCTCGACTGTCTCGAGGAAAATGTCGAACAGTTTGAAGAAACCGGGGATCCTCCGGATGAAGGTGATAACACCACGGTCAGCGTGAGTTTACCTTTGAGATTCAAATTTTCGGTTTCGGAAAACAACGAGGATGTCACGACGGTGATTGTCGGTGACAGTACGGTCAAGTCTGGCAGGATATTCGATAGCGAGGAACGCGTTTCGAGGTCTTGTAGCGAGCCTGACGAGAGCAACGAGGTTCATGTCAATTTTAAAATAAAAAAAAGCGACAATACGTCGGTGGATTTTACTCTGAAAAAGCAGAAGGGATCGTCGGACGAATCGTTCGACACCGAGTACACCCTCACCGAAGATGAGACGAAGTTTGACCTGAGGGAAACCGTCGTGGAAAGTCTGGACGCAAAGGTGGGTCTGCCCGCTGGAGTTTGGACGGACGAAAATGCGAACTTGAAAATTGATAAGAGCGAAATAACGGAAGCCAAGAGTCTGGATTGGAAGGAAAACGTCGAGACGGAATTTACGGTCCGGAGGAAAAAGACTGACGTGACTAGACACGTTTGGAAAAAGGACTTGGATCTCGAGACGGAGAAGGAACTTGAAACTGTGGTTAATAACGACGAGTCCAAGGAGGATACCGAGACGGAATTCACCGTCAGAAATGAGGCTCGTAATAAAATCGAGAACGGTTACGATTCCGAGTACGAAATCACCACCTCCACCACGACAGTCGAGGAAAACGTCCAGAAGGAAATTGTCGAACAAAAAAGCCTGAAGATCAAAGAACGCGAGACTTCGCAGACAGAATTTGGAGTGAAGAAGATCAGGAAGGTTGAAAACAAGCCGGAAATCAACGAGAAGGAAACCGAAATCGAGGTTGAGGTTCAGGGTGAGGTTGAAGAGAAGAACGAACCCTTCGACTACACGACGGTTCAAAATTTCAACACCGCAAAGCGGCTCCTCAGCGTCCAGAATTCGAGAGATGAAACCGACGACGAAGACAGCGGCGTGACTTCCGATATGAGCAGACTTATATCCGAGGTTGATACAGATTCCGAATGCGCGTCTATAAAGAGAATGAATAAATACCAGAGAACCCAGACCCACTCTCGTCTCTTCAAGCTTTTGAACGACGACGCTATACTAGCCGAGGAAGATTCATCCGAGGAGTTTTACTCGCCTGGAAGAAGAGAGCATCTGAGTCTTCCGCTGAAAGCGAACGTTTTCAATTACGATGAAAATTATTACTCGAATTATTCGAGCGGTATAACTTCTCCGGATTATTCGCCGTTGTGCGAACAATCATGGAGGAGAATACACGAGGGAAGATCATTGGAGTCGGAGAATAGTAGCTCTGTAACGACGCCCAACGAGTGCATCGATCCTTTGAGTGAAACTATAAACTATGGGGTATTTCAGGGTAATGATAAGCCCGCGCCTAACGACGACTCCTATTTTCAAACGTGGAAGAAAGTCGTGTCCCCCGTTGAATTCGACTACGATATACTGCCCTCGATCGCTTTCAAGAAGTTGAAAAAACTCGAGAACGGAATAGCGAGCTTTCACGCGAAGTCGAATAGGATAAACGTCCTTTGTCCGAGGATAAAAAGCTCTAAAAATGTGCCACAGGCACTGCAGCAGTCGCCACGGAAAGCGACCGCAGCATCGTCCATTCCTTTCCTGTCCACGAAATCCTCGTTGAAAAATGGCCACTGCTGATGGCCCGAGGCCGAAAGAAGTTAGGCCAATGCATCCGACCCACTGAAGAGCGTTCCAAGTTTTGTCTAGTTTCGCAGGGCTGGGCTATGATGCCCAGAAGGTACAGGCCACGTGTTTTTTTTATCTATCGGTATATATTATTTTTATATATTTTTTACTTTACATATACTATATATATAAATATATACATATATAATATTATATTATATATGTATATACTCAGTACCTATCTACCCTACCCACCTACCTACCTACCTACTTATTTATCTTGTTGCTATGATTATTCTTTATTACTATGATTATACTCTAAATAGAGAAAATACCATGCAGACCCAACGTTGTGCAAGTTATATATAAATTAATTAAATAATTATATATTCAAAGAAGTTATACCTATATATAATATATAAACAGAATTGTTGGTATATAGAATTTATCATTCTTGTATTAAATACAAGTATTGAAAAATTCCAAAAAAAAAAAAACTATAAATATGTAATATAGTAAAAACTCACACACACATATATATATATGCCTATACATGTTATTATATTACTTTTCCGTAATTTATACGTTATGGTTTTTACTGCAGCTTAGGTATAACTATAATACGTAGTACGTGCAGCAGCTGTAAGCCGCGTTTCTCGCTCTTTTAACATTCTTAATTATCTAATATTCTAATCTTTTGATACTAATTACCTCATTATCGCTTATTTCTATACCGTATTACATACTATACCGCTATATTGTTCATTATGTATTCACTGATCATTATTATACACGCGCGTAGAAACTATTATAAGCTTCCGCATAATACGATATTTATACACTATATAGAAAATTATTATTATTATTAATAATTACTAACGTCAAACGAACGACACTGTCTCCTCCTAACTTCATGTGCCTAGAGACAGGGTGGACGCAAACCGAGTGCTTTAATTTCAGGGGATGATTGGGAGCGTTGAACTTGGTACCCTGCCCTCAGAAATAGTGGTCTTCGTTGTGGCATCTGTGAGATATAGATCGTTCAAAAAATTGCGCTAGCGCCTGCATTTGAGCAACCAGCTGCAAAGAAACGAATCGTGGGCTGTCTGGTTCCAGGCGCTCACGAGCGCTGAATAAGTAGTCAAAGCGTTTTTCCAGTTTAAGTCCTTAACTAACTCTTCCACAAGGTGGCTTTGTCCGTCAGTGTCACAGTCCAGTCCGCGCCTAAAACCAGACAGCTCACTATTCGCCCCTGTATAGTTGGCTGCCTAAATGCAGGTGCCAAAGCGACTTGTTGAATGGCTTGTATCTCACAGACGCCGCAACGGAGATCACTGCTTCGAACGGTAGAGTAATAAGCTAGACGCTTTCCATCATTCCCCAAAATTGAAGCACTTTGTTCGCGGCCACGTTGTATACTGTAACGTTTACCTTTTTATCAGTTTATAGTTGGGTGGGCATGTTTATAAAATGCAATGCATCGCCGCTGTTTTCTATTAACGAACATACATACCTATAGAGACTAATAATAATCTATTATTTCGGACTGTAAATAGGTTCCATGCGTAGATTTTTTTGGCTTTATAGTAGATATATGTATATATGCATCTAATATTTTGTATAATTATTTTGTCTAACTTTTATGTTTAAATAAAAAATTTCTATAGTAGTTTTAACATTGCACTGGTATAGTGGATCATTTTTGATGTGTATACCTATGTAATACGTATTATGCTCGTTAATAATTCGTTAATTTGTAACACTGTAGTGCAGTATATACACTAGCGAATAAGGGTCATGTATTTATAAACTCATCTCGCCTAAAACTTCTCGTAATATTATACCTCCTCGGACTTTCGGAGTTGAGCGAAATATATCTATTTTGCTTTGACAAGTGGGCTATATATAGCGAGGCGAAATATATATACGGAAACGATGATTTTTAACAGCGTGTGCGATAGATAGAGCTCGAAATTTACAAGTTTATATTAGCTTTACCCAGTCGTTATTTTCGCGATATTTTCTCACTATGAAGATAAACCCTGCCGAAATTGCCGAATTTTTTTCATTGTTTTTTTTTTTCAATTTTTGTAATCTGTTTCTTTTTTTTTACTTTTTAGCTTGCTTACGTAGTTTATAGAAAGATATGTTACGACGTAGAGGAGTCAATTTTCGAAAATGCTTTGCAATATCATTTTTCAACGATATACTATCTCATTTATATTATACCTATATATTTGTTAACGCGTTTCACGCATAGATTTTATTAAGCAAACTTTATTTTCTATAAAGCTTCGCAATTCGCTCGTTGTTGTTGTTGTTGTCATAATTATTGCAGTTTTATTATTATTATTATTATTAACTAATTGAAAAATCAGAGATATACCTAGATATATGTATACTAGGTGTACATATACCTGTATTCAGAGATTTTAGATCTATATAATATGGAATAATCGGAAGGAAAAATATATATATATTTTCTTTTCTTTTCTTTTCTTTTCCCTGATTGATATTTAAATAGTAATAATAAAAAATAAGTTAAACAAAAAAAAATAGAAATTTTTAAAGCTCATAACGTTGTTGATCTAATATATGTTTTTTTATTTCCAGGTCCAGACCAAACTGATTACTAAACTGGTGAAGATAATTATTATCATAAATGTGGCATTGCTAGTGTGTTTTTATTTTATTTTTATTTTATTTTATTTTATTTTCTATTTTTTAAGAAATAATCGGCGATATTTATATAATGATAACCTGCCTCGAATTTCGCAGTGTGTTTAAGCAAACCTCTACTCTTTAATCGCAAATATCTATTATACTACCTATTCGCCTGATTTTTGATAACCTCATTATTAAATAAATAGTGCGAACAGCGACGAGAGATATGAATAAAGAATTCTAAAGAATAAAACTAAACGTGATAATGTTTCGCATAAATTTATTTTTATTTTTTATTCTTCACTTCTATTATGGCAATTATTTTAATCAATTGATTCTAATTAAGCATGTCGTTTGTTCTTTTCGATTCGACTATTGTATTCAAGTCTCGTACGTCTCGTTACAATAATTACTGACATTCGGTTTAATTTATATA
Source organism: Tenthredo distinguenda (assembly GCA_947538915.1). Lineage (NCBI taxonomy): Eukaryota > Metazoa > Arthropoda > Insecta > Hymenoptera > Tenthredinidae > Tenthredo > Tenthredo distinguenda. The sequence continues at coordinate 19,335,302 of OX384536.1, read as the reverse complement.
AATTTACGTAACAAAGATGAAAAGAAAAAAAAAAATCCTCAACTTTATTAGATTCTTACCTCGATCATACCTTTAACTATACATATGCTATACCTATACCTATATAAATTGTATAATTTATGTAAGTTGTGTAAAATAAATTATTATTTATAAAATCATACAATATCCCACCGTTCAAAAAATTGCACTATTCTGAAAACAATCATGTGTGAAAAAAAAGGAGAAAAACTAAACGAAATTACAAAATTGAGATATATTTACTCATTGGGAAGATAACAAAATTTTGCAAGTATTTATTTATACATGCATACATATAAATATAACATATATATATATATATATATATATTAGGATTTATTCAATCGTAATACAATTTTGTAGATAAGAAAAAACAAAATAATATTGTTATTGATTATTAGTCTGAACATAATTTTTCTGTCGGATCTAAAACTCGAATTCGGAATCGATCTGACATGACTCGACTTGGAAACAGAAAAAAAAATAGAAAAATGCATTGGAAATATAAAATAATAATAAACACTTCATAGAGCTAAGTAGATTTTCTTACGGTGAAGCACATAGGCGATAAAGATCCAGAGTGCAACACCCCATATCGCTTCAACCAATTGCCAAGTATGGGTATTCATCGTTCCATACTTCCAATGAAATGGAAATATTTGGTAACAGAGCATGTGACCCACGTACATCGCTAAGGCATTCATTCCTTGAAATAAAAATAAAGGTATGTAATTAACGATATTATTACAAGATTTGTATTGTTCGATATTCACGTACCAGGAATCCTGAAGGGACCACCTCGCCAAGATTCCGTAACGTCAACGAGGATGTAGCAAATCGTTAGTAGAAAATAAGCCAGACTTGTTGTCACCAGGACGAAAGACATCGACCTAATACGAGACGTAAAATGTATTACAAAAGCAGAAGAAAAGAGAGAGAAAAGATATAGAAGTAATTTAAATTCACTGCATGGAACGATCGGTCGAATAGATATACGATTTCCATAAAAAATACTCTAGATAAATATAGAAGACCTTGCGGAGGCAGATGGATTTATGATTCTGAAATGAGGAGAGCCTCGCGACCCTGAGAATTGCAACTTGCCATAAATTTTTATTGATGGGTATTGCGTTACTGAAATGTAACGATAATCCTATGAGACCGCAAATGATCCCCCATACAAGCCATCTCCAGACTCGGCTTCTCCAATTCTTGTAATATCGCAGTGTCATTCCAGCCTGGACACCGAGGAATACCTGAAATATTGAACTTAGGCAACCTGATGCGGTGCCAGATTCGAATTTATTGTAGATACACAGATTTCGAATGATAATTATCGCGTTGTTGATGTCTGGATCAATTTAGCTACCTAAAATCCCCTCTGGATCGAACGGACCTGATCCATAAACCGAAACTGCAGCCGGATATTGATAGATGTGATCTAGGCCGAGTAATAAACGATCAATGTACCCGGCTGCACCGCCGATACACTCCGGGTACTTTCCATCATCATGTTGTCCCCCGGGGCCCAAATATCCTCTAGAAAAACAACGCGGAATATGTAAATATTTGGAATTACTCGAGCTGTTTAAATAACTTTAGAAAATTCGCACTCACGTTGGGCAGCCGGGAATCGGTAGACAAAATGTTATCGCGGAGTGTGCGGCGACGATTCCTAAGATCAAGACCCATTCGGGTAAAAGAACGAAAATATCGCTGACGGTTTCCAGAAATGGATTCTGAAAGATGTTATAAGTTTTGCTTGTTTTGTTTTCTGTTTAGATTTGGAATTGGCGGTTTTTAGATCTCTTTTACCTGTGGCTCGATCCTCTTTCTCCGACCTAGAGAAGCCAGTATTAGAGCAACTGCCAAGTATGCGATACTGAATCGTTGCAATACTCCGAAAATGCGGATGCTTTCTAATCGAGATTCAGTCCCAAGTGTGTTGAGCGTTATTCCAAGTAAGAATAGAATAACACTGCGCTGAAAATAGCGGGTATTTATAAATTGTCCAGATATGGATCGAACCGTTCGCGCGTCGTCGAGACGAGACGAGGCGCTTAAGTACCTTAACGATCCCCTTGAATATAGAGAAGCGTGAAACTTGACGTGAAAGTTGAGAGCCTATAGATATCGGCAAACATACTCCCATTATCCACATAAACCAAGGAAAGACAAAGTCTCCGATTAGCAAACCGTCCCAGGTCGCATGTTCCAATATGTAATATCCTCCGGCGCCGTCGTTCACGAATATCATAATCAAAATGCTTATTCTGAGAAAATACGCGATTAAAGTTGCGGAAGAAGGTCATTTCTCTATATTTTAATCATTCCCCTACTTATATTTAGATTTATTATACCCTCTGAATGTATCGATGGATTTTACTCGGCGTTTTGAGGCGGTTGACTTTCCGTGAACGTCAACAGCTTCGGTAACGTTTTCATCGGCTTTTAGCTTCTTCTTTAAACTCTTTATTCCGGTTCTTAATAAAGAACACCCGGCCAGGATGCCTAATATTACAGCAAACACGACGAGGAGAGCTGAAATTAATTGATTTAAGTCGTCTGACTCTGACGGACCGTTTCTACTCGTTAAAATCTCTCTTCAATTGTAGTTTCTCGCTTTCTTTATCTATACTTACGTATGTAGAGACTGGAGGGATCTTTAATAGTCCGGACCTCACAGCTTGCATCGTTTATATCTAATTCGTATAATCCGAATTGTTCTAGATTCGGCGTTAATTCGCAGATAACGTTACTGTGTCATGGAAATAAAAATAATAAGCAAATAAAGATCAATTTCTTGTCATATCTACATAAATATATGATTTTACTACCGAACCTTGTATTTAGTGCTGGAATATACTCCTCGATACCATCGCTTCTTATTCTCAAAGTCACCGATCTGGCTGTGTGGAATTTTAAACTCTGATTTCCCGCGCTTCTTATAATTTGACCAATTCGAGTAAACGAGCACTGTAAGGTTTATCAATATTCAATGCAAATGTCGGCGTATGATAATTATAATCGTAATAATAGAAAGATCCTTTTATTATTGTCATATTTCGTCGCGTTAGTTTTTGCCTTTATAGATTATTAATATCTCGTAAGGAAATTTAAGAAATAAGAAAACAGAATTAAATATTTATACCCACCAAATGACAATCCGAAGAAAGAGAGTAGAGCCAAGTTTCGGGAGAATCTGAATCGTTGTTAATGACGACGCAAGCTTCGTCGTATATTAAATCTTCGTATTCGCAATTATTCGAAGTCATGATTCGATATAAACTGTTGCTATATTTTAAACGGCTTAAAAAAATGTCAAAAACACGATAAAATAATGTTTCTTGTTGTTTTTCTGCGACCTAGAATTACATTATATTATATATCCGAAGACTACTGTAAATTGCCTCGCGGGCCTGATTGAATCAAGCATAATATAAGATAAACGAATGTATGTCAATCAGTTAATATATAAACACAATAACATGTGTATTATACCTATATAGATAAAATATTGTGACACTCACGCCCGCGAAATATCACCGCGAAAGTAAAAGTAGAATTAAACTCCCACGTATGTACTACACCTTACCGATTTTACTTCGGTTAATTTAGTTTATTTCAATATTGCTGCACACTATACTGTGATTCGATATCACGTTGCGAAACGCTTTCACACGTCACCTATATACTATGTATGACCGCGACTTTCCCGCATGTTCAAATACCAGTGTCTAATCTGTCTTAAAACGATCTATTGATTATCGCCGAAAACTTCACCGTTGATTTATTTATTCATTCGTCGTTTGATTTTATTCGAGAAATGGACAAAAAAAATCAGAAAAATACTTCAGTGTAATGTTAGTGCGAGCGAAGAAGCACTCGGAACCTGCCGGCAACACCTGTCCAAGGTATATGGGATTATATCGCTTGAAACTCTTGAAAGATATGCACGGCGTCCCACTTATTGCCCGAGCTACACATATCTATCGGCCAGTTGTTTTCTACATGCAATCCGTGTGAGTCTCTCCTTGCGTATTATTACAACTTTTAAAATAAACGCGTACAATAATTATACGCATAAACAAGTTTCAGTTATGTATTTATGTATTATTTAGAAAATACGGTAAACAGATCGTGCAGGCTTAACGCTGAGCTGCGGACTTTCGAAGAGACGAGACTCAAAGTTTTCTCTTCTCCATTTTCATATTTTTACCGCTCTCAAATTAATCTCAATGTTATCGATATTAAATTATCCACTGCCGAGGAATTCCAAAGGCTTAAAGAAATTAATATAAAGGATAATAAATTCGGGACCGTGAATTAATTAATAATAAAATAGTCGATTCGTTTTGATATATAAATTTATAATATGATTTAATAAGTTCCAGGATGTTTTAACTTATAGGGTAATGATAATAATAATAATAATAATAATAATAATAATAATAATAATAATAATAATAGTGATAATAATCGGCTAAGTAATTAATTAAAATCAAGTTAATAATAATACAATATTTACGTTTTACAATTATTTCGTAATATCTTAGTATGTATAAATCACTGTGCTTCTTTTACATGATACACATACACACTCTTGTATTAACGACACATTTGCATTATGGTATACATATACCTATTTAATTATTACCTTTCAATTCTACTCTCTTTCTTTCTTTCTTTTCCTCTTTCTCTCTCTTTCTCTCGATTTTATGAACTACCTAGAATGTTTTATCATATTGAACCAACTGCCTTTTGGCTCATTTAATTAACTTCGTACTTCATCATAGTATAGTGTAACATTCTGTCTAGCAACCAAGTAGTTTATTTATTTATTTATTTATTTATTCATTTATTTAATTATTCTTTTCTTCATCCCATTTTTCTTGCACATTATAATTGTTAGCTGTAATTGGGTAGTAAGAATTAGGTAGATTCCAACGTGCGTCTTTTTTCTTCTTATTCTTCTTTTACTTCATGCAGGACTTACTTTCTTCATTAGCTAAGAAGTGTCCTTATCTCTTTGTGCATGTGACACAGGAAATCAACATAGCTTGCGCTTCCGTCACCGCCACGATCTTCTACCAAGAAATGTCGCATCACCATTTCGAGCTTTTCTCTTTGTCTCACAACCGTCAACTGAAATTCAAACGTTTTGTAATTAGATTAAGAAATTTCAAGTCTCTTTCTACTTCTCTGCTTTTTTCAAATTCAATTATCTATTTCGCTCAAACTATGAACTGCAATTAATGAATAACAACAAGTACAATGAATAAGAGCAAAGAATTAGAAACCGATTTCATATTTCATAGAAACTAAGAAACGAATTACGAAATAAGACACAAATATAGATAACGAAACTTACTCTCATGCAACGATGTCTTTGCGATCTAACTTGCGTTATTATTTCCGTTAACCGTTGGTTCAGAGGAGTATCCAGAGTCGGAAGAACTGTACGATCAACATCAACTTGTCCTACCGAAGGAACACCGAACACAGCTTGCACCCATTGAGGGGAAAGGCCGAGCCCCAGCCAGAGGAACATGTGGATACCGTTTTCTGAAAAATGTCGTTAATTAAAATGGTGTTAACATTTTCTAGGACATGAAGATTCAGAATAGATCGTTAAACGTTCTGATTCGGATTTAAAAATGAACACTAATGATCAAAAAGTGTTATTTTCAGTTCTCTTTCTCCTTCTGTGAAGATGAATCCGTCCTTGTTTCGCCATCCCGGATTTAAAAATGATTATATATGCAGGGTGTGCCTTAGTTTATCAGGTTTATCTATTTACCTAAAAGGTAAGCCCCATCGTCTGTAAATTTGTCTATTGAGCATCGAACCATTTGCGGTAGTTCAGAACTTTGCGGATCTATATCATGGAGTGGTAATAGTCTCGGGTAAAAGTATGCCACTGATGTTGGTATGTCCATTGTTGTTACGGCTTGCATAACAAAAGATCTGTCGTCAATGGTCATATCAGCTCCTAGAATAAAATGTTTCAATAAATACTCAAAGTTGTACAAAAGAAGAGATAAAGTCTATCCAATCTAAAATGAAACGAATAATCATTAAAGACAAAGTCAAACATCTCATATTCTCTTACCACCAGAAATAGCGTCGCTCTTTAGAATGCTGTTAACATAAAGAGGTAAGAGCTTCATACATTCTGGTAAAATCAATTGACCAGCGCTGGAAGGAGATGCGCAGTGTTTTCTGTAGACAGCAAGCATTGTAGCGCATCTTGATATTAAATTGTCTTTTACTGCCTTGGGTGATGCTTCAAGAAGTTTGAAAACGCCTGTAAATAAGGGGTGAAATTGGTGTTACAGAATTTCTGGACAAGGATTATCAGTGTTATAGTTTTAGGGAAGTAATTAATTTATTAAGAAAGTGCTTACTTTGTTTAGAAAAGAAGTTAACAATGGCGTCAAGATCGCAGGCTCGATACAACTCTGCCATTTGTGAAGAGGTCCGTAGTCCCAAGTTTATTACTCTCAATCTTCTAACTCCGCCGCATGATGTGTACAATAGAGCGGCTTGGATAAAGACACCTTCTTCATCGGCTAGTTTGTCGTCATGTTTAACTTCGATTGCAACAGCCTGGAAACACAAGAATCGTTTGAATTGTTAACTGTCATTAAATTTCTTATTTTCAGCTAACACGAAACTAAATAGGCTGTAAATACCTTGTTGGAATCTATGCTGGCCAGTTCCATGTCCGTAGTATTGGACATGAAAAAGTGACCGTAGAAATCTGTTGCTCTGACTCCAGTTGAAGTACGAACTCGCATTATTGCGTCGAACGCTATCGGCCGTTTTATGTTGTTTATTATGTCCGTTATTAGTCGTTCTCCATCAAGGTCAGCCTGCAATGAGAAAATTAGTTCATCAGATGACTTGCTCCGCTGTACAGGGATTTAGATACATTTTATTTGGTTATTCAGAGAAATTATTATACCTGGAAATATGTATACTTGAAAACTTCTCCACCAGTCAAACGTGAGACTTGTCCAATGGTCGCTATATCGATGTAAGAATTATTGAAGACGAATAAATCCACACTGCATCCTGCCCCAACACACTCTTGCCCAAGATTATTATACACGTTGGTTTGAGGAGCTGTATCAATGAGGGCAACAAAGTTAGGCACATTCGAAGGAGAGAGAGGCAAAGGTTATTCAACCAAATTATCTACCTAATATAGTTTTTTCCTTTTCGGTTCCTAACAGCTTACGATCATCACGATTTTTCAACTTTCCGGGCGCTTCTGCTATCGGTAGAGTAGAATGAAATACTATCAATTTTCCGGTGCAATCAGAAGCCTGAAAATTGAAACAGAATCAATTATTAATCGTGCTAAGCTCCGAGGGTTCATTCAAAGCTTCTTCGCTTGATTTGCTGTACAGTTTAGGAATAAGGTATTCATTCTTTATTCACCTTGAGTGCCTCTAGTCCAGCTTGAATGGCAGGTCCAAGAATGGTCTCCGTTTCCCTAGTCTCAGCGAACATGGCTGGAATTTGTGCCATAAGACTGTCTATAACAGTTTCACTTTCTTCAGCATCGCATAAAAACCCGTCTAACAAAGGCATGAAGACTTCCTGTACGTCGCCAACAACCATCATTTGCGGCTGAGCCAAGCATGCTTTGATATTGTAGAAGTGAACAGTATTGTTATACGTTATAAACCCGACTTTCATATTGGTTCTAGTTTGCCCTGCATCAATCGGAAGATTACGGACGATTCTCTTCATCTCTGAACACAGTAAATGCACCAAACCAGACTTCATATTGTTGTATGACACGTCAATAACAAATATCATCGCCGGTGGTTTAGGGAAGTTGTTATTCTGCAAAGAAAATACGATTATTTCCCCCTTCTTAAATTCCCTCCACAAATCTTAAGCCGGCTACTCACCCTGCAGTAATCTTTAGTAGCTACAAACTCATAAGTTCCTAAAACTAGCTCAGGTCTTTCGTAACGATCCATTCTCTGCCCCGTGTGATCTAAGTGTTGAAAGTACTCGGCAGGGACTAGAAAACGGGATTATCTTCATACAATATCTTCAAATTGTAATAAAATCAAGTCAAATTCATGAACGAATCTTCATTCGTTTATACCTTCCGTAGTAGCCTTGCAGAACATGCACTGAAACCGTCTACCAGCGTCTATAAACTGCATGAATGGACTCATGTATGCTTTACAGCGTATACAGCGCACTGGACCAACCTCTCCCATGTCCACTATTGGTGGATCGTATTCTCCTTCTGCGACTTTAGCCATTGGACTAATTATGAGACCAAAGGGAACGCTGGTCTGAAATAATAATTAAAATAGACGTTCTGAAAACTTTGGGACAAAGTCTTTGGCTTTTTTCAATACAATTTAAACAACACGGTAATATATATAGCAATACTTTTGCATAACATAGTAATATGGAAGTTTTTGGTAAAATTTTACGACTTTTCGTCGATTTTGGGTCCCAAATTCACCTGCTTCATTATATCTGTTGTGGTTGGAATGGTGTACATAGTGGATCTGATGAATCTTGGTGAAGCGTGTCCCTGGTCTTGAGTAGTAAAAGTAGTTGTAACCAGAGGAGGAACAAGTCCTTTTTGATTAGTAACAAATACGCCACCCTTGGTGTGCTGATCATCCTGCATAACTTGAATCTAGAAAGAAAGAGGCACACGATTAAAATGCTAAAAGCTCCCCCAAGAAAGCAGAAACAAGTCCTTGGTCACACTCGGCTTTCCCACTTACAGGACTCGGCATTTGATCAGGATCCAATCGCCTAGCTTGTTGTGGCTGCATTCCAGGCTGCATCCCAGGCTGCATACCTGGCTGCATACCCGGCTGAAACCCTGGCTGAAAACCTGGTGGTCCGCTTGGCGCAGCTCCTTGATACGAACCTCTTTGCCCGGCGTACATGTCCTGGAAAAATTATTAGAATAAAAATAAACTGGTAAAATTTCTCACTGATTATCCTTATGCAAATATCTTACAGGTTGAGCAGCATATCCTTGTTGCTGGTAGCCAGGTTGTTGATAAGGAGGCATAGAACCAATGGGCTGCCTATTTATTCCCTGTTGTACTCCACCCGGAGGCGGTTGTCCGGGAAGTGGAGGTCCAGCCATGTACTGTTGCTGTTGTTGGCCTTGAATTTGTTGTGCGTTAGGCATGTGAGGACCTAGAGGTTGATTCTGACCAGGCAAAGGAGGCCCGCTTAAATGCTGCTGTATTTGAGGTCCTGACAAATTCATTTGACCTGGCAGTGGAGGCCCAGACAAATGCTGTTGCTGAGGCCCAGGAAAATTCTGTTGCGGAGGCCCAGCCAGATTTTGTTGCCCTTGTCCCTGAGCTGCGGGCGAATTCTGTTGCCCGCGCATTGGTGGCCCAGATAAATTCTGTTGTCCAGGACCTGAGACTGTCTGTGGTGGTCCAGGTAAATTTTGGTAGCCAGGTTGAGGCTGGCCAATAAATTGCGGCTGGGAATTTGGCGGCGGTAATTGTCTCTGGAACTGAGAACCAGCGGGAAGGGATTGTCCTTGAATTGGAGGACCGGGAGGCTGAGAAATCGGAGTAGAAGATAATGGGCCCGGAGGAAGGGGACCCTGTTTTCCTATCTGTGGTCCATCCATTTGACTCTGTGATCCCGAATCTGTAATTTATGATCAAACGGGTTTCAGATTTGGTTTAAAAAAATACAGAATGTGAGAGAATTACCTATGAGAGATGATGGCTGTTCCGGCTGATTATTGTAGCCGTTCATGTTTGACGACTGCGGAGGCATTCCTGGACTGTTTTTTCTCACTTGAGGAGGGAAGCCCTGTTGTAGAATTTAGTTTTGATTAACGAAATCATCAAGAGTGACAAAAATATAAATTAGGACTCAGGTGGGATAGAATCTCACCGCTGACGAAGGTCTTTGTTGATTTCCTAGATTAATATTCGACATTTGATTAACAAGATTGTTTTGATTGTTCGGAGGCTGTCCCATGGGTGGAGGAGGACCTTGCAGAGAGTTATTAGGCGGTGGTCCTGAACGAAAATATTGATTAGCAAATACGAGTGAAAATTATGGAGATTATTCCAGAAATAAATGAATCCTCATACTGTTTCCATAGTAAGGAGATTGCTGTTGCGATGACGGTGGTGCTTCTTGCATGGGAGGACCTTGTGCCGGATGTTTTGCCCCAAAACCTGGCGTATTTTCTGAACCGTTAAACTGAGGGACCGGGGGAAGGTTGGCGTTCAGTCCTCCACGAGGCGGACCATTATTTGGTCCTCCATAGAAAGGGGAAGGTTGTTGCTGCATGTATTGGGGGTTCATCTTTTATCCTATTTAAAGAAAATACAGAATAACAGTCAACAGTTAGTAAAAATGTAAGTATATCATCGTGAAACAAGAGAAGGCCAACAAATCTCAGTCTTATTTCGCCACCCCAATCTCCGTCATACTTTCGTCATCATTTCAGGGCGACAATCAATTGAGTAACTCGTTTAACTATTAATAAGAAGCAATCGTATGGGCGGGAAATTGTTTTGAGAATATTTAATATGGTTTTAAAGCATAACAATGGTCTGATATTGAAAAGGGGAATAAATTATGCAGATTTGAATATCGGCTCTCCACTTTTCCGAATTTCAAGTTTTTTGGCGAATGTATCAACTAATGATATAATTTGTTGTTTTATTTTATATTTTTGGTTTTTAGAGAAAAATTGATACCTGCTCTGAGCATGGGAATATTTTCGACTGGAAATAAACGAAAATTTTTCTATCGAACATATGGTGTTTATGATAGGGGGATCCGGGCGATTGATGTGGCAGAAGTTTGACCAATAGAGTTGGGTATTATTTTGAGAAGAAATTGTAGAAATTAGTCTGACAATAGCGTATTAATAGTATTACACTGTTTGAATATATGAAGATTATTGTGACATGGTAAATGCAGAGTAGAATATTAATGGGAGATATTGTGATGAGTTAAGAGATTGGAATTTTTATGAAAATCAATCTAATTAGGAATATCTAAGAGTTTAAACGTGATTAAAAATGGGATAGTTGGGATAAATTAACGCTATGTAAACTGAGAAACGTCATATTTATGCATCGGAGTGAACGGGCGCAGGCCATTTTGTATATATTTAGGTTTTCGGTATTATAAAATGGATAATTCCAACGGCTTAATTGTTAAGTAAAGGCTCGTACTTACGTTGAATTATTACACATGTATTTGAACCATAACAAATAAGAATATATCAATAAATGTTTACACTTAAATAGTATAAAACGTATTTGAGAACATGAGCAACTGCTGCCTGTGCCACGTAAGGTGACACTGCGCATGCGCCCTGCGCACGCTCACGGACACGTCATTATTAAATCTGGGCCATTCAAGATTTACTATTAATCGTGAAAAGTCTGTCAGATTTTTTATTTAAAGAATTTCTTCATACACCGAGATTGATTCTTCAGTAATTCGGGAATTCTAGAATGGGGTTTTATCAGGCTATGATTTCGTCATACTAAAGAAAAACCTAGATCGCCGCTCGTGACTTTCGGACTAAACTACATATTTCGGAAACGTCGTTCCTCAGTCGGTAACGTAGATTTCGCGCGGAAATAAAACTAAACAATTTTTAATGTTTTATCTCGAAGGCCTTTCGAAAATACGATTCATCGTGATATCGGACTATACCTATATTCTACTGTATGAGAAACTCATAACAGGAATTCCGGAAATCGATGACTAAAACCACCAGCTTATAGTAAGATTATCGAATTCTATTGAATTGAATAATTGTACATTAGACTTTAAAGTCTACTGTATCATATGTTATCGCTATTATTTTCTATATGTGTTATTTTCATACAATTAAATACAATAATGACTTAATATAACGAAAACTGTTGTACTCATCTTATTGATTCACCAATAATTGATTATTACGTATATGAAATTCTGATTTCGGCAATGCAGTCATTTAATTACCGGCAATAAAAATAATCAATTGCGAATTAGCATAATTCGCGTACCTATACTGCGTGCGTGCTGACGCATTTCAGGGTATAGATATAGAAGATATACCCCTGATATTTTGCACACGATATATGTATGTATGGTATGTATACCCGTGGGAAGGTATAGGGCCTCTTTGTATTAGTGAATGGATATACATCTATGACGTCACGAAGGTTAGCGAGCTTTTGAAAGTGGCCCATTCTGAGGAAAGCGCGATCTATGAGGGTACGCTTGCGCCCTGATAACTTCGCGTTGCGAATTCTGTAGTCAACCTATTTTTCACTGCCCGGTAATACATACTACGACATTCGGACATAAGGTACCGAAATTTCGCTTCACGATCTGAGGTGTGACAATAATAAGAAATAATATCAAGAAGTGATAATATATTGTTGCATCTTGTAACTGTTGAAGACATACATATATGTGTACATATTATATGTGACGTTGAACTGCGCATTGCAAACTGTATATGCATATAAGTATATGTCCTTAATAGGAAGGGAAAATACATTTCCGCATTAATATATACATCAGCTGTAAAAATAATTATAAATATTCTTCATAAACAATTATTATGTGAGGTATTTCGAATTAATTCTGTATATTCAGCTGTATATATATATAAATATATGTGTATATATATATTCATATACATATAATATATATATGGTATATAAACTATACAGCGGAAATCGAAAAATCTTAGAGTGCAACAATAATATGTATATATATCTATAGACGATAATTATATGCCCCAGTAATGTATCATAGTTGAATTCCTGTGTAATAATAGGTGAATTCTAAATTCCGTGAAAAAAAGTTGATAATTTTGTTTTAAAAGGAAGAATTAATCAATATTGTATTCGAAAATGATAAAATAGGTGCAGCTGTACTAGAGTGGATATCTGTCGGCGATATATCGCGTGATAAGAATTGGAAAATAATTTTTATGACTAATCGTAAAAAAAGCAAAGTTCATAGGCACCTGCTGCAGCAGTTAACTTTGTGCCCTAATAAGTGTATTATATGCCTTGGGCAACGTCTACCTATATGATGAAATTACAGCTGTTAGTTATTGAAACGGACTACTGTTGGAGGAAAGCCCTCCTTAGGTAAGTAACAAAATTGAAAAAAAAAAGAATCTAAATAATTGGTATGTTTACTGGAATCCTGCAACTGCAATTAGGTATTCAGATTTAATATACATATAATAAGTGATATGTGAGAAAGCTGAAAACGTTTATTATAGGTCAATTTATTAGACATATAGTTCAGATTTACATGTACAGGTATACATATATTTTCGTAATTGACTCTGAGAAAGAAAATAGAAAAAAAAAGAACATGACATATTGAGTACGTTATACTCGTACGATTACTTTCTAAATTCACTGTGGCTATATGGACGGTATTTTGCAATAACGTCTTAACTGACATTTTCAAAAAAATCGAGTTAACTGCAAAAATTAGTTCTACTATCGCTAAATCACAAAAATAGCTTCACAATTTGTGACCTTTAAAATGTCAGTTAAAACGTTATTGCGAAATGCCGTCCATATGATTATAGATATATTGAAATTTTCGTATAATAATATAACGCGGGTAAGATTTTGCAATAAAGGCGCGAGCTTAATAATGCATTGAATATGATACGAACAGTATATCGCATTATGAGTTCGATAAACTTTAAAGAAGATATATGGTATACAATAAGTTGCAAGATTTCCTACCAATCGTGAGTTTATATTATCATCGCTACCTTTATTTGCAATTATTTCTTATCTATATTTCATATTCTGTGGTTCTCTTTATTCTACAACGTGCTTATATCTATAGCATGCTGCATTTATACGTATTTCGCGATATCTAATAATTGCACATACTGCACAATGTGCATAATTCCCAGCGGCACTTGCGCCTTGCAGGGCACAGTCTACGGAGTTCATTCTATGACTAAACAGACGAATACATACACAATAATATTCGCGGTCGAAGGGAGTAGCGAATCACCAGTCGGTAAGGTAGATTTTCTATCGCTATAGAATGCATGCGTATGTGTGTATGTATGAATAGGAATATGTACGATATTCGTCCGTGTTTATACCCGAATGATAATTTTCGATTGTTTTCAGAACTTCGGTACAACCGTATTAAAACTTTTTACTCGCTAGACCCTTTTTTCCTATGTATAGCATGCGTGGAAAAGTTGTAATGGTAATGCATTTGTAACTAACGTACTACCAGTGCCGACCGCCATGTTTACTTTTTTTTTAACTGTCATTTTCGCGTCATTCGTATGAGTGTACAGAGCACCGTACATAAGTATATCTACATACGAGATACCACCTAAATAACTCCGTCCGTTCGCTTCGCGCCGATCGTGAATACGCCTCCGACTCTTCTACCAGATTATCATCAATTTATTCCAATAATGGAATGGCTTGATCACAGTATAACGTTAACCGGTGGATACGTCGTGGAATTATTTATCAACCCGGAAAATAGGCACAACTTCGTTTCGTCTACATACTAATACGGTCCTTTATCTACCCGAAGTTGGTTAGTTTCGTTTCGTGTTCTTATTCAGAGTTACTGCTCATACACTCTCTTCTTACGCCGCCGTATTTTATTACATTATCTTAAAACGTGTCGTTCTTCTTCTCAGTCCTTTTCCTCTTATTTTCTTATTCTTATTGCTTTCAAAACGCAAAACACAGACGCAAACATCTCATTTGTCAAGTGAAATAAATAAAGAAATAAGTAAATGTCGAGAGTTTCAACGAGCATTCCATTACAGTGTGCTAAAATCCTAGTGTATCAGTTAAAATGCATAAATTGAGGCTACCTGTCAAGGTCGAATTACCCACCGCGTTGACAAGGTATGAAAAAGCCTTACTACCAGGTATCAGTAATGCATAAATAACTTTAAAGCATGACACATCAATTTCAATTTAATAAGTAAACTCAATCTCAAAACTAACCTCTATTTTAAACGCGTCCGTTAATATCGAGTCGTAAATCTTAAGGCTTTGGTACGACACGAACGTGATAACAATTTTTCACCTTTTACGCAGTGCAGTTTGTATTACTTAACGCAACAATTATCCATTAATTTTCTCATTTTTCAATATTTGGTAATACGGAGCAGATATTTAACTGATAACTGGTTTATTTAAATGAAATAGTCAATGATTTATTAACACCTAATGGAATGTCTTGCACAATTTTTTCTCTCCTGTTATTCATTTATCTATTTTTTTTTCGTTCATTAAATAACAATCACTCTGATAATCCAGTTTCTTACGTAATCGCACCTCGTAGATCTGCATAGATTATTATGTCATCATTCCCGTATCTAATATCTATTTAAAACGATAATCAAGTACTTTTGAACTACTGGGATTCCGATATATTTTCTATTGATAAGAAGTACCATCCTCGTGTTAGATATATAAAAAAAAAGTGTATAATCGAACCTCAAAACATCACTCAGATTGGATTATTATATTCCGAACCTCTACGATTCACACAAAGAAACCTTTCTCTATTTTTCTTCATCTAAAAGATTCGTCATTTTACTACTTTACTATTATTACAATTATAATAATACTGCTTTTCTCTTACGACTCTAGATCTCTTTTTTTTATTCAGATTATTCATTAGCATCAGAGAAATCTGCAATCATTTTTATCACACTTCAACTTATCTTATCAGTCAATAGTCAATTCAAAGCCAGTATAACCGTCTTCAATCTCTGTTACTTCAAACAAATATTGTAAAGGATTGCGTGTGTGTTTATACACATTTATAGAACGTGTTTGCATTTCTATGTAACATACAACATATTTTCTACACATATAAATAGATGGACAACGGACAAATTTCTCTAGTCATGTTATTGTATACTATGGGTACAATTTCATATTCTAGACAAAGATTATCTTGTATGCTGAAGCTGCTTAAATCTACCCTTAATCATTCATTACGAGGAAAAATCATCATCCAAGACTGATAGTGACTCACACACTTTCACATAGTTAGACGTAATCTCTTTCTACCGGCCTGGATCCGTTTCCGTCAGATTAAAATTGCCGATTTGTCATCGCTATAAAAATACAATTCAGAGGCACCATTATTTGAGCACAATAATATTTCACAATACTTCTTATTGCCGATTTGCCCTTTCACTTGATCTTAGCAAATTGATTCTTACGACGGAGATAGAACCAGCTAGTCAGTTTATTACTAGTTTGTCTCCTTGTTGTAGCCATGTTTTATTTTGTTTGTATTCAATTTTTTATGATTTTCGTAGCCAATGATCGATTTTTGAAAATTCTGTCTGTCATTTAGACATGGTAAGATTGGTTGAATCAATTCACTGTGAGTAATCCCATAATCGTATCAGTTATTTACAATATGAATAATACTTGCAGTCTGTGAAAGCAGACTATCAATAAGACAAGACCTTTGGAAGAGAAAATATGGGCGCTTCTCTTCCATAAATGGCTCATTAAGTTAGTATTTCGCTGGACGATAAAAGGAACAAATTCTATCCTTACATCGATAAAAAGTACGGGTATAATTTCCAGGATGGTATTGGACCCAAAGACAACGACTCTGCACAGTGATTACGGAAGCTTTGATCGTCCTTTGGGCGGAGTTGAGGGCCACGAAAGAGACATTGAAGCTGGAGTGGATGGAACTAGTAGTGGAATGGCACAGTCAAGCGACGTTTATCAACGACAACCACTTCTTCCCGGCGCTCCAACAAAGAGCAAGGATAAATGGGGCGGAGTCAGCAGTAGCTCAGACTATTATGAGGATGATGAAGACGACAAAATAGACGGTCTTGGACACGTTAGGCATCCAAATATCCCCAACGGTTCAGGCAGCGGTATAGTAAAGCTTGATATACCGGCACCACTCAGAGAAGAACCTCGGTTTCCTAAAGAAAAATGGAAAACACTTTTTGGTAAGGATAAACTAGGGCTTCCTTTGTAAAAGGCCGTGTGTTTTCGACGGATAACTAAAGCCTACTAACTACACACCTTGTCGCGCGATAAGATGTAAGATAATGCTTGAACATCGATGATTGTTATTAACTTTCTTCTATCTTTTTTCTTTCTATTACAGCATTCTTTTTTATGGTTGTTAACTTCATACTGACAACCGCATCCCTTGCCATGGTACACGAACGTGTACCGGATCGCGCGACCTACGGACCTCTTCCGGATGTCGTTTTGGACAATGTTCTTGCCCAAGATTGGGCGCTGAATGTATCTGAGATTTTAATCATGATATGCTCGAACTCGGCGATGGTTCTTATCATTTTTCACAAGCACAGGTGATAAGATTTTCTCAGATCCCTTTGTTATGTTAACCGATTCACTACTCAGGCACCCTTTTCACCTCGTTGATTCCTATATTTCAGATTCATCGTATTCAGACGGATATTTCTGCTCATGGGACTGCTGTACATGATGCGGAGCGTTACTATGTATGTAACTGTTCTACCAGTCGCTAGCAAGACATACTTTTGCAGTCCTAAAGCAAACAATTCAAGTCCTTTGCTAGTTGCACAGAGAGTATTGCAGCTTATCTCTGGTTTCGGATTATCAATAAATGGGAAACACACCTACTGCGGAGATTACATCTACAGTGGTCACACAGTCGTTTTGGTACTCAGTTATCTTATCATCAAAGAATGTGAGTAGCAAGTCTTTCCACTTATCAAGTATCTAAATTTCTTCTATTAACTCATTCACTTATTTAATCTAATCACTACAGATTCTCCAAGACGATGGAAACTCGTTCACTGGACAATAGGACTAACGTCACTTGTCGGTGTAATTATGGTTTTAATTGCCCATGGGCATTACACTGTTGATATACTCATAGCGTACTACGTTACAACAAGATTATGGTACATCTATCACACTTTAGCAAACAACTCGTATCTAAAGGTGAGTCAATGTCTTTTACCTATTTAATCAGTATTTTCGTATTATCGGGCATTTATCGATGTTTGTTGTTAACTTTTTATTTATATTTTTAATTGATGACTGAATGTGAAATTTAGACCGTTCCTTTAATACTTTCATTATTATTTTACAGCAAAATGGACCAAATAACTTTCTAGCTAGACTCTGGTGGTTTCCAATGTTTAGATATTTTGAGAATAATGTCGGTGGTACAGTTCCGAGACAGTATGATTGGCCTCTTCCGTGGCCTAGAAGATTTCTTGCCAAGCATCCAAACCGAGACAGTTAATACCTGCCTGAAGAGGTAGTACATATGTCAGTGGGGTGATATTTACTGTAATTATACATATACTTTTAAGTATATTATATAAAATCTCCCTGGAACTGAAATAAGTGTACAGAAAACAGAAAGAAAAAAAAAAAAAAAAAAAAAAACTTCATTGTATGAAGTAAAATATTTAAATATTTGCTGTCTCACAACTAGAAGGGTAGTAGTTTGCCTAGATATTTAAAACCGGTGTTTCAATAGCTAATTTTTTTTTTTCTTTTCAATCTTATCTACATAGGAAAGTTTCATCATTATTCAATCCTATCGCATAATAGTAATTCAACTGAACAATGCGATCTATTTTAGTTTTAGTATTTTAGCTTTTAAATAATTCAAGAACACTCAGCTATTAAATGATAGGATAATATGATGCGTGTTGAAACGATATAACAAAATGATGAAAACAACCAAAAAACAGAAAGAAATATATAAATTGTAAAAATGAAAGTTTAAGATTATGGAACTATGTGTAAAGTATACCGATTATAGTTTATAAAAATCCTTCCATACTTCGAGAATGAAATGTAATTAGGTAAATGCTATCGATTTAATAGGCAACTATGAGTGCTTCGATAACTAGAGTATTTGAAACATAGAACGCATTCGAACGATAATTAATTCAATTGAACAGTATAAATTAACGCAGTTTAACGCGTTTATCGGTTAGGTATAGTTTTAGCAACGCCAACAAACTTGCGTACATATTATTACTATTATTATTACCTATTATTATTATTATTATCGATAATAATTATTTCCTATAAATTATTGCTTAATGATCAAAGGTCGTCAAGTTGAAATTTTCATCTTACGTGCATATAAGTATTCAGTTTGTGATATTACTAATGTGAAAAACAAAATATGCCGTATGAGAAATGTGTAACTATTTCAAACAAGGTCTCGCCGTGAATCATATAACAAAAATTGTCTTCACACCGTATCTTATTATTACTATAAAAATTTCAAGAGAACAACACAGTTGGTCTGGGATTTTTTTTCTTTATGAGAAAAACGATATCTATTAATTGAAATTTCAATTTCGATAATATATGGTGTGAAGAGACACGGCCCCCCTGGAATATACATATATTTATTAATGCTTAAGTGTTTTTGCCAATATTGAAAAAGTTGCGAATCTCTCCTTACTTACATTTGATTGCAGCAACTATTTTGCTCCAGCAAATGTATCTCCATTGTAATACCCTTTAGTTATATTTCATATTGCGCAAAACTGTTCTCTTTATATACCTATATATTGTTGTTATACTTTAATCAATTGATTTTATACTGACTGTTATCATAGTATATCTGCAATACAAGCTTCTTCTGAGTGAATCGATTTTTACGATTTCATGAATCTCCAAATGTAACAGCTGATATTTATCTTTGAAAGGGAAAAAAAAACGAAGGAAATAATAAAAAAAAGTAATATAGAAACAGAGATTTGATATGATTATAATTAATTTCATTTACATTGAATAGAAAGGAATACAGGTATAAAAAACTTCAGATTAATTGTTTTCCACTCGGTGTTCTTGTTCTACAGTTTAATTATTAGCTTTATCACAATTTATCAGACGTTTTCCACGACGACGGACATCTCCCTATAAAATATATTGTTAACAAACGTTAGTTTGATTTTTTTTGTTTTTTTTTTGTTCTTTGAAAAATGAAGTTATAAAAGTTTGTATATTTTGTAGCAGATATAAAAAAGGAAGTAAAAAAAAAACAAGAAAAAAGAAACAAAAAAAAAATGGTTACCCGTTAAATTTAGCCGATACAAGCTGTTGCTTTCTACAGTAATAAATATACATAATAATATGCTAAAGAGTAAAGCTAAATGTTTAGAGAATAAGAAATTGAAATTGGAAGAGAAATGAAATTTTTGGTACGAACACCACTTCTAGTTAATGAAATGAGGGGTACTCATGGGTGTTTTAGAGATAATGAACAAACTATAACTAACGAAATAGTGAAAAGAAAACAAAAGAAGAGAAGAGAAATATAATAAAATTGATGATATTACATAATATAAAAGTGCATATATATATCTATATTTTTACATGTAGATATTTTTTGGAAAATTGTTAATATACCTATATAATCAGATTTAGAGCAGTGAAAAAAAGAGAAAGAAAATGATCACACGAATTGTAAATAAACATATACATAAAACATTATATAAAATAATAGTAAAGGCTTTCCATAAAAAGTTCTTGTTGATGAATTAAAGGAAATTTTTCTTACTGTTATCCCGGTAGTGTTTTGATATTCATAACAAAATTGAAAAAACTGAAAAAAAATATATATATAACTACACACTGTAATATATTATTGAATTTATGCTAATGTATTTCCGTTTGTTAACATCTACCTACCACATTGTACATATATTTTTATAGTTATTTATAAGCTATACTATTTAATACTTATACTATATATAATTAAAATGAAACAATAATATAGTATGGTCCTTGATTTCTCTTTATGATATTATTATGGGTATATATATACTTATTATGTATTTATGGTATTTATTACGTTTGTCATCAATTTATGTGATAAAGTTATACATATATTAGGCGTACTTTATACATATACATTTATTATTCATCTAATTATCTGCGTATGTAGATCCGAACAGTTACAGTGTTATTTTTACTCATTGATTATCGAAGAGTAGAATTCGAATAGACCTTAACTTCCACAACGAAAAAGACTCCCCTTTCTCAATTTCTTTGTGTATTTAGAAAAATTTCATTAATATTGACGCAATTGAAGTACCAGTGATGAAATATTTTTCAAGTAACTACTACTATGTGTTGTTCATTTATAATGAATATTATTTATTATTCAAAAAATTTAATTGTGTGCGAAAATTATCTTTTGCCTCGAAAAGTTAATATCACAGTTTAAAAACAAAAAAATTAAAATAAAATGGTGTAATTGTTTTGTCCGTATTGTACGATGGTATACTCTGTAAATGACTCATTATATAACAATAAAAAAGAAAAAAGTATAAAGTAAAAACGAGTGTGTTTAATAAGATTGGAATTCTCGCCCAACTACCTGGATTTGAGCCATCAATCAAGAAATTGGCATACAGGGGGCCAAACGGTATCGCCATCTCGCGGATGAAGATACAAACTACTTTTACCGCAAATATTTCTACGCCTCGTGACATGCAATCAGAAGTTTGACAATACAAGAATAACGCGCGGGTAAATGCACCAAGGCGCAGGATGTTCACGGCAAAAGTAGTTCGTTGCTTCAGCCGCGAGATGGCGATACCATTTCACACCCCGCTGCCGAGACTAACCGGACTAGAAGGAGCATTGACCTAGGGTACGGGCACCTGTCGTTGAGTCAGTGGCTCGTGTGGCGTCAAAGGGTTCGTGTGGGAGCTGCGTTAGCGAAATACGGCTGTGACAAGCGTCTCAATAGAAATATTCTGAATGCAGAGAAGTTGTCGTAGATTAGGCAGTGTACTTATTAATGAAATAACATTTTCCTAGACTAGTCATTGCATCAATCTATACCGAATGATACTCATAATGAAACATTCGTCTTTCTTTTTCGCAGTTGAATACAATTCTGTCAGAGTATAAACATCTTCGGCCACCAAGGTTTCTGTTCCAATTGCAACGAGCTAGTGTATATTATATTGAACTAAGATTTTGTAAGATTAGTAATATTAGATGATGTATTTCTGTGATTCGGATGTGGTTTATATTATGATAATTTGTATGCCATGAAGCGAATAAAGAGATTTGATCAATTGCATTGGTTACATATTTATTTTCAAAGAATAATTACAAATTGCATATAATTTTGACGATTAGTAATAATATACTTGTATGGATGCTGCAGCAATAAATTTCCAGATATACCAATAATCGATTGCTTCGTTATTTTCCATTTTCCCCTCCTTGCTTCTTCTTATTTGAGTACTTTACGTTCATAGCAGGACGATATTTCGACGTGAAATTTCAGAAACTCTATGAGTATTACATAAACATAGGTATAGCGACGTGCATAAAGTAACGTATGCATGCCTATATCTATACACTATTCATTTTTCCCGCCAAGAATTTCAGCACACCTCCTCAGCTCAGATATTCTCCTGATACTAGTAGCATTTTTCGACTTGGAATTTTTCTAACTCTGAATTTCGCTGGTATAAATGAATATATGTATAGAGGTGCATGAAGACGCGTATACATATACACTACTCCTTTTTCCCGCCAAAAATTCTAGATAATTCAAATTTTAACTCGAAAATTATTGCTTCTGGTATCAGGAGAACAGCTGACCCGAGGAGGTGTTCCGAAATTTTGGATATGTGTTTAAATGTAGGTATGCATACGTGGCTTTATGCACGTCTCTATATATTTATTCATACTAGCGTTTTCAGGCGTTAGAAAAATTTTAAGTCGAAAATTTTTGCTCCTGGTATCAGGAGAACATCTGACCCGAAGAGGTGTTCCGAAATCTTGGATATGTGTATAGATGTAGGTATGCATACGTGGCTTCATGCACGTCTCTATATATTTATTTATACTGGCGTTTTCAAGCGTTAGAAAAATTTTAAGTCGAAAATTTTTGCTCCTGGTATCAGGAGAACATCTGACCCGAGGAGGTGTGCTGAAATTTTGGATACGTGTATAGATATAGGCATGCATACGTGTCTTCATGCACGTCTCTATATATTCATCTATACTAGCGTTTTTCGGAATTTGAGAATTTTAAGTCGAAAATTTTTGCTCCTGGTATCAGGAGAACATCTGACCCAAGGAGGTGTTCCGAAATTTTGGATATGTGTTTAGATGTAGGTATGCATACGTGGCCTTATGCACGTCTCTATATATTTATTCATACTAGCGTTTTCAGGCGTTAGAAAAATTTAAGTCGAAAATTTTTGCTCCTGGTATCAGGAGAACATCTGACCCGAGGAGGTGTGCTGAAATTTTGGATACGTGTATAGATATAGGCATGCATACGTGTCTTCATGCACGTCTCTATATGTATATTCATCTATACTAGCGTTTTTCGGAATTTGAGAATTTTAAGTCGAAAATTTTTGCTACTGGTATCAGGAGAACATCTGACCCAAGGAGGTGTTCCGAAATTTTGGATATGTGTTTAGATGTAGGTATGCATACGTGGCCTTATGCACGTCTCTATATATTTATTCATACTAGCGTTTTCAGGCGTTAGAAAAATTTTAAGTCGAAAATTTTTGCTCCTGGTATCAGGAGAACATCTGACCCAAGGAGGTGTGCTGAAATTTTGGATAGGTGTATAGATATAGGCATGCATACGTGGCTTCATGCACGTCTTTATATATATCGATTTATACTAGTATTTTTCGGAATTAGACAAATTTTAAGTCGAAAATTTTTGCTCCTGATATCAGGAGAACATCTGACCCGAAGAGGTGTGCTGAAATTTTTGGCGGGAAAAAAGAGTAGTATATAAGCATGAATACGTGGCTAGCTTCCGCTTCGTGAGAAATAGAGAGATGCAAGAAGGAAAAGTGGAAAATAACAAAGCAATCGATGAGTGGTATATCTGGCGATTTATTTATGCAAATTCGATACAATATTACTAATTGTCAAAATTGTGTACAGTTTGTAATTGTTTCTTAAGACGTTGCTCAAGAATAAATATGTGGCATTTCGCAATCAATCGAATCTTTTTATTTGCTACCTGAACTACAAATTATCATAATCTATACTACATTCATATTATGATGATCATAACTAAATTTGCAACGAAGCCGAGTTGTATAAACACCCGTTCGTTGCAATTGGAACAGAATCCTTGGTGGACGATGATGTTCGGATTCTGATGGAAGCTTATTCAACTGTAAAACAAAGACGAGTGCTATAATATCACAATTATTCCGTAGATTATTGAAAAGACCCAAAAAAGAGAATTCTTTTTTCCTCAATGCGTATATTGTCTAATACGCTATACAACTTCTCTGCGTTCGAAATATTTCTATTGACGATGATATACCTCACACAGTCGTTCTCGTTGACGCCGCCCCCATACGAACCATTTGACGCCACGAGGGTCACTGAACCTTCAGCCTCGTAACATCAGCTGTATTGCTGCATCGTCGAATAGAGTGGGGGAAGCCTTCACCGTGGGTCAGTACACCTGCTAGAAAGGCTAGTGGCGTACTCAAGTTCGAGACTGAGGAACTAGAAAGAGCGTAAAATGACCCGCGGGTTGCATGTAATAAGGCGCATCGATCTGGCCACAGTTCATCCTATTCTCACAGCCTGTTTCGGATATCTTCTTGTTTCAGGTCTCCAAAGTCGTAGTTAGTGGCGTCCAGGTCCACAACTTCGTAGTTTTTGGTGTTCAGGTTAGTGTCGTCCGAAACTCCGAAGCGGAGAACCTGGACGCCGAAAACTACGAAGCAGAGGATCTGGAGGATGAAAATGACGGCGTTGGCTATACCAGAATGTACCTTCTGTAATCCAGAAACTATCAGTCTTTCGAATTTCGGATGAAGGGCAATTTTTCTTGGATTTCGATAAAGAATCGATGTAGTTTCTGAATAATCTCGCATACAGGGCCACCAATTAGTCGATAAAGTGGCACTCTGTGTTAGAATTGTGCCAACGAGTTTTGCCACGAACTGGAGAACGAACGATATGAATTCATTATATCAGCGAATTCATCACATGTTGCATCAGAATAATTAACAGCGATTCATAAGAGTACTTAGGACTTGCAAAGCTTGTAGAATACTTCAACGATCTCTGTGTCTACATTCGATGCTTCACGACGCTAGAATTTATTCAACATTGCTAAAAGGCTCGTCCTCGTTGAATAATTATCTACTTCGGTAGATTGTTCAGATTATTCGAAAAGTGGCGAGGAGGTAGTACGTGATCTTTAGATCACGAAGCGTGCCCTCCAACTGATCGCCACTGAGAAATAATACGCGAACAGCTCTAATCAGTAGAATATAATGATAAGTGGATCGATTCGCTATTATAATTGGTCGGTGAACGAACTTAGTCCAAACGTACCGCACCTTAGAGAACAAACATTGGCGTATTTTTTCGCGTAATTGTCAAATCTAATGTTTCTTGCAATCGAGTACACACTGTTCTCCAAGAACTGTAACCGTTCGATGGTTACAAGGTGCATACCTATGCCAATAATGTAAAAACCTTCACCCCGTTTCTCTTTTGCAAATATATGGCAATTTATGAAAAACGAACGATTATCTCCGAGCATATACTCAGTTCTATAGAAATGTCGAAGAGATGGGGTGAATTTATCTTCAAAGACAAAACGAAGAACCGAACTAAAAGAAAATAAGTGAAGATAAAGATATCACGTTGATTCGACTGGAAAAATGGCAACTGAAAGAAATGCGAGGCATGCAATGCTAGTAGTATATACTGAATATTCTATTCTCTGTATAATAGAAATGGTAATACTTCCTCGATTATATTTCCGCAAGCATTTGTCTCAATTTACATTCCACACATGTATATTCGATATCGAAGGATAGTGTTTGCTCACTAATGTACGCCATGCTGGCAATTATGTAGATATACTTTGTATGAGTGGATGACTGGCTGGAATAGAACCGCTACCAGACGATCTGGATCAGAACAAGTAGATTATTTCATTAACGAGCGTCCGGTGAAACTGTTCGCAGCTATATGCATATGTGTAAATATACTGTATGACAATAAATGCTAAAATGAATGTGATTTAATTTCTAGACGATAGGATAATATCGCGAAAAAATATTTCACGCCAGTTTTAATTGTTCAATAATTTCATCTTCGATAGGAAATAAAGCCTGAAGCTGAATATATTGATTGAAAAAAACGTGTAAATCATTTGTTGCCTCTGTGAATTCTATAATATGAAACAAAGAAAGAGGTTTAATCATTAGAGCCATTAATTAACAATTTGTAATTATCCTGCACAACGAACTTTGCCGATATCTGTTATGGGCAGATAGATACACCCTCTTACCAATGTCTTGCAAATGTTGCGCAGCCGATTGCATTTGACCAAGAATAACGGCTATTGGATAATTAAAAAGAATTTTCCACCCGCGACTCGGTAGAATACTTTGCGCAACGCGTTTAATCCGCTTTAAAAAATATATAGGCAGACACCTATCCATATGATGCGTGGATATGTATAGGTAGAGCTGCGAGTAACTAGATGAGAAAAATACTTTTATACTTGCCGCACAGAGATTGGTGGTACAGAAATATCGAGTAATTATAAACGCGGGATTGTTGGGCAGATCTTGCAGACGGGATTTGAACGACTTTTGACAATCACGCACAAGGCACCCACCGACCCGGAGATCACGGAGTCTTCTTCCAAATGCGGTAGACTCGCTTCGTAAGAGAATTAACTTACTAAATTTGAAATTCTTCGAAGTCATTTAGATTAATAATTATCCGACGAAAGTTGGAATCATTGCTTTTAGCATATCTATCGATTGCGATATCAAATAACGATTCTGTCATTGTAATGAGCCTTAGAACTCCGCTATTATCTAACGTAGATACGAAAGACGTTACGCATATTTTCTACCACTCAACTGACACCGAAAATAAAAATAAGGTACGTTATGTGTGAAATAATTTATGAACTTTATTCATGGCCTGGGAGGAAACTGCAGTTCAATTATTGCGGGTATTCTTTTATCGAGAGAAAAATTTTGCCTTTTTTATTTCGGAGGCTAATTTTTACTGCGATACTATATAACGAGAAAAGTTTTCAACAAATTCGTTCGAAATATCATATGAAACTTTAATCCCGTTTGCGATTCGTTATCCAGCTCCATATCTCTAGGATGTAGAAGTGTATAATATAATTTCCAGATACTATAATAGTACGAAAGTATTTAGTGATTGAAAATTAGCAATGCTTCCAAAAGTTTGACTTATTGGATTGCCTAGAACTTTTTTATTGCACGAACAGAATCAGTTGGTCAAAGATTCGGCATAACGTCGTATAGTACATCCGGTTGAGATTGAATTTGATATTTACCACCTGCGCACCTGTAGAAGCTATATTTTTGATATTTTCAAAGATATGAAGACGCGTAAAAAAGTTTTTTTTATTACCCAATAAAATTAGAAATCGCTGATTTCATGTTCCTAGTGATTTTCGGACCTATGCAGATAAACTTTCCATACAACGAAACTGTGCGATATGTGCGATCAATTAGAATTTGAATGCGGTTCAAACACCTGTTGACTTCCCAACATTCTTGATTAAATGCATTCGAACAGCCGCTGCAGTAATGGCAAGTGTTTTCTTGAATTTTTTTTTCTTCTACTTCTTCTTTTCTTCCTTTTATTCCATCGATTCGATCGATTTTACTACGTCTTCGTCAGCTTTTGACGTAGGTACTAAAGTGACGTTGCCGCAATGCAATAAGTCAGACGTTTACGCGCGCGCCTGGCACGACGTGGAGAATAATTATAAACAATGTGTTCGTTGGAAAATTACCGAAGATAAGTATAAGTAGATAATTATCGGATTCTTCGAAAATGAAATTCTACGATGATTATCTATAGCCAAGAATTTGTGTCAACAAAGATTACCACAATCGGGATACATGTGCACTTTTCATTCTATCCCTTATCCTCATTCCTCTTGTTCCTTTCGAAATTCAAACGCCGCTAAGAGACGGCGAGATGGTTAGCGGGTATGAGAATAAGGTGAGGTGCATAAAAAATTTGCCGCTAATCAAAGGTGAAGTCTTGTTTGATTAAGGCGGGGAGGAACTGATGCCGGGAACGGGAACGGGGACAGGGACGGTGAATAATTCCACTCCGCGCATGACATAATTATTATTTTAACCGATGTTGACCGCCCCTCGTTGACTTCAACGGTCTTTTCTTTTTCGCTGCTCCAGGTATCGCCGAGGAACGATAGAAGACGGTTGTCTTATTCCCAACAGTCTTATCAGGCGATGGACCAAGTCACTCCAACGAACGGAAATTCCTTCAGGCCGATAAGAAGTAACAACGGCACTATTCCTCGAGGACAAATTCAGCCCCCTGAACAACCGGCGCTTTTCACTATCGGTGAGTCACGGAAAAACGATTCGATAAGCATTTTTTATTTTTCGAACTATAAACAATTTTTGTTTAATTATGAAAGCCGTTTCTGTTCGTGTCGCGTAATATTGTACGCGTTTAAGAGAAACATTGGAACTGTTGTTGCGCGGCGATATTTCATTGCGTTTATCGATTGCTCAACGAGGATTGCTGATATTGCAATTTGCGAAATTCTTAAACTGCAGCTTTTGACATACTCCAAGGTGTCGAGTGGATGCATGACGTAGATCGCCTCGAAGTTCGATCCGCTATTAAACAGGAAATGAACTTCGAACGATATCTTTTCCGACAGAAATACACATTCGTCTAAACCCGCGAATAGTACCCAGAATTAATTAGCACAGTATTAAAAAATCTAGAGAACGGAATGAGTTGCGAAAATATTTCTGAACGCATTGCAATGTATATGATGAACGCGGGGGATATGTCAACGAATGTATAAAATTAAATTTGAAACCTGTACATCGCGAATTTTTACGAGTGGTTATCCAATCAGTTATCCAAGAACTTAAAATAGACAAAAAATTATGGCAAGCAGTTTAACTTTTTCCTGCATGCTTCCGGGATCATCATTTTCTGTGCATTTTTTATCTCAATTATTTTGTCTGAATTCGAAAATTCGACATGCGACTATTGCGAATCTTTTTGCACGCGGTGTGGCTCGCGTGGGGTAATGTAATAAGGTATTATACCCACACCTTTCGCACTCGTCATAGACAGGTATATTTTCACTAGTAGAAATGACGGTATTCTGAGAACGTAATTTTTATTGTATGTATTGTTTATTGACAAGTGTATGACGCGATGCACCAACTGCTCGCATCTCATTTCCTCATTATATTATGTGTTCTAGTTATATAGTTATTTTGTATATAAGTATAGACGTAAAGTTTCCGGCGAAATCGAAGAATTGATATTGGCACAAACGGCGTTTACGCGCATATAGGCCCAATGAATTTATTTTCATTTGATGAACTTCAAATTTTTTTCACATAACGTAGTATCTGATTATTTTCTGTTATTTTTTAACAAATTTCATCGAAAATTCATCACTAGTTACAAGTTCTTGTCCATATTGTAGAAAAATCTAAAAGGACGAAGGACGACACCGCGGATTTCAATGAAGCCATCACATTATGCGGTAAGTTATTTATAATATTTGAAAAATTCGCAGGATTTTAATAAATTAAGAGAATGGAATAGTTTTGAAAATTTTCCTTCATGGTTCCTGCTTCAAATTCCTCATTTTTTGATACCAGATCAGATTTGTTTCTCGCCCGCGGATAGTGCGAGGGTTGTTTCAGCACATATATCTCAGTACACATGTATGTCTTTTAAATCTGGTTCTATCCTTTCGGTTTTCAGGCTACGGAAGGTATCACTACGAGCTCGTTCTACTCTGTGGTTTGATCTTCATGTCAGCTGGCTTCCAAAATGGTCTCAATGCTTACATACTGCCATCAGCAGCCTGTGATCTCCAGTTGTCATCTGAAGAGAAGGGATTACTTAACGTGGCATTTCTAGCCGGTAAGTGATTTAATTAGGATGTAATAAATACCACGAAGTAGAAAAAAAAAAAAACAAGGAGAGATTTCATCCCAATGACACGAATATCAAAAACAAATTTGAATGTGAATGTACTCTATACTTTCAAAGCTCAATTATATGTACACAGTTTCGTCTTTTCATTCCTAATTCATTCAATCATTAGAAAAATAATTACCACAAATTTAAAGTTTTTACACAATCGTCAATAACTTGGAAGACCCTTGTCCCAGGTGGTGTAGCGAGCGCCATGCTATGGGGAATAATCGCCGATGTTTTTGGAAGAAAGAATATTCTCGTTGGCACATTGCTAGCCGATGGTACCATCACTCTGATCTCCAGTTTGTCGCAAAGCTTTCCGATCCTTTTCGCCTTCAGATTTCTGAACGGTTTCGTGTGAGTAAAATCTCGCTTTACGCTATTCGATTCGGAAGAAACTTCTTAAAACGTAAAAATACATCTATTTTATTCCACTCCAGTGTCGGGGCACCAGGAAGCCTCGTCTTCTCTTACCTGGGTGAATTTCACGCCGAAAAACAACGCGCTAAAAGTATATGCTACGTGGGATTCTTCTTCACTCTTGCCTGGCTGGTGCTTCCAGGTGCGTTGAATGATTGATCAATTATTGAGAACCGCGGAAGCTATAGAAACGTTAATAATTAGGAAAAAATTAAATTTCCAATCAAAAAAATATTGCTTTTTAGGTGTGGCTTGGATAATCATACCGGTCACCTTTAACTTCAGAATTCACGGGCTTCTATTCAACTCTTGGCGATTATTCGTAGCGCTATTCGGCCTCCCAGCTCTGGTTAGCGGAATTTTGCTACTGCGATTTCCGGAGAGTCCGAAATTCCTTGTTTCTCAAGGAAAGTGTAAAGACGCTTTGAAAATTCTGCGAAATATATACGTCGTGAATACTGGACAAAGCCCTCACGATTACCCGGTGAGTTTAGTCGGCAATAATTAGGATTATCTTTTTTTAAACATGAAATCGGACATTCTTTTATGATAGAAGATGATGGAAAAATTAACCAACTTTGTCGCAATTGAAGGTAAAAACTCTTCTGGCCGACGAATCTGCCGTGAGCAAAGAAGGCAGCCTGGACAAGAACACCAAAAATTTTTTAACAAAAATTCTGATGAGCATCTGGAAGCAGATATGCTGCCTTTTCACACCCCCGCTTCTACAATATGCGATTCTTTGCTCAGCCATGCTTTTCGCCAATATGTTCGGGTACGTACTGCACCTTGAGCCATTTAACAATCATGTGATTATCTCATATTTTAAACTAGTGCCAGCCAGATGGCTAAAATGAACAATATTTGAATAATGAAGCGAATGAAA
This sequence comes from Tenthredo distinguenda, assembly GCA_947538915.1. NCBI lineage: Eukaryota > Metazoa > Arthropoda > Insecta > Hymenoptera > Tenthredinidae > Tenthredo > Tenthredo distinguenda. The sequence continues at coordinate 19,303,916 of OX384536.1, read as the reverse complement.
AGATTAAGGAATAAAAGTTGATTAAAGACGGGATGAAAATGAATAGAGAATGACCTAAAATCACTGGGAACAATTTTTCTCGTGTTAATCTTCGCCACGAAATCAGATTTCAACGATTTTATCCCTATTTCAGATACTATGGCCTCGGCCTGTGGCTGCCAGAGCTTTTCAACCGTTTCGAGACGTACTACAAGTTGCACCCTAACACAACGGTGACAGTATGCGAACTGGCTTCTTTCGTGGTAGATGCATCGGAGCCTATAGCCCAGGCGATAACGCAGACCCGAAATGCGACCGATACCGGAATTCTATTCCCGAACAAATTCGCCGATGATATAATGCAGAAAAAAGCCCTCGACGTACTCACGTGTACGGGTACGATAGACGAGAAGGTCTTCATCAATACTTTGACGGTCAATGCTGTCAGCCTTCTTGGGAACGTTGCTTCAGGGTATTTGGCCGATCGTTTAGGCCGGCGTACGATGCCAGGTAAGAAAATAAGAAATCGAGGAGATCTTAGGCGCTGAATTAGACACGAATGAAAAATGGGGCAGGGTTTAAGGTCCAAATTTTAAAAGTCCCAAACGGGGTAAATCCCGAATTTGTATATTACCGACTCGCAGTTTTTAGGACCTCATTTCCCCAAAAGTGTACATGGCCGATTTCAAAAACTTTGAAACTGAGAGAATTATCTAAAAAACGAAATAAACCTTCCATAGAATTATTTTTGAATTTAAATATTTCAAGATTCTTCAAATTGCTTTTATCTTGGGCCAGCGGACTATAAACCCTCGGATTATGATTGCTATGTTGTTTGATGAACTGTTTTCTTCTTCCAGTCGCGACTATGGTTCTTTCGGGAATTTTCGGCTGTTCAATTTACTTCCTCCGATCTGCGTACCAAAATCTTATAATCGCCTGTTTATTCTCGACGTTTATAGCCACGGGAAATATGGTTTTAAGTAGTATAGTCGTCGATATATTCCCGACAAATGTTAACGCTATGGCTATTTGTTTGGCCACCTTATCGGGAAGGATTGGTGCCATAGTCAGTAATCTACTATTCGGTTTACTCCTGGATCTGAACTGCGGTGTGCCGATATTCCTCGTCGGTGGTGTCGTTGTGTGTAAGTATATTTATCATAATTCGGAACAATTTGAAGTAACCAAAGCTCAAGTAATTTAATTTTCTAAGTAATTTCCTATATTTTTCTCTCCCATCTATCTTCTATTTCTAATTTTCATTTCAGTTGGTGGACTGCTCGGTTTTTTCATACCAAAAAAAGGTGTTCTCACTTGGCGAAAGATCGACGACGTTACATCTCCCTAAAATTTAGCTTCAATTTAATTATAAATTAATGAAAATTAATGAAAATTAATATAAACAAATTTGACGAAATTGATATAGAAATTAATTTTCATTTTTCTTCCATTTGTGTATGTATGTATGTATGTTTATGTGCCTGTATGTGTGTGTTGGAAGAAATAATTGTTCATTTTTAGAAATATATCACAATATTGTCGATATATTATAATAATAATAAGTGTTACTCAATGTTGATTTATGTGTAAAATAGTAGCGTGAATTTACATATGATTATGTACAAGAATGTGATCTGTAGTTATTTAAGTATAATAGTATATTGCGAATAGTATCTTCAATTGACTTTCCTAAATCTGACTATATGTATAGTGAGTATTAAATAAGTTAAAAGTTAGCTGGATATATGTGAACAAATATAGTGTCGGGGGCGGGTTGAAGTTCTGAATTTGAATATCACTGATTCACAATTTTCAGAAAGGGTATTTCCCCGAAACTCAACATAGCTGATTTGACAGACTTTGAAACTACAAACACCGGAGGTTCAATTCCGAAAGCTAAAGATCCGAAAGGTCAAACCTCCTTTATTTTTAATATTCGAAACTTTAACTCGGCCCTATAGTGTAGATTCATAAATTCATAATTTGGAGATTAAAAATACTGCTAATTATTAATCATTTTCGCTGAATTTTACTCCAATTTATATCAATTCTAAGTATATATGGTAAGAAATAGAATGAGATTTTCCTCATGTATAAATTACTTAACATCCTCCTAGGGATTTTCTAAAGTCTTATAAAAAGTGGTAAAATTAATTTTTTTTTCGAATACTTACCACAAGCGTGAGGATTATTATCGAGGTATTATATTTTTCAAGGAATCTGACACCAACGTCAGCAGTGAGAAAGAGAGATATGTACAAGGTAGAAGAAAAGATAGATAATAAATAATGTTTGATTTCGTATATTTTTTTTTCTTCTTTTTTTTTTCTTTGTTTTTGTAAAAATGAAAGTACTCCCCCGTCGAGCTTTTGATACATCACTTTAAAATGTGAAATTGTTATTCGTTTGGAATTGAATAATACAGTGATATTTAAAATAGTTATAACCTATATATAGTATATATACAATATATAAGTTTTCGGGAGATACCTGTATAGTGTTATTATTATTAATATTATTACTATTATTATTATTATTAATATTATTATTATTATTACTATCATTAATATTAATATTACTATTACTATTATTATTTCATTCTTGTTATTGTTATTATTATTATTATTATTATTATTATTATTATCGTTATTACTATAGTTATTAATAACATTATTAATATTAACATTATCACTATGACATACAAGAACTATAATATGCCTATTCGCGCGCGTTTTTACGTATGTATGTATTTACGTGTTTTTGTGTATTATATATAATATATATATATACACACACATATATGTATATATATTATATTATAGTTTATTATGTACAATATATACAATAAATTTAGATTATACAGCTTTCTCACGGACTACAATGCGGTATATATTTGTGCGCGTCTATATACCCTATACTCTCGATTATACATTATTTATAATATTGCATGAATGAAAATTGAATTTTTATTTCAATTGTACCGATATAGTAGCTGGTATTACCTACAGTTATACAGTTTCTTCAATCAATCATAATATAATCATATATCATATATATTATATTATATTATATTATAATGCCTTTGATTGTCTGCCCCTAATATTCATACGCAATATGGTGCAATGGTCTAAAAGATTTTCGATTTCATTTTATTATCATTATTATTGATGACTAATGATGATTTTTTTTTTCTTGTTTTCCTGTTTTTCTTTTCCGCTTATCGATCTTCTTTTTTTCTTCTTTCTTTTTTGAATGAACTTTTATTCTCTGCTTTTTATATTGGTATAATATAAATATGTGTATATAGGTATAAATGCCAGCTATTTTTCGTTTTCTTTTTTCATTCTTTCTCTTCTTCTTATTTTATTTTATTTTTTTACATTCTTTATTTTTATTTTTCGTTACAACTATACATAATTATATATGTATATATAGTATGTATGTAGAGACGATCATTCAGTGCGATTTAACATTAATTCAAAATATATACATATATAACAGTAAGAAAATTTCATAATAATAATAATTTTGAAAATTGTTGTTTGTTGTTCTCATTCATTCATAAAGTAAGTTTTTTTCTTCTTTGCCTTTCCCTCACCCACACATTATCATAAATACATATACACACACACATATATGTGTATATATACATATATAGCATGTGTATATAATATTATATATAATATTGTTTTTCGTTTCGGAAAGATCAAAAAAATAATAATAATAAACGATTTTACTGCTGTCATTATTTAAACAGGTTTAAACACGCCAATATCTGTATTAAAGTCACTAACTTCTCCATTTAATATTAATATTACTATTATTATTATTATCATTATTATTACTTTTCTGCTTTCCTTCTTTCTTTCTTTTCGTTTCCCTATTCTTTATTTTTACAAATCACATTTGAAATTGGAACATCGTAGTTATTACTGATTTAAATAATCAACTAATTTTATTAAATATTCAATTAATGAACAGTGAACGCTATAATAAAAGGCACTATGTATTCACAGACATGATCCCTATAGCTAACTAGGTAACTAGCTCGTCCCTCGTCCTTTGCAATTTCACATCATATCGTTCCCGTCTTTGTCGAATTGTCATTGTCAGATCATTCTTGTATTCAATTGTTGATGAACAAGTAATAAATAAATAAAAGTTGAAAATAAAAATAAAAGAAATAAAATTAGAAAAAAAAAAAACATGCCATAATAAATAACAATTGTATAGTATACATATGTATACCTATATGTAATATAAATAAGTGGAAAACAAAAAGAGAACAAAAAAAATTAAATATCAATCGTGCATCTGTCGTTATATTTTATTCATATTTTAATCTTTATTTATTTATTCACTCTTTTTTTTTTTGCTAAGCCATTATTATAGCCACCCTGTATCGCAGGCCTAAGAAAACTCTTCATATTATAATCGTAAGACAGTCTATATGTGCATGTATTAACACTATTTATTATTCGCAACATGATTTATTATAGTATAGTAGTAGATTACCAGTGTATGTTTTTGAGTTTGTTTTTTTTTCTTTTTTTTTAGTGTGCTTCTGTGGTTCGGTGATTTGATTTTCATTTCATTTCATTAGATCGTTATTATATACAAAATATAAATAATATTTGTCCACAAACATTGTGTTGGACAATTTTTTACAAATAATTATACGACCCAATATATTCTATATCTTGTACGGAATAAAAATGAAAAAAAAAAGAAAAGAAAAATCTATCGATAACAATAAATTTCTCTTTCTTTCAATCTGTCTTTACGTACTTCAGTACATATTTATTATATATTTCTATACATATATAGATGATTGATGGTTGTTATAATAATCAATAAGCGCGGTTGGCTCCTGCATTATAGGTATGCGTATGATTAGAAGCTTTCGCCAGCGCATTTTGTTTTTTTGTTATTTCTTGACTTTTGTTTTCCATTTTTTTTTTTTCGTTTTTTTGTTTTCTTATCTCAAGTTACATATAAATTACTTTTAATTTACCTCATTGTCATTCCTTCAACTAGTTTGTTTCTTGTTTTTTTTTCTTCTCGTTTTTTTTTTCCGTTTTCTTTTTCCTTTCAAATGCTTTTTTTCTCTTTTCCTTACACTTTTATAGGCACGAAGAGGTGTGTATGTGTATGTATGTGGTTTTATGTATACATGTGTGTGTATGTGTGTACGCATGGTAAAAATAGCGCTAGATTGGATTTTGTACATGAATGTTAATTAATCAAATAATATTGACTTTCGGTCTGCAGCTACAGTTCGAATGGAATTATTTTTCAATTTTTTCAATTTTTCAATTATTCAATCATTCGATTACATATTAATTGCGAGTGAGTGGGGAGCGAGGTATAATCTAGCTCGTTTCACGCTTCACAATCGTACTTCTATGTACAGAATTACAAAAGAAATGAAAATTTCTATCAATCATCGGATTTTTGAACATCTAATTAGGTAATAACTAAGAGAGAAAAATATATATAATTGACTGTAACGGACGAAATTTCGAACAATATTCAACGTTTAATTAATTCTAACATTTTCTCTTCTCTACTATTACTCTGAAATTTTTGTATTCTTTGCATTTTTTCCATTTTGTTTCCTATATTCTTTAATTGTTTTGCAGTAATATAAAATAAAACAATTTCCACGAATAATTATTAAATCAAGATACGAAAAGTGGAGAAAATTTCATTTATTATAAAACTAATTGTCATCGTATTAATTGAATCCAGATTACCACATGCTATATGTATGATCGATCTATATAAAGCCCGGAAAATCCTGGCTTATACAGTTTCAAATCTTCGAGGTGTTCATAATATTGATTAGAATAATTAATTCAATTATTCTTATAATATATACCATAATAATTATCAATATTTGTTAATCAATATATAAATATATACATATAGATATGTATATTTATTATATACACAAATATTTATATAAATATATATATATATATATATCTATGTATTAATAATTGAGTAACGTCCACTTTTACACCATATAAAAGTGGTTGTATATTATAATAATAAATAGAATTAAGAAAAAGAAAAAAAAGAAATGAATCATAACGGGTATTTACATAAAGTATCATATAGTTCGATATTCAGTCTATTTCATTCACACATATATTTATATGTAGATTATATAGGTATATATGTGTACATAATTTATATATCCACGCGGAAACGAGCTCTTTTATAGGTATAGGTATATCACAGTGCACCAAATCTATATACGTATGTATCATCGTATATGTATGTATGTATAGGTACTGAAAAAGAAAAAAGAAAATAAATGAGAAAAAGAATTATTTAAAAATACAAAAAAGGAGAAAGAAGACAAATAATCATATTAACAGTATTAACATTACCATTAATAATAATAATAATAATAATAATAATAATAATAATAATAATAAAAGGATGTACAATATAGCAACAGCAACAACAACAAGAACAACAACAACGCTATACAAATTCGAATCCGCTATATATAATATAATATATACAATACATAGAAAATCGCGATTCTTATTTATCGCAATAGGTGTATGTATAAGAGACAATCGCGTGTCCATGTATATAATTATTTATATCGTATATTTTACAATCGCTGGATCGAATAAATAAATTATTGTCAGCGTATAGGAAAAAAAAAAAAAAAAGAAGAAGAAGAAGAAGAGATAAAACGAAAAACGAAGTGAAATAAGGAAAAAAAAAAAAAAACAACATCGTCAATAACAATAATTAAGATGAAATTTTTCAGAGTACGAAGAAACGGTTCTGATGAGCTGCTCAGGGATCACCTACAAGGTGCTAATAGTACCTCTAGCCAACAGGGACACGAGGTTACCTCTTGTCTCGAGTACTTGGGCCCCCAGCCTTTAGCGAAACTTATACGGACGGAATTTACGTCTACCGGGCCGCTTGAGAAATTCTGGGCACCTTGACAAATCGATGACTGTATGGTGTACGATTGTTGGAAAGTCTTTGCCCTGTCGAATATATTCAGACAAAATCCTGGCGGTACTCTGTACACTAGAAGTGTTCTTGATTCCGGGTCGTCGAGGGTCGGGGAATTAACGAATATCGGATTCTCGGACCTGTTGTATGCCCACACGCCGTCAGATTCCTGGCTCAACATCAGCCCTGGAATTATAACGATTTTTGTCTTCCGTAAAAAATTATTGTTTTCTTTTTAGTTTGAGAAATTAAAATTTTTTTTTTCAAGCTATCACTCACCGAGTCCTATTTTACTCCGAGTCCTTTGTATAGCCGGAGATGGCGAGTGATTTTCAGCCAGGTTCGATAGACAGAGACCGTCGCCGTCTAGGAGGGAATCGAAGACGTTTACCGTCGACGGTTCGACCGGGTAAAGCCGGCCCACTCTTCCGCCGAGTTCCCAGTAGGCCAGGGTACACCATTCCCTTTGTTCCGATAAATCTGGAAAATTAAAATGAATCGTATAAATATAGAAAAATTTCCGAGTATGAATATAATAATGGCGATAAAACCGTTCGTTGGATAACCGTAGAATTTTTTTCATTAGAAAAACGGTATAGTCGCGTGTACCGACGACCTTGCGATTCCAACTTCTGTAGCTTCTAGCGCGAAGAGTTCAAAGAAACGTATATACGACTGTAACGTACGCCACCCGCCGTCGCGACGCCTTGATAGTTACGTGAGGGTGGAAACGTCTGCCAAAATTTTTTCTTTTTTTTTTTTTGCCACGTGGCAACGAATCATCGCTATAATATACTTGATACGTCCCGCAAAGTAAATTTGTTTATTGAAAAATAACGATACAAATTTCACCTATACGTATACTTATCGATTATAAGTAGATATACATGTATATGTAGATACCTAATTAATTTATTGATTAATCGAATAAAAAATTTCAGAGAAAGTTTTCAAAGAATCTTACATTAGCGTTAATATTTTGGAAAAAAAAAAGAAAAACGAACATAAACGTTGAAAAACTATACTAATATGGCAGAATGAGACAGATATCTTGTACAGAAATTTTATAACTCTGTGTATTATATCAGTAGGCGAGTAGCATGACACGATCAGAAATATACCTACGTGTATGTAGTACATACGACATTATAATCCGATAATGAAAGGTCGGTACGATCCGCTATCTGTATAGTAGAATGATAATCAAAAATGGACCCGTGCGGTTATCAGAAGATATAGTACAGGCCTCATATTTTATCAGTTCACCCTATGCAATTGCACTCGTTGCTGCAGTCAGATCGAATGAATGATTCGAGTCCGAAAAAACGAGCGTACGATGCGAAATTGGCTGTATATTTTATAGCCTAATATTTTTTTTATTTTATTTTTCGTGTATCGAGAATGTTTCTAGAAAATGATGTTTACTGAGCGCGGATGATACGGTGCTCGACTCTGTTGACCCAATTGATTTAAAAATCATAATTAAATGCTACTCGTATTACAGGCCTATTAATAACTAACGCTATTGTTCCTCAGCTGTCAGTTTACTGACCGGAGGTAGTTATATATACCAGAGAGAATCGAATTACACCGGTTCTGGGAAAACGTATCGTCGAGGTTTGAAAGGCGACCAGAGAACGTTTTTATTTTTTTTTTGTTACCCATACATACGTACATTTTTATGCTTAGAAACAACGAAGCATTAAACTCAACGGTTTTCTCTCTTTGTCAGTTTTTTATTCCTGATTTACAAAATTGATCGTTTAAACAAAATCAAAAAAAAAATCAAAAATAAAAATGTTCACCGTATATAAGTAAAAAGAGAAAAATTTACTTCTACTCTTACTCTCCCGTTGATCTGGGCTTCCTATACATCGGTATAAAGACAACGCGTATATATGCGTACATAGGGGTGCGAGATCGCGTATAGGCACCTGTTGCTTCACTAAAATGGTCCTGAGATCTCCCCTCTATCAGCTTTATTAGCCGACTTCCCCATCCATCAAAAAACTTGGATAGGGGTGTCGACTCTCGCAACCTGTTGCTCCCCGGGATTTTGGTTACGCTCCATGTATAATTGTTCCTCTACGACAATTATACCTATATCCCTATATATCGAGGGTGTATTTTTGCATTGATTTCTTCTCTCCATTCTATATTAACGAAATTCGATAAAGTCAGAAAAACAGAAACAAAAAGAGTAAAAAAAAAGAAAAAACAATCGAAAACCGAAATCGAATTGGTTAAAATTTGCGAGGGGTGACGCGGCGCCGCGACGGAGGCGTCCGAGTTCTTCGCGTCTCCATCCGCGTCTGGAGGTCAACCCACGCCGTAACGGCTCCGCCGCGCCACGTCGAACGTCGGCGCTTCGTTGTTGCATATATCGCCGTCATACGAGTGACTATCTCGTTCCTCGTTGGCAATTATCTTATAATTTTCATCCTGTCCCGTAAAAAAGGTTAACTGGACGTACCCGCTTTCAGACTCGGTCTCTCGCGCACGAGACACGATCTAATATATAATATGGCTTTAACGTAGGTATGTACACGCGGGTAAGGCTATAATATGAGAGAGAGAGGAGTCCGGCCTGTAGCAACGATACCCGCGGTACCCATAATCTACTATAGGGTATATAATACCAGAATCAGCGGAGAGAAGAGCTAGCGTTAGTATAAATTTCATAAATTGCCACAACTACGTAATTCTCGGGAATTATCGCATAGTATAAATGTTTTTTTTTTATTTCTCTCTAACCGTTATCTTTTCTGACGTTAATGATGATTTCAGGGTGGCTAGCGCGAGCTCAGCTCGGTCCACTAAACGCCCGCGTGCCATACTTCTGCTGTAGCAAAAGTCCGACCAACTAGATAAGTAACTGACTAACCGACTCCGCTCAAATACATAAAACGCTGTATGTACCGGAATTCAAGAAAATGGTAAAACAACACCACTTCACAAATTTATACAAATAGGTTTGATAGTATATAGGTATACGTCGAATCGAATTCTCGCGACACGGTATAAAACTGCGTAGATTGGAATCGCCCGAAGCTATTTTACAAAAAGTACACAGAAATTGAGAGAAAAGAAAAAGATTTTCGAACCGCAAAATGATGAAAAAAAAAAAAGAAAAAAAAGAAAAGAAAAGGCGAGGTGGTTATATGGGTTTCCGAGCCAGGCGGTTGGTGGGCAGTTGCATAGGTGGGTAGTAGTAAGAGAGTAAGGAGTGAGTCGTGGTCGTTTAGGGAGATAGATAGGTGTGTATAGAGGTAGGCGATCGAGTAGGTATATACGCACGTTGGTATATACGGTGGGAGAAACCTAACCGGATAAAAATAGATATTACGAGTTAACGCGGCGCCAAGATTGCGAGCTATCGGTCGGATTACGTCACCGGTGTAGCTCCGCGAGAAGCTATACGGCAGGCAGCGAGCAAGCAAGCAAGCAAGCGGGCAGGCGGGCAGGCGGGCAGGCAGGCGGCAAGCGGCAAACGGCAAGCATGTCGGCGGGGCAAGGACGTCGCCCGTCGCGACGCCGCGCCGCAATGCCGCCGCCAACGACGCGTCGCCGTCCCTTTCCGTCTCGTCTCGCGTACCGTACCCCGTCGCGGTGTGAACACTGATTCAAATACTCGCGTATTGGGATAGTAGCTAGCTTTATAGACTCTCTCGCCCGTGAGCCCCTTACTGCACGATGTGAACCTACATGTATACTTGTTTCATCTATACAGAATATAAGAATAACGATCAACGAATACAATCGAGTTCTTTTATTATACCCGAAGTTTTCTTTCTTTCTTTTATTGACTACGATAATTCCGTCGATATATTACGGATTTACATTTGTAAGATGTATATTCATATCAAATATCACCGTCTACCTAATTATCTATTTAGTAACGTGATCCAAGATACGTGGTATCGCCGTTTATCGTTATCGAATCATCCAGGTATAGAAGAACTGCGGGTGTTTATACTCGGCAATAATTAAGAAGAGTACATCTTTACCGACCGTAATTACGCTGATCACAGGTTGCCGAGTAACTTACATACCTGCTAAAACTAATTGCGAAACGATCGTATTGGATAGATTTTTGCTCCGCATGCATGTGTTAACTAGTCTCTTAAGATACATGTACGGTATACGGTATAAAATATATATATATACATCTTTGCATCGGTTAGTCCGTATGTAGAATCTACATACCTACTCATCTCTCGACGAGCAAGATAATATATAGAACGCTAATAGATAACGGGACGGAAGTTAGAGGTGATGAGGTTAGGGGTTACGGGTCAGGCGGACGACAGAATGAAAGGCGTCTCCGCTTCGCCTCGCCTTGTCTCACTTCGTGAATAGAAATTGAATATAAGAACGTTTTCTTCTTATTGTATTATAAGTACATAATAGGGGATATTATATACGTACGGAGTTCCATAGTTAATTGTATGAGGAGAATAACCGCAATCGTGGAATGAATTAGATACTTTATTATAAAAATAAAATAGAACCTAATTAACGGGAAATAAATAATGTTTTATAATTAGAAACCGAGGAACGGGATGTGCATATGGTTAAAGCTATTATTAAAACACTATACTATGAAAACCGTCAGCGTAATGTCATTATAATCACAGCAGACAATCGCTTACGCCGCACTATCTGTTTGATGTGGATAAACGCCGCGGTTTCTTTCCTTTTGTTCGGTTTTATATGTATTCTCTTTTTCTGTTTGAATAAAATTGTAAACAGTATATGCAAAGCAATAATCGACCAACGACTGAAATAAAATTTTGTTCGATCAAATTTCCTCAAGCTTCTTATTTCTCCGTTGTTTTCCGTCAGTAAAGAAAGCGAGAGTGAATATCTGGCCCAAATAACGTTTCAGACTGTTTCTTGCGTTCGAATAGTTCACCGGTTACTCACTGTTTACAGTTTTACTAAAAACCCGCAAGTTCGTCTGCCTAGAGAACGTACGGCCCGGGCGCCAGACCTGCCTCATGCCTGCTGCACATACCGGCTCCGCATGTGTTCAGTTTTATTTAAAACTAAATGAAAAAGAAGAAAAAAAAAAGAAGTCATTTGCTCTATAATATATACTACATACAATATATAAATATGATAAATAAAAATCTTATAACATTCTAGAACCGCGTAGGTATATAAAAAAAGAATTAGCGCGTAACCCGCGCCTCGATTTACGTCGGGTTAATCTACCTATACCTACTCCTCTGTCCTCAGCAGCGGCACAGCTGTCCTTCAAACGGCCTTCCTAAAGTAGAGAGAGAGAGAGAGAGAGAGCTAGCGCGTGAAGGTATAGAATATAGCTACGCGTGTGTATAATGTATGTATGAATGTATGTACGATAGGGAGAAGGTGCGACACGGTATTTCTAAAGAATCAAGATATGCAACGTGTAACGTATAGATAGGTATAGGTCGTAGGTAGGTACGTAGGTGGAAAGATATAGGTAGATAATATGTAGGCATGTACCTATACGCGATAGGTAGATAGGTGTACGTATATCTACCGCCAAAAACGTCAACAGGAAGATAGATGCGACCGAGGCGACGACGACTGAACGGATACGGGCGAGTCCGTACGATTCGAGGCGAGCTCTGTTTGTCTCCGATAAGGAGTCGTGCGCCGGACGCGATGCCTTGCATTGGCGCCTCGTGTAATCGTCGTGTTACCGTACACACATTGTTCAACGAATAAATAAATAAACAAACAAATAAATAAATAAATGAAAGGTGAGTGCAGATGCAGAGCGAAGATATAATAAGTGGAGAATTATTTGATTTCTATTTCATTCATGCATATAGCTGTGATATTTTGAAATCATTTTCTTTTTATATAAGAAAGTATAAATTTGCCTATATAGATCGCAGTTAGAACTTTATATATTGTTCGCTGGACATGAATGGTCATCTCGAAACGTTTGGATAATAAAGAATGAGAAAAGTATATATATATGGTATACGTGTTGCTACATAAATACATATGTATTATTATACAGCGGCGATATGCGTTTAAATAAATATGCAAGAAACGTATATAGTATTGTGAATAGTATAGTATCGAATCGCGGCGCCTGACTCGCTCGGACGGATCGTAAAGTATCAAACAAATGCTTTCGAGCGTATAATTTCTACCTTGGGCTTGAGAAGCAGTGCGTATACCGTACCGTACCACACACCGTACCGCACCGCACCGCACCCCGTCTCTTTTTAACCGTCACGAAGCGACCATAAGAAACGTGTTGATGCTTTGTAATGGCAGAATAAAAGATGGCCCGACGCCAGTGAAGGCGCCACATACCGGGCGCCGCCTAGCCAGAATCCCCCCCTCCCTTTACTCCGCCAGACCGCTGAACCCCTATATGTATAGATAGGTATACAGTGAACGCACACGTATTTAATATACTTGTGTATATAATTCGTGTGATACACGAAACTCGCACACTCCTTCTTCTCCTCCTCCTCCTCCTCCTCCTCCTCCAGCTATAACGTCGCGACAAAACCTCTTTGCTTTGACTCTACTCGGCTCTCTTTTAACTCAGAGGCAGATTCTACTATATAACGTGACCGTGTCCTGAGCAAGCCTAGCCGGGGCGAGGCGAGGCTCGTTAATACCAACTCACTGACTGGAATATGAGGGAGGAGGAAACGGCAGCGAAAATAAAAGAAAGACACGGAGGATGAGAATTCTTTGTTTTTTTATTTCAATAAAATTATTCCTTTAGATCGGGGAGAAGCGCTTGATTCGATAATCTTTACGCGAATGTCAAACTCACACGTTTATACGTTATATTATACGATTGTTTTTAGAATTTTATACAACGCATAATATAGTTTGTTTAATTTTTGAATGTAACGTTATGACACATGATATGATACGACACGATGAGGAGAGAAGAGAAAAAGTTTGTTTTAAATTGTTTGTTGTGCAGTCGGTGATATTATTTCGAGATTATCTCGAGACGAGACGCAAAATACCGAGAAGAGAGGCACGAGCGCGGGGCTACAGCACGTCGGCGCGGCCTTCGCTCTCCTCCTTTCCTTTTCTTTTCTTTATTCTTCTCTTCTCTTCTTTTCACTTCTATTCTCTTCTCTCCTCTCCTCTCCTCTTCTCCTCTCTTCTTCTTCTCTTCTCCGTCATTTAAACGCACCGTCTAGCCGAAGATAAGTGATTCCGTTCTCATTCAAATTACACCCCAGACCGGCATATTAACATACGGATTCTCTTTTGATGACACCGCGTGTCGCGCGCCTGCTTCGCTTGCTTTCACCTCTCAATACGCGTACATCGCGTCGAGAGCACGCGCGATTCTAACGTATGCATATATACATACCTACAATACATGTATATATATACCTATATGTGTGTGTTTCGATTTTTATCACTTGTATATCCGCGCCACGGAAAGTTACCTTTTCTGATCGTTTTTCTTATTATTTTTCCGCATCTCTTCATCTCACATTGGTTTTGTATTTAAAAAGAAGTACCTACGTGCGCTTTGACACGCGTCACGAGCTACCGCAGGCATCGTTCCTACGCTGGAACGTGTGTAACATTTACGAGAAATGGAAGAAAATGTGAAAAATAAATAAGACTAATAATAATTCAATTGAAAACGTATCATATTCGATAACTATATTCCATTCGTTGATATAATGTGTCGAGTATGATCAATTGAACAAGATCGGATAATATTTATTGTTTATAGTCAGTCGCTCACGAACGACTTATTAATTATTATTTCGCTTTCGTGCATAAAATTCCGTTACTTTTTTTCCCCTCTTTTTTTTCTCTTTCATAGCACCGACTGTTGCAGTTATAAATATTATCTGATACGATATTATAGTTTTTCTTTCGTTTGAGAAAAAACTCGCACATACATCTATCGATATGAAGTCAACGATTTAATATGTATATTCAAACATCAATAAAACAATAAATATTTAATATGCACACAGAATGAGTCGTTCTATCCTACATGCACTTTTCTAAACAGCTCCGATACAGGTATATAAGGTATACATACAAGACATATGGCTCAATTATTGCGACAGCAACACGGACTAGTGTGAAAAATACGTAGATGTACGTATGTATACACAGGGGACGGTGATCCGGTGAAATTGAATCGAGAAGCTGCATCAGGGCGCGCGAGTTGTAAGATTATCCTGTATATGTTGCGGTAAGGCTGTGACCTACGACATGGGCGTAGGTAGCGGCGGATCGCAAAGTAAACTATGCCTTGTATACCTTATTAGGAGATTAACGATTTAACTATTATTTTTACGATATTTTTATAATTTTGTTTCAATAAAATTTCAAAGTTGTCTTATTTGTTTTTTCTATTCTTTTTTTCTGAGAACATCAAAAAGCGTAAAGTGCAGCAATATGCTTGAGAATAAAAATAGAAATAAAATAAATAGCGGTTTGACGGATGGCATGTAGTTTGCTATTCGTAAAGAACGTCTATTTCGTAGCTGGCAACGCATTGAGGTTAATCACTGTCTCCTTGCGTGGAGAGATTTGCTCGAGTGTTTGACATTCACTCGTTCGAGCGGTGAACCGCAAGCTTTCAAACGCCAGGCATTCCGCGCTCAACGCGCGTTCCGCGAGCCTCGAAAAAGAAGAAAAAAATAAAGAAAGAAACTAATAAGACAATCGAAGAAAACGGAAAAATGAAAAGAAAAAGACTGAAACAAGGCTCTGCATACATAAGATACGTATATACATATGTATATGCCTGTAGAGACACGTTGCAGAATTTTTTCGCATCTCGTAAAGTGATTCACCGTCTATTATGTTGAATATATAAGAGAAAGAAACGTAAAATTAATTAACCAAACGCAAGAGAAGTATACCACCGGAGCATATAGACCAAGGAAACGGGTAAAAAAATACTCGTACGAATTGAAGGGAGAAAGATCCTAAAACATCCCCTTTAACAAAACGAAACCCAGTCCGGCTGACCTTGACCGTGGATCGATATATTCCTCGGGTTGGTGTATAAGAGACCCATAGAATATCTGATACGAATTTCTAATCGCGAATCACGCTACTTATTGCGGGGGATGAATTTTATGATGTAAGTATAGGCGGGGAAAGAGACTTGGGTCGCGTGTCAAATTTTTCGGTATATAATTAGGGTTTGAATTATTTTCTCAAATAATTTGAATAAAGAAGAAAAAGGGGGTGAAATAACGTCTGTACTTCTTTGAGAACAGACGTTTTCACGAGCTCCTTATCCGATTTATCTCAAATTGAATTTAAAATAAAAAAAAATCGTTCGATGAGTGTAATTTTTGTCAAAATAATTAGATAAAACTTCCGACAATTTTTCGAAGGTATAAGAACCGACTTGAAAAAACTATAATAGAGGAAAAAAAAGACTCGATCTTAATCCCTCGACCGACTAGATTATCCCAAGCATGAAAAGTGAATTCGGGAATGTACAAGGGAGCGAAATAAGGCAACCTGTTGCTCCAACAATTCCTAGTCATTTTTCGCTCACTCGAGGCTAGAAGACGCGCGACAATATCAATGTATGTATGTAACCCACGTCTGATAACGCAAGAGAGAAAAAAAAAAAAAAAAAAACGAAAAACGGAAAAGAAAAGAAGATTTATACACACATAATACAACATATGTATAGACATATTATATATAATGTACAGGTATATATGTACTATAGTTATATCATATATGTCGGTAGCCGAGCATATAGTATAGGTATACGTGTGGAAACTTGACTAAAATAAATCAATAAAGTAGTTGATGGTAGTAATGGTAGTGTGGTCGTTGTAATATAGCTGAACCAGCAGCAGCAACAGCAGCAGCAGCAGCAGTAACGCGGTGGTGGTAATAGTGTAGTTGTAGTAGTCGTAGTAGTAGTAGCGGTCGTGATAGTGGAGAAGGCAAACCGGCGCGGCGTGGCGCGGCAGGGCAGCCGAGCGAGGTCGCGACACATGCGGCAGCTGTCTGGCGCCAGCCCTCCCCCTCTTTTCCCTTCCTCCCTCCCTGCCCCCTTGCCGTTCCCATTCTCATTCCCAATCGCGTACCGCCATTCGGCCAAAGAGCCGAGTCGCGACGCCACGCCGCCACCCACCTTACCGGCCGGCCGGCTTCACTAATACCACAAAACCGAGAATAAGAGTGTTATAGACTAGATAGACCGGCGCGGCGGTGCACGGTCTTGAACTCTCACCGTATACCTCAAACCGATCTTTACCTGTATTACAACGAGATGCATGATACGAAGTTTCAGTTTTTTTCTCAGTTATTATTATATTCGCAAATCTTCACATCTATACAAGAATATGTGTATATATATGATTTATACGTAATAGGGTAAAAAGATTTTAAATTCCGAATAACGTCTGTCACGCACTTAACGAATTAACAATGAGAGGTCAGGTAGTTTGTATCTTTATTGTATTATACTTTGTATAAAAGAAGAATGCGTTGTTCTTGCATTATGAACTGCGGACGCAGTTCTTCTTTTATTTTTTTTCATTTATTTTTTCAAGTAAGGTAGGTATGTATGTCTCTACGTACACACCTATGTATACCTGTGTATACTCCGCGGCGGCCGTTCGCAGGGATTCTATTGATTCGACACATGACGTACCTACCCCGCGCGGTATAATTATGATTCACGTCAGCGTTTCAGACTGCAGTCAAGCGCAGCAGGTGGCGCGGCGTAAAATGTTATAAAAAAAAAAGAGAAGAAAAAATAAAGAAAGAAAGAAAGAAGAAAAAGAACTTAAACTCGCGGTTTGTTATAACAGAAAAAAAAAGAGAAGTTTAAAAAACTGAAATCCAATTATATCAATTAACAAAATTCTTAAGAAATATATATGCGAATAATAATTTTTTCTTCTTCTTTTTCTTCTTAATCAACGCAATTCTCAAACCTCTCGGCTATATATACATATATAAGCATATACTTCTATATGTTTTTTATTATTATCATTATTATCGCAGCTAATTGTAAGCGTTAAAAAATATCGTCGCGATGAGGAGAAAATTGAACTTGCATATATACAAACGACAGCGCACTTGTCGATTTATTGTTATACCTATATCTATATGTATATGTATATAGGGTATATAGGGTACATAGGGTATATGATATTATGCTTGTTTAAGTTTCTGTGTTAGGCCTGCTGAGGAAATATTTAATCAAATACATATACCGCGAGCGCAGAGGGGTATATAATAGATTATACCTGCGGGAGGATGTATCATGCATATAGGTACGTGTAACGCGGTATATAGGAACTAATGTTTGGCGATCGTGATCGCGTTACAATAATGACAATCGATTGAACCGCGTATAGATTTTCTGTGCACATGTATACGTACGTATACTCAGATATAATATAAGGTATAGCTGCTAAAGTTTCATTTTATATCTTCAGTTCTCTGAAGCGAATCATTAGAAGGAATAAAAAAAACTCGCGATAAAAATAAAAATGAAAATAAAAAATGATAGAAAGAGAGAGAGAGAGAGAGAGTGGTTCGACGCTCAGCTGGTTGGCCTTGTTAGAGCAAATTGTTTTTTCGTCGCTAAATCTGGACATAAATATTATACATCTGTACCTACGGCTGTATACATATATGTATATATATTTAGTCGATCTTAAAATCGGTTGGTCCGATCGTAGTATATAGATATACGATTTCGCGAAGTTTATTCCTCTCCGTTTTCCGGTTCGTAAAACAGTCATTTAAACATCCGAAGAAAAAAGGGGAAAAGAAAACTGTAGATATTTTGCGATTTTGTTAAATACCTTCGCCGTTTGTAGTTAGGGAACCAGGAAGTGGCGGTGAATTAGTGTTCCTGTACCGGTGAAGTACGTCTCCTTCGCTGGGTGCTCGATCTAAAATCACAAACAAGAACACTTTGATAAATATAATATCGATGTTGACAATAATAATAATTGAATCGATTAATGGTCTCAGCTTACGGATATAACGTGTAATTATATAAAATAAGAAAAAAGTCGGATTCTAGAAATGAAAAACCTTTGAAAAAAAGGTTCAGAAAGAAAATAACATCGTAAACTGCAGGGTAAACGAAAAAATAAATACATATATGTATGTATATATGTGTACGATTATTAAAATTGGCATCGAGTTGTTTTTCTGCGGCGCGGTTTTAATGGCAATAGCATATCACCATCGCATCGGAGCAGCACGCAGCATAATAGCAGCAGCAGCAGCAGCAGCGGCAGTTTCCTCCCGAAAGGCGTGCCTATTTTGACGCGACAGTGTTAGACTCTCATCTTATGCGACGGCGGGCGAGTACGGCGGCTGGGTTCCCTGTTAGGCTGACTTTATAATACCGAGAATTTTTCCAAGCAAAACTATTCACTCTATAGCTCTTAGCTGGTAACTTAACTAACCGACTAACTACGCGGTGGCTATAATATATTGCGCAACGTTATAAGAGCTAACTAACCGCTGTCCCCGCGTACAGTATACGATATAGAATCGATTGAATTCTTTGAATATGATAATAATAATAATAAGAAATCAAATCTTCCGCACGTAGGTATATAATATCTCCTCCTATATAACGCGGGTGGAAAATTTTCACGTAGGTTAAAAAAAAAAAAAAAAAAGAACGAAATAAATGAAAAACACATATTAATATAATACATATACGGCGTATAATTATATATAGTTATATGTATGTATACGCGGTCAGGTATAAAGTGTATGTATATATATATATATATAGGTATTCAGAGGTAGACTATAGATTCATTAACCAAAGAAGAGTCTGACGTCATAAAGTGGTCCGGCTCGGTTGTCGGTCGGTCGGTCGGTCGGTCGGTCGGTCGGTCGCATTCTTTCGAGATTCTTGGGTCTCGTTCCTTCCCTAGGGAGGAGCGCGCGCGGTTTCCTGTTATCGCGAGAAAGTCTCTATAGTCTAGCCTGTAGCTCTAGGTGTGCGATCTGTGCGCGATATACATGTACAGGTATAACTAATAATAATAATAATAGCAATAACAATAACACGAACATCTAGGATACATGTATATATTCCCGTATATATATATGTGCATTTTTTTTTTTTGAGAAAGAAAGAGAGGGGACGCACGACGAGAAACCCGCGGAGACTTTAGAACGTCCAAAAGCTATTTTAAGTTCCCCTAATATACCGCGAAAGCGTTCCCTCCTGCATGGTGACGAACGTTGACAACGACTTGACTCCATGACATGAAGACAAACGCCCGGATCACGAAGATTTCTTATATACCTAGATACATCTATACCTGTAACTAAATCATTCTATTCTCTATCGTTTTTAACCCGGACTCGTATTTCTTTTTAAGCAAACATGAGTATAAATGTATGGTTGAAATAATATATTCTAGTCAGAAGATTGTATCTATAGTCTCTCGAAAATGTGTGAAATATTTTTGCCTCAATTCAGGATAAGATCGAAAAAAAAATGAAGAATAAAAATCGTTTTTCACTTTATGTATAAGCCCGTTATTTCATTTAATTATATTGTAATCTTTCGAATACACGCAATACGCCTTTCCCCTCGCCCCCCTATTTCCCGTAAACGAGCAATTTTCCCAATCCGGAAACGGTGGATTTTTAGTGAGAAAGCAACGGGTCCGAGAAGGAAGCCTTGGAATGCCAGTGAGCCACTCCCGGTCGTAGCTGTGCCGAAGGAGATGCCGTCGAGTGGCTGCTGCTGCTGCTGTTACTGCTGCCGCTGCTGCCGCGACGTTATTTCACTTCTTCTTCTCTTCTTCTCCCGTTTCTCACCGTCCTCATTCTCCTTCGGGAGAAAGAGAGACAGAGAAAAAGATGCGAGCGTGTGAGAAAGAGAAAGAAATAGAGAAAGAGAAGGAGAGGCAGAGCAAAGTATCAAGGACGTAGTCGGCGCGCCAAGCGCGAGTATCTCTACCTATACCTATAAACACGATGGAAACTTGAACGGGGAACGCGTTGCTGCTACGCTGCAACTTCATAGCAAACGTGATGCTTGGGCGCGGACTGATCGTGAACGGAGAGAGCCGCATGTGTATAGGTATATGTGTATATTATAGGTATGGATATATGTGGACATACATATATACAGATACATTATCTATACAAGTGCGGTATATTTTTATAAATATTTATAGATATATAGATATAGGTATATGTATTTACTTTTCCTAGTGTAGCGGGTGAAAGACTATAACGTAAGAAGAGAAGATATAGAGAGAACCAGGTGACAGCCGCCCGGCTGCTGCTGTTGCACCTCGCATGCGAGCACGAGTTTCCGTTACTATTTTATACCCTGCATATATACGAGGTTTAGAGAAATTTCCGTAAGAACTTGGATATTTTAAATAAAACCATGCAGATTTTTTTATTCCTCTCTTTCTTTATTGTTACGATAAGAAGATAGAAAAATGAATTCGGGGAAAAAAAAACAATATAACAAATCTTCAGCTTGTATAGGTAGTAGAATATTTTTTTTTCGTTACATTCTTATTATACGGATGTATGTAGCTGTATAGAAATTCAATGTGAAGTATCGGGCGGCGGTATAACGCGAGACGTATAGTGGATTTTATTCGAGCAACAGTAACAGCAGCAGCAGTAGCTCGTGCTATCAACGAAAGATATTGACCCCGGTAACACGCGCGTATTATAGCGTTGTAGGGCTTATACGATCCCGCGTTAGAGTGATGCAGAGGACCGCGCGCGTATGGTATATTGCTGCGGGCGTTTTGATTCAAGTTTGTCCTTCGTTCGGTGGGTATATCGTATGGTTATGCCATCTGATAATCCGAGGGAAGGGGTCTATAGGTATTGGTATAGGAATAAAAATAAAAATAGAAATAGGCGAGAACGTTGTTTTTCAAACTTCAATAATACACACACCACACACGTATATAAATATATATATATATATATTGTAGATATAGTAGAAAGTAAAGAAGCTGCGCTACTGCTGTCGCTGCTGCTGGGAAGGAATTTATAATAATTTAAAAAACACGTATAAGGTACGTAAACATTTTACCATTCGTTTTACTTATTATTGTATTTTGGGGCTGGGCCGAAGTTCCGAATTTCAAAAGTTCCGAACGGTCAAAATTCCCAATTCGTTCAAGTCTAGAACCTTGATATTCCGAAAAGTCGGAATGTAGAAAGCCCAAAAATCCGAAAATTTCGGTCTATTTAAAGAAACACTCTTTAACACCCTCTTTTTTTTTCATTTTCCGTTAAATATCGAGACGAATGAAGTATACGTACGTAATATCGTAGACTGCAGATTCGGTAATCAAGGCACGTTTCTTATATACGTATAGGTACCGCGCGATCTCATTTTCCAAAAACCCTGACGATCAGTTGCAGCAGTTCATCATAGTTAGTTCGAACGAGAACTCGTACCTCTACCTAGCGATTTGTAACGCGTCTTGCACGGTGCTGTGGTTGTTGAAAGATGAAGCGCGAAGGCTATACGCGCGGCGACCGATTTGACCGAAAACGGAATGTTATATACCTATACCTATACTTATAACTACCTACCAACCTACTACTCACGATCAATCGACAAACTTGGAGGCACGTCGTTTTTTTTTTTATAAACTGAGAGAACCGTAAACGGTATATACCTACTCATAGGGCTCTTTATTTATAAATTCCAATATAATGTAAAAGATTATTTTTATTATTTTTCAAATGTATACTTCTTTTTACCTATTTTTAGTATAATTGATAATATTCGTTAAAACTCACCTTCCGGTCTTAACCTATCGGCAATAAGGCAGTAAGGGGGTGGCGGCGACTCTGTAACAAGAAAAAAAAAGAGACGAAATTAAATAAAAAATCGATTATAATGTAATAGAAATAAAAACTCAAACCTTGAAATAAAAGATCAAAAAACCCTCTCGAAAAAAAATGAAGGTAAAAAAATATACGTATATACCTAACCGCGTGCCTGGATAAAACTGTTACGCACTATTTATACCTATATGTATATGTATGTACGTATACGTACGTGAATATAATAAATTATTCTACAGGTATATAGCTATATATATATCTGTATAGTAGATATATATTTACGCGTGTGAAATAAGAACGATACCCGTTAGAAGGTATTCCGTCCAAAATAGGAGGTTCTATTATTAGATCGGTAAAACCGGTACAGAATTTTTCGTCCTTTTAGGATATATCCAGTCTCTCTGCACTCGGATCATATAAAATACAACGGCCGACTATAACTACGTGAAGAAATAAGACAAAAAAATAAAAAGGCTAATTTAAACCTGCATCGACGATCTGATCTGCACTACGCGTCGCTAATATTGATATACGATACCTAAAATACGAGAATTCTTACTGCAAGCAGCAGCAGAAACAGCGAGGACTATTCAGAAATATATGTTCATCAAATTGTTCAAATAATATAATTCGCAAAAATTTCAACTTCAATTATAACCACAAATTATCATTGAAATTATTCGCGAGTTCGCGGATCATTTCTTCGTACCTGTACGTTTTTCTCTCTCGATGCCTCGAAATCCTCATCTCACGTGAATATAAAAAGTCTGCAGTAAATTATACAGCGAGTAATCGTATTGTCTGTTTTTTTTCTTTTGTAATTTTTTTTCAAATTTTTTTTTATTCATCTATCTTTCTCTCCTTCTTATACGCATGGGTGTAATTTGAAAGCAGCGTTAGATAACCATCTAATTAGAGATAAGTGCTACGTTATTAATTACCTACATAAGCGATGTAGGTAAAGTAAGGTCGTGCGCTTGGAGGCACCGCGAAGTAATTTTTCGAAAACCACACATTAATAATTCGTTTTCCATTAGCATTCATTTTTTTTTCGTTTCCCTTTCACTTTTTATTTTCTTTTTTTTTCCCTTGTTTTTTCACTGATTACTCAAATAAATAAATAAATAAGTACCAATTTTTTTTATACATAAACTGGAATTCAAAATCTGAAACAAGATACGCGTAATATTGAGATTTGGAGTAAATCTTGTACATACATGTTATAGAACGAATATATCGCGGCGGGTTGTTGCCCTGATGCGCGAAACGGCCGTTTAATTGACGGACTATTTTATATTATTTTTTTTTTTTCAAGTTTTTCAGTTATTTAGCGGTTCTTTTTTTTTTGTTTTTTTTTCGTACTTTAGTATTTGTCACAGCTCGTGCTACTATCTCAAATCTCTGGTTACAATTTTATTGCAACTCGGCGATTGTGGTGTGGTGTGGTGGTGGTGGCGACGAGACGGCAATTTATTCATTTATGTACATGTGTACGTGTATGTATTTGTATAGTATAACGCGCGCGCGAAGGCCGGTAGTAGTCCGTTATGCTGGTAAAAATAAATTTAATTAAAATGCCGCGGCACAGATATGAGCACACCGACATTCTGCCTGCGACCGGGCGACTCTTACAGTCTATAATGAAAATAAGAAAAATAATGAAAAATAATATTACAGCGGGCTGCAGCTATGGTTTCGTTTTTAATATTGTTTTCTCTTTCCCCCAAAATTAGATGCAAGAAAAAAAAAAAAATATATAAATCAAATTTTATAACGATCATTATCAATAATTTAATAAAATAGTTATAGACGCGTATAATGTATGGTGTGTACTATACATACATGCATACATACGCGAAGAGGAAAAGTCAATATACGTAAACGACTGCAACATAATTGCGATAAAAAGTAAGATAACTAAGAGACGATAAATTATTTCTGCGGAGGTTTATCGTAGATATTATAAATCCATATAAATGGCATAGAAATCGCAACGAATCTTATGATCAAAAAAAAAAAAAAAAACAAGAAACAGAACTATCGAAATAGTTCGCTTAATACACGTAGAAAGATTCGAATCGATACACCTATAGATAAATTTCAAACAATTACAATGACCTAATCAATCAATCTCGCATGAATGAATGGTTTCATACTTATTATAGTAGGCTATACGTATTACGTATATTTAATGTATGCATGACTATAGATACATAGGTAGCGTATGCAATGAAGTTGCACGGTGAGCCAGAGAACGGGGATGAAGAAAAGAATAAAGGAAAGAGTGTTTAAAAGTCTCGGTTAAGAAGGCTCGTCGAGCGTCGCGTTGCGCGCGGTTGGGTCAGCATCACCGGTTGGCTTATGCTGGCTGGCCTCGACAATTAGCTGGCGCCAGCAATGACACGCAGCGGCGCCGGCACGACCCCCTCTCCAACGGCGCCGTGTCGCCCGACCCTCCCTCCCACTACCCCCGTTCATAACCCGCCGACAACCTGACTCGCCGCCCAATATACGATTTATTTTTAGATTCATTTCCTTCTGCCCCGTAACTTTGATTGTGCGGCTATTGGTAAGTGCCACCGCCGGCTTTTCTCTCTCACTCTCTCTATCCATCTTTCTCTCACGCAACAACGACTATAACCGCGTCGCAACGCGACTTAGATACCGATCAACTTCTTTACATAATATATAAAAAAAAAAAAAAATCATCTCAAAAGAGAGAATGTGACGATTCAAATACTTTTCCCTCTTTACCAAAAATTCGAGACCACAATAGTTTCCGAGCTACGGAAGGTCGGAGTTGACCGATAACAGAATTACTTATATAGGTGACACAGACAGGGCTGACTATGAGCGGAAGTTGAGCGGTGTCCGCAGTCTATGTGACCTATAGACGGTCCGCGATCGGTTAACTGAGATCTTCCCTAACTCGGAAACTATCGGTCCCTCGAATTTTCGGTAAAGGAAGTTTAGTCATGGATTTTAGCGGGGAATCTAGCTTTAAAATATGTCGCACTCAGCCTGAATCACTCTGTATATTATAGCCAATTTCATACTTAAGTGCAAAGGATACCTATCTCAACAACGTTATCAGCTAAAAACTCAGGCTCCGTACATAACCATGTAGCTTTGATTACAAAATACTTAGATTCTTAGTCAAATAAAGATTTTTCATATTAGAGTTAATTCGCACAAGACTGTATACGATCGTATATTTCATACACGATCGCGCGTACATTAAATGACTATAATACCTAAGCTGTCTCTATATATGTGCAGTAAAGTTTAGACTTTGAGAAAAGTATTTAAAAAAAGAATTAGACGTGCAGTTTAATTCTATAATCTTCAAGCCCCTTGTAATATAATAACCTGGCTACAGCTTTTATAAAAAAGTATAATAAGACGTTACGGTGATATTAGTTTCTTCCTTTCAAACTTCTGGCTCTCTAAAGAGACTCCGAAGAGAGACACAGCCTAGACCAACGTTATATCAACATTTATTTTGGCAAATTTGTATTTTTAACGATTCTGCCTTTTTTTCTGGTTTTTTGTTCGGTTTTATTTTCTTTTTCTTTTTTCGTTTTTTTTCTTGGCGCGATAATGAAGCGAAATTTGTGGGCCGCGGTACGAACAGTGAGTAATTTCTCTTCAAAGAGATGATAGAATAGCTTTAAAAATAGACATTGACGAATTAATATACGTATACACGCATATATTATCTTCGTACTTTGTTTTTCTCACGATTACGAGACGCCGTAATTTACTTTTGTATTACAATAACGATAATAACGATAATAACGATGATGATAATAATAATGACGTATATAATCAAAAGAAGAAAAGTCCCTAATTCAAAGAATTACGTACCTATAATCGAATAGGTAAATGTAACATAAATCATGGTTTCGTATCGCAAAAAAAAAAGAAAAAAAGACCAGACATATCTCTCATTCCGTTATATTTCCTCACTTTTTTTTTTTTTTCATTGCGCTTCGAGTCCGATTCACACGAAGCAAGGATACACGCATATTTGTCGAAAAATAACCACTGGATTCGAGACGAACAGTTAACATTTTTGGCCAAGGGAAAGGAAGAGAAAAGAAAGAAAAACAAACTCACCGGGTTTGCAGAGTCGACTCCAGTGGTAGGGATTGCAGCAAATGTCAACGGGATCCTTAGCGGAATGACAGACTGGAAGTCTCTTGAGTTCGGAACTATTAGTGAGATCTGGCCACCGCCAAATCTGACAACACAAAAGGTGCGGATCGATCGGAAGTTGTTCCGTACCGTTGGTAGAATTCCTCGATCTCCTTTGGGTCGTTGTAGTCGTGGTAGTGGCCGTTATTCTATCGCCGAGAAGTATGTTCTCCTCGTAATCTCTCTGTCGTTCTTTCAATTTATCATCCCGATTCATATTATCCTTTAAATTGCATTGTCGCTGTCGTCGATTGTGATTATTATGGTGATGATGCCGATGATGATGCGGCGAATAATAATTAGGATTGATATTCAATTCTTGTGACGTAGTCATCTGCAAGGAATCCGTTCTTTCGTCCCCGTTTATAATCCTGGAATTCTCGTCCTCGTCTACGTTCACGTCTGAACCACGACGCCGCCTTTTAACCATAACACAGGCGCCTAGATTAGCACCGTAACTCTCGACCGCCGTTAACAACATTTCGAGTTGATTTTCTTTGAGGGATTTCAACAACTCTTTACACCTGGCTGTACGCTGCAGCTCGGTATTATTATCGCTTGTTTTTATATCATCGGTGATTATGGTCACTGCAGCAGAACCAGACGAGGATGAAGATGAAGGTGCGTAACAACAACCGTTCTGGTTACCGCAGATCGTTGAATTATTTTTGTGCTTAGTCGACGACGGCGACGACGACGATGATGATTCGGGCGAATTTTGGTTTCGGACAATATGATGATTCTCTTGAGCTTCACACTCGGTTTCATGCTCCCCGCGGACTTTTGCCTTAAGGAGACGTTTAGTGTACGAAGTCCGTTTCCCCCAGAACATGAACATGAAACAGGATTTCCCGGTTGTGCATTTGGGGGCCAGTACTTTTAACCGCGTTTCAAATCAAAATATTATTTATATTTATCACACTGTGTCTTCTTTTATTTTTATATTTTATTCGATTTTAATTTTTCACTAATTTTTATTTCACACTTTTGTATCAAAACGTTGTTTTCTTTTTTTTTTTGTAACGTGTGTTAAGAAGAAAATAAAATAAAATAAAAGAGAATATGTTTTCAAAAAACAAGTATTAAAGTAAATAAAAATAATATCTATACTCCGTACGTCCCGCACTCGCGGAGATTAATTCTTGTTATATATTGATAGTAGAAAACGCCCGTTCACGCTTTACGCTCCGTAGGCAGAAGCAACAGCCAGCAGAAGCAGCGGCAGCAACGATGCTGGGTTAACCGATCGCGCATGTAGCGCGCGAGCCTAGCGAGGGGCTCGCGGAGCCACGCTGATGCGTGTGTCAGTGTTTCTCACTCTCGTGAGTTCCGAACAGTATCTTCTTCTATCCTATCCTACGTATTTCGCTTTAGTTAGCCGCGCTCCGTCTCACCACCGCTCCGCTCCGGGCTAACACTGTTACTGTGTTCGTGGACGCGGTACTATAAGTATTTATAAGAGGGTTTTGTGTGTGGATTAATATTACGAGTAGTAAAAGCGCGCCGCGTACCCGTAATATGCGTAAGTTGTGAACGTGTGTGCATCAGAAGAAGCTTTGAATCATTATTTTCTCGCTTTTCTTTCGAACGAACGATTGTTTTTCAGACTAATATCTTTTTACTTTTATTATCAACACGCTATTACCGATCTTTATTATTCTACCTCGCGGTTATACTGTCAAACAACGTGAGTAGCGGCTCGCCGCTCGCTTTTAATGCTACGCAAGTTGTTGGCACCGTTCTTATACTGTTGATGATTATGATGATCCTGATGCTGATGCTGATGTTGGCCACCACCGCTTTGGCCCCACATAACAACACTTTTATTCCGATATCGTATCGAGCACTATTTATTACTACCTCGTTATCACCAATTAACATTTTACACTCTCATCACTTGTCACTTGTTTTCTCTCGATTTATTTCTTAGAACTTGTTTTTGTTTTGTTTGTTTAATACACCATAAAAAAAATTCCACGACCGGGCACTTCGTCACATTGTTATTAATATTCTTTTCTTTTCGTTTCTTTACGAAAGAGAGTAAAGTTGATTTTCCGTTGTTCCCAGATTCTTTACTTTTTTTTTCTCTTAAGAAAAACAAAAACAAAAAAAAACTTAAAAAAAAAACGTACGACTATTTTTATTTACATTTATCTTTTCCAATAGTCATTATCGGATAAAACTTTCCGAAGCACGTTTACATCTACACACGACTCCTCTATAAAACATATACTCTATAATATTATTAATATCCTTGAGCCTTCTTTTATTAGACACACTGTGCAACAGCTACTAATTCTTTTAGTCCGTGGCTTTAATCTCAGTGTTAAATTTATTATTTTTTACTCCTAACTTCGGTACCAAGTTACGTACGGAGGGCAACGGAATAGTTATTATTATTCTTCTTCTTCTTCTTATTATTATTCTTTCTCTTCCGTCGTCGTCGTCTTCGTCGTCATCGTCGTCGCACGAGGTATCCGTCATGAACACATACTTCACTCCTTCTTGGTCTCTGCAGCGCGATACACCGACCACGGCATACTAAACACACAGGGCAGATTGTTAAACATGGCCGCGTCGAAGGTTCGCGATGTTGACGCTAGAGGCGCGCGTTTACGCGCAGGTAGGCGCCTCGAGTGTTCCGCTATTCACGGAACGATTCAAATTATTCAAAACATTATTTCGACAGGTTTTTCAGCGCAAATTATATTTCCGTTTCGTTAAAACCGATAGGGAATTAAAAAAGCTTGTAATTACCTGTACAATCGAATGAAAATATTCTATACACCTGGAGAAAATAGATGAGATATTATTAGGCCCGAAATCGACTCGGTTAACCGTACCGATCACTGTGGAACCTATCTACCGCAAACTACAGAAGGTGGACTCGCCCGTTGATGGGGGAGGCCGTAGGCTAGACAGACGCCAGCGTCTCCTTACGAAGCGCCAGCGCCTGTCCCACTGGGGGTCAACATTCCAAGACGAATTTCAGCCACGATATCATATAAAGGAACACCCACGACTGGTTTTAAATGACAAAGCGCGGCCCCGCCAACTTCGAGAATAATACAAAACACAATGGTTTATGTGTAGATAACCGCGTTGTATAAATACACGCGTATATCCAGTAGTAGATATTTTATACTCTATAGGTATATCGGTGGCAAATACTTACGCGGTTGTTGTTAAGAAGGAACGGGTGACGCACCTGTAGCTCGAGATTCTGCAACAGATTAATAATCGCATTATAATACGCGATTGCGTTTTACTATCGTTTATAATATTGTTTATATGCGGTTTGCTAATCGATAAATTACTTACATAAACTATAAAGATACATCTCTCGATTTATGGAATAATAATAATAGCAACAAGAACCGCAGCCTAGTTTGTCGAGGATTTATATTTACGAGGAGTAAATTACAGTATCAAAGAAGTCATTATATTATCAACTATCCCGTATTATACGTGATGTTTTTTGTTTTTTTTAAACAAACATAGCAGATGATAATTCTTCTAGGTCTTCTTCTATTTTTCTTTTGTCTATTCTATTTCTCCCCCTGTAATCTATGTACGGAATTCGTAACGTATGGTTACAAATCGTTGGGTTAATGGGAATTCCTTTGACCGAGCCAAACCGCAACGAAACTCTGAAACGTTTGCGGATTCGTTCCTTTTCCGCGCTGCACAACGTTCTATTTCAGACCCTCAAAATAACTCGCATTCTTCGCACTTTCATTGAACGCGCGACGGCGCCACGCTAAAGATATACGCATACGAGGCCTCGAGGCTACTTGGTTACATACATACGCCGGCTAGAAGACCCTCAACTCTCACATTGTTCTCGTTCCGTTGATCTAGAAATACAATGAACGACAATTCGCTATTCTATAAGTCGCCAAAATACCCCTGAAGCAGGTCCTCTCGTCTTTCGAAGCATTGCAAAGGTGAGCCTGCCTGCCTGCCTGCTGCACTGCAACGACGGGGGACAGGTGCGGCCTGTAACTTCCTGTGCGATATCGTCGGACGGGTCGGTCTTGGCGCCAGCCAATTCAGCGCTGTAGGCGCCAGCGCCTTCTCCGCTCTCCGCCCACCCGTCTCTCGCTCTTTTAACATCGACGGGTCGGAGAGAGGGAAGAAGAGGAGAGGGGCTCGTCTATGCTCTCTCTCTCTCTATCTTTCTCCGGTTTTATACTCCGACTTTTATTCTTCCCCGTGGGTTGGGCCGAAGTTCTCTACCTTCGGCTACCCCGAACAACAACTAAAACCCCATTATATCGGATACTGTATGATGAAATAGTTGCCCTTTTTTAGCCTTCGAGGCTCGGCCATTCTTTCTCACGTAAACAGAACTCTACACGATCATTATACACTTATTCCAGTTCTGTTCTTTCTCCCTCTCTCTCTTTCGATTTTTAATAAATTTCATATCAGTATAATATGTGACTTTATCTCGGTATTGTTTTATTATTATCATATGTTTAAGAAGCCGTTCTCATGTCTTGTCCTTTTTCATTTCGCAGCGGTAAAAGAAACGAGGAAAAACCTCGGGTTCATTTGATCTCTCGCGCTTTATAATAAGCGGATTAAAAAACGTCCTCAAATAAGAATTATGCATCAATTGACCTACTCTATAGTCGTACTGACGCGAATAAGTGTAAAGTTGAATTTCGGAGTTCTTTTTATATCTTCGCAATAATTGTGAACCAATTATTATTATTCCACGCTACACGGCGTTCTTTGAACTCATTTATAGCCATAGGTATATCCCTTTTCCCGCTTTGTTCTCGATTCTACTTGTTGCGATATACACGCGCTCCGAGCGCACGTCGAGAGAATCGGGACAGAACTATATAAGGTTCATTTATACCAACGCGCAGACGCGACTGATGTAAGCCTAGAATCTCGACGGGTCTCCAGTCGAATTTCGGCGCGAATTTTACCGCACAAAAAACAAGAGAAAAAGTTATCTATCGAATAATAAGATGATAATTTATCAAGTTTTTTTGAAAATAAAATCATATATCTGCGTAAACACGAAGATTTCTTGTAATGTTTATAAATGTTATATAAATAAAAATGAGATATTACAATCTTTAACAATACACATATACGTTACGTTGGGTTTTTAGTTCACTGGGATCACTTTACACCGTAATACCTACTATATAACTTACTTAGTCCCTCTCGCATCGAAAATCCAGTCTACTAGGTATAGCAGTGCTAAATATAAACCGAAATATATCACGATAGAAGTGAAGCAAAGCGCAAGGAGAAAATAGGCTAAACATAAAGATAAGAAGATATACTATATAATTGCGGTCATAACAAAACGCGTTTGGAAAAGTTTTAAACCGTAGATACGTAAGGTGTGTATCTATGAATATAATTAATAAATAGAACGAGCGAGACGATAATTGATTCGGTGTTTTCGCTGCGTATATAAATATACGACGAACTTTGTTTATACGAATCAACTACACGATATGCAATTTCACCAATAAATTCACTGACTATGGTATTTGAATTTCCACTTGAAAAACCAGCTGATTATTATCTATGCGTATTTCGAACAATGATAAACTATTTATTACTTCAGGTTTATCTCCTTCACTCGCTCCAACAGCAACAGACTTCTAAAGAGATTTTCTTCGATCCTATAACGATAGCCTTCGATTGTTATAATTTACCAAAATCGTTGAGAAACATCTTATTTTCGAATATTTATATGTATAATATCTTCAAGGCATTTCAGTTTATATCCAATAAAATGTTGCCATGATTTTTCTATCGAAAAATAGGAATATATATTTTGTCCGAAGGTGCAGAAGAGCTCCGCGAGAGATGAGCGTCAAGCGACGGACACGGTGTCTGCGGCTACTGGCCGCGTGGGCGAGTGCGCCCCTATTTGTAAGGGAGGCTGGTGCCGCGATTCGCGACAACTGGCGCGCCAGGTTCTGGCGACGCCGATCTTGACGCCATTTATTGTATCTGTGCTCGCGCCGTGATGCCGCGCTAGAGCGTATAGCTCGCTATTTCTATATACCTACTAACGCGGGGGGCTAGATATCTTCCAAAGCTATGCTATGCTATACTATGCTATTGCCATAGGGATGTTTGCGTCCACAGTTTATACGCCGACTACGTACCTATATACCTATACATGATCTGCGATTGTATTAGTGATCCACGATGCGGGCGCTAGAGCTGACTGAGTCTCTTCTTTCGTTAGCTCTTGCAGCAGCAGCAGCAGCAGCAGCAGAAGCCGCGACCGATGAGAAAGAGCGACGATCGCGAAGAGGTTGGTGTGAGTCTTGGGCGAGTTCATACGTATAGAGGATAAAGGGATGAGAGTTGAGACTCTATTGCTACTCCTCACCCCATAGAAAAATCCGAAGATCTTCTCCGCGCTTGCATACATCGGCTAAGACGAATCCGAAGACTTCGTCTCCGACCAGTCGGACAAATATTTTTAACGAGCCCTCCACGGGTCCGGAAGTGGCTTCGCGAATTCTTACGCCAATATAAACTTATGGCGTAAAATATATATATTTGCGGGGAGATTTTATGAGTTTACATGGGAATTACGGATTTTGTGAAATTTATTACATTCGCGTTATTTATATCATTCGCGTTAATGATTACCTTCATTTTCGAAAATATATGTACAGGACTTCATTTAGATATTGGAATAAGCATTTTTCGAAAAGTGACACGTTTCTGCCTGCCAAAGGCGTAATTGTTCGAATATCTGAGCTCCTGAGGTCTCAAAATTTTGAGAAAGAAAGTGGCTATTAGATTAATAGATTAAAACGGAAACTTGACGATACATACTTTGACAGAGACTTATTGAAATCAATTTTGGCTAGCGTGTCGATATTTGGCTCTCTGCAAAAGTTCAGGCAAATTGGTATAAGAGGTATAAAGACGTTGTATAGAAGATGCGCGGTTAAACCTTTGAAAGGTTGAATTCTTTCCGGATAAAATTTAACCCATAAGCTCTCTGCCAACGGTGCTAAAATAATTTTATTTCTATATGCCATCCAATCGCGAAAAGGTACAGCTATACCTTCTCCTATTTTATTATATATATTGCATTCGTAGTTTCTGGCAACGATTCGATATATTTTCTTGTGTTTTTTTCTCCTTTTTTTTTCTCTGCCAATTTATTTATATATCAAGAATCGATGCCGAAGGAATATTAATACTCTAACGAACCTTGCCAAAAGAAATTTTATTTTCTTTAAAAAAACGAAGAAAAAAATCAATTCAAAACGGCGAAAAAAAAACAAAACAAAACGGCAAAAGGAAAATTTATAGAATAATAAAACTTTGTTTATTGATCGTAAAGTCAATTCGACTCGCTGACGTAGCGTCATGGCTCGTTCTCGTTATACCATTAATGCTAAAAAAAATAGCAAAAAGGAAAAGAAACAAAAACTAATCAAAGAGGAATAGAAAAAGCAAAACAATTAGTGTTACAAATAGATATATAGAGAGCGGATTCTATATGGCGCCACTAAAACGTCTTACTATTTTATTTGTTTTGTTTAGATCTGATTTACAGCACGGTTATGCCCCGCATGTACGACTGTATAGGTACGGGTATACATAGGATCTAATCTTTATGGACAGGTTCTCAGCAAACTTAAGGATTAGTGCGGATGTAAGGCGCCTAAGATACCGCAGCTTGTCACATAGCCAAGACAATTATTGTCAGCCTAACTGTTAACTCAGATCAGATTTTGCCCCGACAAAACTGTACGGTAACACTATACAGCTGTAGTTGATCGTATGGGACTAAATCGTCCTACGTATCGGCTCCGATATACGGGAATGGAGCCACCATGGCTATTTATCCTTTTATTTCTTCTACTTTCATCTATTTCGCAAGTTTCATAAGAGGGAATCCAAACTTTCGCTTAATTAACTCAAAGCGGGAACCGGATAGAAAATCGGTTATTGCAAGGCATAATTGAGAGACGAATACTTCTCTACCTCGTAAACAATATTCTGCGTCCCAGATGACGAGGAAAGTGTTACTTTTTGCAATTTTTACGGTCTAAATCAACCGTGAATTAATCCAGATGATAATTTCTGGCAAAATCTTGTCTTTGAAGTTTATCACCGACTTTTACTTCGTCCTCGGCTTTGCTGCTGTTAGAAAACCGCTATTAACGTTGATGATTGTTAAGACTGCAGGTTCACGTATGTGGAGCAATAACGTACGAGGGGTTTGGAAATAATTTGTCGCAAGTGGGTATCCCGCATAGTCTGCAGTTGTATCAATTGTTAATGATGTAAAAGAAGAGGAAGACGACTCCGACTGGTAGGGAGGAGTAGGGGGCATGGTTGTCTAAGTCCTCTATCTTGTTGTTTATCAAGCACCCCTCGCGTAACAAGGCATCAAAACAGTTGGCGCCGATCCTCGGAGCCGCATGTCCTGAGGCCACGAAGCGACGCGACACGACGCGCCACGCCACGCCATGCCGCGCCACGACGCCCGACGTCGAGGGTGGCTGGTGGCTCCTGGCTCCTGGCTCCTGGCTCCGGCTGGGCGACGATGCCAGCAGAAGAACTGTATCCTTGATGCTGCTGCTGCATTGGTCCTCGTCGCCGCTTTCCCTTACTTGGCTAGGTATACATATCGCTACGATTCTAACGTCGGTAGATCGGCGGCGCCCGACTGCTCCCTCCGCGTTCATCCGCGTCCATACTTTCCTCCGTTCATTCGTTCGCTCGTCCTCTTGTCCGGGGGCGTCCGTCGCGGCGTCGACGGGACTCTGCTGGCTGTCGCCGACGCCAACACCGACGCCGCTAACATATCCGACCCCTTCTACCCTCTACCCTCATTCCACTATCAACTACAAGGCGGACTGACTACGTTATCATATTATTCGCCGCCTCTATACTCACCCCCGATATCGAAACTGATACTTTTACCCCCTCAAACTATACTCGACAGTCACTACCACCTCCGTAGGCATCTAGTATGTCGAGACCAATGCATCCGTAGGTACTGTGCCCATCCCTCCTTCGTTTCAACCCCCGCAAAGCGCAATCTGCGGGTGCAGTTCTCGCTAACGGAGCCATCGAACTTTTTGCCCATTAAGCTTTACGCGTTCATGTATGTGGACTCTCTATCTACCCCTCATCTCTTTCTAGTCTCTGCTTTTTGATCGTACCAAGATTTTTATTTCAAAATCGATGAAGGAAACGGCTTTTTACTCCGATCTCATCATTCTTCGGTAGATTAAAATGAATTTCTATAAGTAAAAAATGACATCGACTTGATTATTATTAAATACGAGAAGATATTTTATCCATTATTCACTCCTGACTCCGTTTTGATACGTATCTAAGATTTTTTCGGCTTATACATATGTTTATGTATAGTATATTTGTTTCCCGGCCCTCGGATCATTTCGTGCAATCATGTTGTCAGTGAAAAATGAAGAAGAGACGAGCGAACACGCGCGCCCCTTCTCAGTCTCAGTCTCCGGCGACGCGGATGGCTCCGTCGGTCTTCCGAGTCTCCGCACCCTCCTGCCCTGCCGCACAGCGTCCGCGTCTCTCTGTCCGTTCGTCCTGCCTTCCGTCTGTCCGTCCCTCCGATTACGAAGCAAGAGCATCGCCGGAGGCTAGACCTCGCGGCACCCTCCTAGGCGACGCCAACGGCGGCAACGACAGCGCAAACAAACCCCTTGCATTCAGCAACGTAACACAACTCAAACCCCTCGGGAAAACTATATTCTACCCCCCGACTTCCATACCACCACTTCATACGTATAATGCGATATTATGTAGTGCGAGATCCGGACATTTCCGCAGACTCCAATTTCTTAACTTAGGTATACACACACGAATCGATGAGGGAAATAAGTCGTCTCGAACGTTGCTTAGACTTTTTATAATTAGCTTGTTTCTTTACTTGACAGTTTGACGATCGCAATTATTTTTTTTTTTTTTTCTCTACTCCTCGGACTAGCTGTCTAGGTTTTTTTTTTTTTTTTTCTTCTTTCTACGTTTACCTGTGACTCGAGAATTATTTTTCATCCATTTCGTAACTGGGCGTTAGCCAATTTACTGACAAGTACCTACCTACTCAGAAATTGCTTCGCGAACTTTTCAATCTTTGCCGACGTATTACATACACATGATTCGTCGTACTCGCTGGCGTCGTGTAGTTATAAACCCGCCCCCGAAATGAATTTTTTTACTCTTTAATCTTAGACGGCGAACACCTGCTAACTATTTAACGTCATCGAGTCAGAATAAGACTCGTACTCGAGGTGATGTGTTGGTGATATTGCTTTTTAATAGACCGCCTCATGTCAGAGACTGGCATCACTCTGGCCAATATTTTTTCTTAGCTTATTTTGTTTTAACAGAACTACTGCTTACCTACGTATACTACAACTACGTGTCTTATTTACCATTTCATATCTAGACAGGTACATATTTATGAATAACGATTTATTTGTTCTTGCTTGTATCGCAATGTACTACGTATAAAATAAGAATTTAGTCTCGAATAGAAGGAATAATTTTAGCGAGAATATTAAAATCCGTACATTATAGACTATATTCTATAGGCTTTAAATAAAAATTCGATAATTTCTTGTAAAAATCTTGTAAATTTATTATTTTTTATTTTTATACTCATAATACGCATCAAAATGGCGGATTTATACCTGTATATCGTGTATATTATACCGATATATCGGGGGGCGGGAAGGGGGAGAGGGCAGCTTGATCGCCTGATCGGTCAAAATTAGCATACGAATTGAAGAGAAGCCTCCGCATAATTCCTCGAACGAGTAGGTAATAATAGTATATATATATAGAGAGAGAATAAGCGACAGTCTTTACACCGCTGGCGGAATACCGACTTTTCTATGTATGCAAAATCTCTACCTATAGATGTGTGTATGAATAATAAATTATTTCCGAGTTGGGGTACGTTTCAAGCGATAAATATCATTGCAATTATTTAACGTGCTGTAAGTAGCTTGTTATTTTCCTACTTTATATGTTTTACTATAATATCTGTGTGAACTTAGCTTCTTACAGAGGTTTTGAGAAATTAAAAACGATAATTATTGAACCGTTGCGTTGTCGCTTATATGTAAACTAACTAACATCCAAATTACGCAACAATCACATATGTAGTTGAAAACAGGCAATAAATATCAAGTTCAGATAAGATTAGCCTCGGTTAATGCAGCGTACACACGTATTGTGTTATACTATCTTACGTTATTCGATCAATCGAATATACTCATACATGTGTGTGTGCAGTCACGACGCGTAAATTGAGTTACGAAATCGCGCGCCTAAACCTTCAAATCGTACCGCGCTCTCCAGCAGCTACCATTATATTACGTTACATAGCTGGTACGACTACGACAATCGCGAGGCTTACACAGCTTAGACTCCAGTGTCCGTTTAGTTGCGGAGTGCAGCGACTCATACCTTTACGAATACACCGTCCGTTCCCTCTCTCGCCTTTATACTACCTGGCAGGAGGAAGCGGATAAAACAACGTCCGAAGAGCACGATCAACCGCGTGCCCTTCTATCTCTCCTCACCTTTCCTTTCCTTTCCTTTCCTTTTCTTTCCTTTTCCGTCCTTTACTCTTCGCTTGTTTTCTCTTCTCGTCTCTTCTCTTCTTTTCTCTTCGCTCTTTTCCTCTCCTCTCCACGCCACGTTCAACTCCTCTCTCGCGCACACGCGCCGACGAGTGAGGCCTCGCTACCTACACTAACTCACTATTCGTTTCATTTCGTTTATTCCTCTGCGGGCGAAATGAGTGCAGCCAAAGCTATGGACACTACGTTGAAATCAACCTACCTGGGTCTAGACCTCAGCACGCAGCAGGTAAAACATGACGTTTCTATAACGATTTAATATTCACATTCCAAGAATCTTTTAAAACTATATATCTATCCGACCACCCGTTATTTACCAATTGTAGATAAACTCCTACTTCTTCGACTCTACGTCTCTCTGTATGTGCGCCTTTCACAGTCTCATTTTTATTACATATACATATACAATGCGGAATCCTTATCTATGAAATTAATTCACCGATGTTGGTATGCAGTATTATTCTAGACTCTAAATAAACCGTACCTCCTGCGCATGTGCAGACACACGGTGTAATATCATATTATATTATACTATACGTATATATTGTTATACCTGAGAGAGAACATCGTTCCATCTATGAATCACGAACAGTTTATATATCAGTAAGATGGACGACTGACAATAATCACCTACCACGTTCACTCTCTTTGATTTTTGTATAACATATCATACTGGATTGTAGAGAACAATATTCTTCACTTATTTATTATATTTAGTTACTATTTTATTATACCTGTATAGAAAATATATAGGTATATACATATACGCGAGACCGAGGGCTGGATAGAAGCCAAGGAAATAAATGATGAATGAATTTCACTCCGCGGTCTCCTACAGCTCGTCGTATTCTTATACATTATACAAACTATCTAGATGTCCTTGCCTCGGCGTAGTTTTATATCTATACAATTACGTCAGGTACCCAAGATGTACGCACACATGTGATATAGAACAGGTGATCGAATAAATCTCTTGGCGCATGCGCAAGACGGAAGTACTGAACCCCGCGGTTTTTTAAAAAAACTCTCTGTCCTGAAAAAGGAGTAATAATTATTTTTAACGATTGTATTCCTATTTCTAAATATCTTCACACGTAGGATAGTCGTAGTTATAGCTCTGAAGACGACTGACGCAATTTAAAATCTCAGATTTCATGCTACTAGGTGACGAATTTCCTATACCCATACGAATGACTCGCGATGAGATCACCGCATGAGCATAAGAAGGTGTCGAATTATTGAAAACCTTGCACTCTTCAGTTACGTTAGAATAAAGCTTCAAAGTAATTATCTCATCATTTTCGTACTGTTATAGTTGAAGGCTGTAGTGGTAGACGAGGAGTTGAACGTTCTTCACGAAACGAGCGTCCAGTTCGACAATGATTTACCAGAATTTAGGTAACGTAATGAAAATCAGTCGATCCCTACCGTTTTCGTCTAACGAAATATCCATTCAATCGTCATATTCCAGGACTTACGGCGGTGTTATTCAGAATAAAGAAGAGCCGCTACTCAAGGTGGCGCCGACCCTGATGTGGGTCAAAGCGCTAGACATGATTCTCGACAAACTTCGAGTTTGTGGTGTTGATTTTGCCAAAGTAGCTGCAATTTCGGGTAGCGCGCAGGTGAACCTTTTATTTTCAATCCGCAATCGAGATGGCAAAAGATAAAAATATATTAACCGCCCTTTTTATACCTCGAAAACCATGGTAATATACATGTATATCCCACTGCAGCAACACGGGACTGTCTATTGGGGAAAAGGAAGCGGAAATCAGCTCCGAAATTTGGATCCAGATAAATTTTTACACGAACAACTAGCCACTTTTTTTACTATTAATTTATCCCCGGTTTGGATGGACTCAAGCACAACGGAACAGTGCAGAATCCTCGAGGACGCCGTGGGCGGTCCACAAGTAATTTTAATAATCCTTTATGTACTCAAATTGAGTTAGTATAATTTTTTTTCTCCGGAGCTGCAGCCACAGTTCTCTGCGAAATTAACTATCATCAACTTAATTATACTTTATATGTACACGGACGGTTAGACAATTACCTTAGATATGTAAATAGGCATTATACCTACGCTCTGCACTCCCAAGAATGATGAATAAGGTTTTTAAATGTACCCATACGTGTATACGTTTTCCAGAAATTAGCGGAAATAACAGGATCTAAAGCCTACGAGAGATTCTCTGGTCCCCAAATAGCTAAAATAGCTCGCTACAAACCAGATGCTTACGCCAGCACCGAGGTACACTAGGTGTGACCTAATTAATAACATTTTCAAACGTTTTACCTTTTTTCTATTTTTTTTTTTCTTTGAATATAATTCAACACATTAAATTCAACTGGAAGATTGTTATGATCAATCTCATTAGAAAAATAGATACTGTACAAAATACACGGGAATGAATTCCTCTTTTATCTTTTTTACATATTTTTTTCTTAGAGAATATCTCTGGTCAGTAGCTTCGCCGCTTCTCTATTCCTCGGAGATTTCGCGCCTATCGATTTATCGGACGGTTCAGGCACTAACCTTCTCGATATAAGGACGAAGGATTGGTCCGATCAACTCTTAGAGGTATAATAAACGGTCTATCAAAATCTCCAAACTTTTTATAGAAAATATCCCGATTTTTTTCAACTCTTGTCAATCGTTATAGGTCTGCGCTCCCTCTCTTAGAAACAGGCTCGGAACTCCCGTCCCTTCGTACACCGATTTGGGACCATTGTCTAAATATTATGTCGAGAGATTTGGATTCGATGATAAATGTAGAGTCATAGCTTTCACAGGGGATAATCCTGCCTCTTTGATCGGTGGGTAAAATTTGTAGTTTGGAATCCCAATTTTTGTTTTCGAATTGCATAAAGAAAAACTAATTCCATTCTCTGCAGGAATGAGACTGAAAGATGGGGACGTAGCTTGCAGCTTGGGAACAAGCGACACGCTCTTTTTATGGCTCGAAAATTATAGAACCGCTATCGATGGACACATCTTGTGCAATCCGCTCGAAGACAAAGCTTACATGGCTTTGCTTTGGTATTAAAAATCCCGTTCTTTACATAAAAAACAAAACTGAATGAAAGAAAGCAGAATTTTGTTATTTATTTTTTCTTCTAAAACCCATTTTTTATTTCTCTCCAAAAGTTTTAAAAACGGATCTCTAACGCGCGAGAGAATAAGGGACAGCGCCGCTGGAGGATCTTGGGAAATATTTAACGAACTTTTGGAGAGCACACCGCGAGGTAATTTCGGAAATATTGGGCTCTACTACGACGCTCAGGAAATACTTCCGTTCCTTAACGGTGATCATAGATTCAACAAGGCTAACGATCAAATAAGCCGGTACAGTTCTAAGGAAGTCGAAGTCCGGGCTTTGATTGAGGGACAATTTATAGCTCGCAGAGCCCACGCCGAAGATTTTGGATTGACAATCGGTTAGCTTATTATGTTACCCAATTTATATTCATATAAATAATTATAAGAAACGAGAGAAGAAGGAAAGAATAATAACATTTCTTTTTTTTTATCAGACTCTAACACTCGCATAATAGCGACCGGTGGAGCATCTAATAATAAAGCGATCCTTCAAGTTCTATCGGACGTCTTCAACTCCCCAGTTTACGTCTCGGTGAGTTAATGATTACTTAATTACTTTCCGGATGGAAAGAGAATGGGAAAAAATATCGTTTTGTATTCCTTTTTCAATTTTCATTAGGAATTAGCTAATTCCGCTATGCTGGGTGGCGCTTATCAGGCAAAGCATGGATTACTTCGTGTGAAAAAAAGTTTTCAAGAAATAACCGAGTCTTTACCAGAGTATAAGCTGTTGTGTCAGCCTTACAAAGACGCGGATGCAGTGAGTTGAGAATGTTTGGAATTTTTTTATAAATTGAATTCTTCATTTACTATAATCATTTTCAGATCTATAAACCGATGATTGTCAGATACAGAAAAATCATTGATGATCTTTTGAAGAAACAGAACCAAGAAGGAAATAAAGAAGAGAACATAGCATAGATGCATTTTTTTCCAACGAATTTAGCTAATACATTCCGACACCAAAAGTGATAAATGGTACCTAGGTGTTTTTAATTGCGAATAATAATAGTAGTAATAATAATACATGTAGTAAAAGCTTTTATTTAATTGACAATCACTGGAAAGGAAAAAATTGCGACGGCTTTTATCGATCTTTAGTCAATGATTTGTTAGAAAATTAAAAAATATTTATATGCGATGATTAATATATTATTTAGTTGATTTTAGCTGGTCATTACGCATTCGGTTAGTTCCTTTCCTATTTCGTATTTAAATTAACTTTTCAGCTTTACTTACTAGTTCCATTATCATTTCCCGAGCATAATACACAATTGAATAATAAAAAAAAAAGAACAAATAAAATGATTTGGAGTTTTAATGGTATATCTTGGAATAAATTAGATATAAAAGCACGAGAATCGCACCTTGATGTTCAATCGAAATTCGGTAAAATTTGTTGAAGTGGTTCCGTTTTTTTTTGTTTTGAAATTATGATTCAAATAAATTATAAGAATTGTTATACTATACGGATTTAACTTAGGTAATACAAGTTATAATAAAAAAGATTTACACAATATCTGTTTATTCAATTTCTCGTTATTGTATATCTTATATCGATATTTATTCCGCAGGGACATCACTGTCACGATTATCCAGTATATGTAAAATCTGATTAAAGTATTGAAATATTTTTGGGTAACATATGTGGCTCAAAATAGGTGAAAGTATTATTTTTATTCCGAAATTTAACACCGCCTCTCGGAGAACGTTTTACTTCTTTCTTCCACCACGTTCTTTTGGTAAAAGATTAATCACGTTACCTGTTGCTAAATTGTAATACCCTAGGGTATTGCTGTCCTTGAAGAACATTCCCTGAAAAATATCAAAGAGATTTCAGCTTTTGAGTACATAGGTATATTGCCTTGAAGGTATTTATTCCAAAGCCAAAGACGTTCTGGATTCAATGAAACGGTCCTAACTCTATGAATAAATAATAAATTGGAGCCCGAAGATCACCTCATATTGAAGTTTTTGTTTCCCAGGAGGCATCCCGGTCTGCTCGTGAATCCGCGCTTTCATTGTAGCGATGGTATCGCTGGGTTGCAGCGTGATGTTTAGAGTCTGACCGTTTAGTTTCCATTCAGCCTTCTCGGTCATCATTGGTACAGCAATATTGACTTGCACAGGACCCTGGAGAAAAATTTTTTCATGAAAATTCCGCTCGAAACTAAGTTAATAAAGCAGACAGAATAGCACTCGCCTTGTTTCTAGCCAGGAATTGCTGCTCTGGTATCAGCGAATCTTCAGTTCTCAATTTCTTTGCTTGAGGTTCTTCGTCCATTGGCTCTCCCGGATGTTTCATACCCATCTAGATTAGTACCAAACAGGAGAGACGAACAATTAATAAGTTATACAAATTAGCTGATATCTGCTGCAAGACTGATTCTTTTAAAAAAAAAAAGCATTTATATCTCACATTTGAGAAGAATCAAGACCAAATTATAATGAATAATCAAAATCTTACTCCACTTGGCATCGGTGGTTGCATAGGAGGCGGAGTTGGCATAAACGGTGACATAGCTGGTGCTGAAAAACGGAAAAGCTTATTAAATTACGATTCTACTACCAAAATAAACAGTTGCTCTTCATTTCATTTTCTGTTCTCAATGTAGAAGTAATAAATCAACTCAGTTCGTAGTTCCTCATATTACCTAATACCAAATTCAAACCCAAAAGTACAAGCAAAATCTTTATAGCTCACTCATTAACGGAGGTGGTCGTATAGGCGGCATAGGCGCCATCATCATCATGGGTGGTTGCGGCATAATTGGTTGTGGCATTCCCATGTTGGACATTCCCATACTAGGCGGTGGTGGTTGAGCAGGAACCGGAACTGGCTTTGGCGCCGGTGGTTTTGGCGGAGCTTTAAGGGTTGCTTGAGGTTTTGAAGCGGCAGCAGCCATGTGGGAGAGTTCAGCAGCGCGATTAGCAGGCTTAGGTCCAATCTTTTCCTTCTCTTCGTCAGGCAACAGGCCTTTAACTTTGTGAATCTGATGAATTTGTTCTTCGAGAGTAATATTGGCCCTAGCAGCACGAGTGGCGGCTTCCACGCTCGAAGTGTGACCATCCCAAGTCACTT
The DNA here is from genome assembly GCA_947538915.1 of Tenthredo distinguenda. Classification (NCBI taxonomy): domain Eukaryota; kingdom Metazoa; phylum Arthropoda; class Insecta; order Hymenoptera; family Tenthredinidae; genus Tenthredo; species Tenthredo distinguenda. The sequence goes on along the minus strand of OX384536.1, from coordinate 19,259,089 downwards.
TATCATCTTTTTTCTTGTCCTCTTCGCCTATCTTCTTTCCGATAGCTGTCTCCTCGTCTCCAACACCGAAAATATCCGTACGACGTTCAGCCAGCTGCTTCAAACTTGCCTCTATCGCAGTTCCAGGAGCAAAGACTGTCTCTTGAGCCAGTTTGTCCAAGTGTTTATCACGCTGTTCGACCCAGCGAGGATCAAGCAGACCGATTCTCATGTGCTCTTGGACTTTACTGGCTGGAATTCTCTCCCCGGTGATCGGAGATATCAAATACTCGTCCGGTGGAGCTGGTCGAGTGTTCTTCATGGATGCTGTGTAAAATTAGACTCGTTAGGCTTTGTAAAATTAAAGATATGATGGTAAATATTATTGATTCATGTTATTTTCGACTGATTTATTACCATGTTGTTTTGGATCGTAGCCCTTCTTGACCACAACGTTACCAGGCGTTGGTGGTAACGGCGGTGGCTGCATAGTGTCACGATATCTCGGGTCTCTTCCTCCTCTGTGAGAATCACCAGGAGGAGAAACATCGTCGTCATCACTGGAATCTTCTTCCATATCTTGAACCTGGAAACATCATGTTTTAAAATGTCTGTGCAGCAATTATTTGCAAGCTGTGGACTCTAGAAACATAATAGAAATATGCAGAAACAATCATTTCGTGGCTAAAATTCAAGCGTTCCAATAGCACAATAAGGCTTCAACGCCACTTTTTCAAATTTTCCTTCAGAGATCCAACAAGCTCAACCGTTTTTCTTTATCTGTGAAGACTTAGATGATATAAAAATAATCAATTTTCACCTGGTTATTGTCCTTAGCCCGATCCTTCTCGCCTTCTCTTGAGTGTAGTTCGTCGTCTCCGTCACTTTCAATCTGCATTTCTACCTCTTCCCCTTCTTCTATGCGTTCCTGAAAGTGTAGATTAATAGTTAAAATTTTTTCCGCCATATGAGAGCCTTGTAGTCTTTATCCACCTATATGATTCCCACCTGCATTAAAACCCGAGCTCCGACTTCATCCGGGGTTGTGGGAGCTGGGAAATTTCCGACTTCGAACTGCTGATAATCTACAGTTTCTACAACTACGAAATCGTGCCAGTCTATCTGGGCGTAGGCTACTCTTTCTCGCTCTAATTCTTCCTCCTCCTTTCGCCTCTGGGCTTCTTGGTATTTGAGCCATTCAGCGCGATACTTAACTTGTTCCAATATCTTATCCATGTTAGAGGCTTCATCTCTGAGACGAGGTAGTAGATCTTTAGGCGGAATCAGTACCTGGCGATAAAAATAAACAAAGATTTTTGGATTTTGTCCAAAATTTTATCCTGCCTTATATTCCGACGGTGATTTATGGTCATTTATGTATACAAATGTATGTACCTTTGTGTACTGTTCAAGTAATTTGGTGAAATATTGGAATAAAGAATGCTGCGGACGTAAAAAATCAAATTGGAAGTTTCTCTGCTCACGATTCATAAGATTGGTCAAAAATTGTCGACCGTTACGAGCGACAAACTGAGCCGTAAGTTTGACAATGTCTCTGAAATATAAATTGCACTCATATTAGTCAAAAAACAAGAAATAAAAGGCAGAAGAGAAACAAATTCCAAAAACCGAACTCCACTCACAAATCCAGGGCTGAAATAGACGGCGGATCTGCAATGAATTCAAAATCGACTGGTGGGTCCTTGGGAACGAAAGGCTGCTCAACTTGCTTGAGAATTTCTTGTTGCTTTTGATGGGCAGTAAGATTTACGCCTTTTCCTACGCCAAGACCAAGTACCGGCTCGTGGGCTTTTCCCTCTTTGAATTCTTTCACTTTATGCTGATAGTAGGCGTGGTAAGGATCCCCAAAGTTGAGGAAATTGAACTTTGGATTTCCAAGCTCGTTTTGACGGATACGGGACTCGAATTCTGGCCCATTTCTGGCAACAAAACTCGCCGTTTTATCAACGATATCTGTTCGGTTTTTGATAAGGATGAAATAAAGTAGGATCTGTGTTTTGGGTTTCTTTTTGTTTTTACTTTTCAAGTGATTAGAATCTGGAAAATGAATTGACTGACGTTCGATTTTGTGGAAGAAAGAAAACTTACTATTCTTACGGTTCGTTTGAACACGCTCGACTCATCCCCCTGAAAGTTTGATCATATATTGGCTTTGTGGTTTGGATTTTTTTAAGAACTAAATAAACGAAATACAGTAAAGGGAGAAATAATACGAAAGTAAAATGAACGAATTAATTGTGATTAGTTAATTAATAGTTTGGAAAAACTGCATTCTGGTAAAGGATACTCCTAACCTCCGGAGGAGGGTATATGATGCCGACGATCGGTTGAGACGACGGTGCGGCATCCTCGACCTCCGGTGGTTGAGGTGTTGCTATTTCTTGAGCCGGCATTATTTCTTCAAGCACTCTTCACGCTTATGATAAAACCATTATTAGTAAATGCACGAAGTAAAACCACTGAGGTAAATCGAAACTACAACACAACGATCTTGTTTCGTTGACTGGGAATCTGGGATGCCGTAGATCAAGGAATAATGAAATGCCAAGAAAGGATGACACGTATTCATACAATACGATCGGAGGTCGACGGGATGCCAACCTCACGGTGAAAAACAGAATTAAGAAAATAGCGAATGAAAATGTTATTACATAAGTTATATACGGCACAATTGTCGGATAGTAGATAGTTTTAATTATGAATAGAAAACTGCGTGTAAAAATCTTGTTTTCATTGAAGAAAATAAAGAATGCAATATTTTCCCGTTTCATCCGCCATCCTGTTTCGTCTGCTACTTCGCCATTGTAATTCGTGTGATCTTCACTTCCGAGAGCTGTCTATGTTATTCCTTTTGACCCGTGATCGACGGTCTTGCGGCCGCCTAACCTCAATATGATTAAATAAATCGAAAACCGTAATATTTAAATACACATGTTCTGTGAATAAATAGTGTTATTTTCGACCTGTCAGTATAGTGTAAGTGTTTGATTATATAAAGTTGTTCAATCTCCTTACAGCGCGACGTCACGTGTCAGTTATAAATCCGATTTATATTAACCTGGTCATAATCACGTCTACTTCTCTCTCTTCCTCTCTGCCCATTTCGTAAAGACAGATTACATAAATAAATTTTGTTACAGATTAATGGCAATGTTACAATTTGGCGGAGCCATGTGTAACGCAGTCGCTAGATTCGCTCCACGTACTATTTGGAGGCTTAAATCACAGCAATTGTTAACGGTCAGTAGCTCTACTGCAGCTAATCCTGACGTTGCTCCCATCTCAAACAAGGTACGTGATATATAAATAAAAAAACAGTAAATAACTATATAAATAAATCGATTAACCCTTCGTTACTTTTCCTTCATTCATCTCTTCACATCTTGCTTCCCATTCCTTAAATGCATCGCCTCATTGACTCAGAAATTAGATTAAAAAATGTTCATTTCAGTCCGAGGATGTTTCGCAACAAGAGAGCAGCAGTTCGCAAGAGAGCCAAAAAAAAGTAACGGTACGAAATCCGCTGGTAAAGGCAGCGTTCGCCTCAATATTGAATGGGAATGAAACAGCAGAGATTCCAGCCCCAGCAACAGCAGTGACAGGAGCGGTAAATTCTACCGTACCTAGCGAAATCTTTTCTGCAAAGTCGGTCGACAAGCTATTAACCATAGCAACAAACCGTGAAATATCCAGGCGCAACGCGTTGAGCATTATGTCGATACTTTCCGAGTGGACAAACAAGAAGAAAACGGCTTTATCAGAGTTTGACAAAGACCCCAGGTTCTTGAGACTCTGTCAGCAGTTAGCAGGACATTCGGAAGGCTTTTTTAAAAACAAGAAACATAACCACGGGGATTTGACGGGGAATTCTGAAGGCCTCAATAAATATAAGAATCATAATCACGGGGATTTAGCAACCATTCTTGGGCTCACTGGAGATGATGAAGCCGCTAAACTCGTCTCAACTTTATCTCTTAATCAAATGATCAAGGTGGGTTATCTGCAAACGAGATTTCAATCTGTTATAGATTTTCAATTGAATCTTCTTTCAGGTCATTTCTACACTCGCTAGAAAGAAGAGAAGATCTACTACCATACTCAGGTCTTTGTCTTTCAACATTGCTCGCAGCGTGGATAAATTAAATATCAAACAATGTGCTGACTTATTGTACGCGATGGCTGTGCTCAACTTTCCAGACGAGGTAATAAAATGCAAAGATTTGTATAAAAACTAGTATAAACAACTGATTTTTTGAGTAATATCAATAATTCTTAACAATTCTAGCTGGAGGAGAAAAAAAATTGAAAAACTTTAGCCAATTCAAATTATTTGGGTCTCTTTTGACCTGATATTTGAGTTGAAACGTTTAATTCAAATTTCATTCGTTAAATAATTGATAATTTCAGGTCTTGCTTGAGAGAGCTAGCGCGGATTTGATTGAATGCATCCCCCACAACGATGGAACTGCTGTGGTTGGTTCTGTATTGACATCTGTGGGATTTCTGCGGTATAAAAACACAGAGCTTTTGGATTTATTGTGCGAATGGATAATAGCAGAGCAGCGTGTTTTGAGGCCACAGTACATTACATCTCTATTGTTAACTTTAGCCACTGTAGCGCATACCCCTGCAAACACCCAAGCATTGCACAAGGTATATTAGGCGATTCTTAATAATACTACGCCTGTTAATGTCTTTTATTTATTCAAATAAATATAAACTCTTCTCCTTTTCAGACATTAATACAGCCCTTGAAAGAGGCTGACCTACCAGCTTCTGAAGTATGGCTAGACGTTGTCTGGGCAACAGTTGTTTTAGGACTGGCGGATCCCGTCCATATTTCTTCCATCCTTGACTCAGTTTTCATTCAAAAACTCACAGGTAGTTGGAGATGTTATTCATTTGGAGAATTAGGAAATGGTGGTCATAGTACAAACTGATGAACATTTACAGATTTGCAATGTTTGACGCTGCCTCGGAAGGTGAAACTGCTCAACATTAATGCAGCTGCTAAACTGTTCATCCCAAATTACAAGGGTGAGTTTTATAGAGGAATTATATGACGAAATCCTTTATTAAGAGATCTTTGAACAATTTTTAAGGACCCTTTCTGGCTGAAGATTTCGAACTGACAACACCTGTGATGGAAAGATCGAAGGATAAACAGATCTATGTATCTTCTGTGCTAGATACCCTTTCGAATTTATTTCCATTGACTACCTGCTTAAACAGTAATATAAATACTGGCATGGGCTTCGTTTTGGGTAAGTTTAATTCTCAACTTCTTATAGTTGTGGTTGATATCGACAAGTTTTGCATTTCACGCTAATTTCCATTCAATTTTCGTGTTAAAGATGCCGAATGCTACGTGGATGACAAATGCAATCCATTGCCCATTGACCAGGCGACCGAAAAGCATAAAAACGTGACTAGGTAAGTAGAAGGTTTGGAATTGGATTGAAAATTTGTATTTCTATCGGTGTTTAAACTTTCTTTCCTATATTTTTCTGTGTTTCTTTCAGAATCGGCGTGATCGCTCTTCACTACAACGACTTTTGTCGAGGGAAAGAAGAGCCCCTAGGTATATATTCGCTAATGGTTAAACTTTTAGAAGCCAAAGGGTACAGAATAGTGCTTGTTCCCTACATGGAGTATAGTGAGAAAGAAAAATTAGTAACTCGCGTCAAGTATATGGAACAAAAAATAAAGTTATTAATTAAGCCGCGTAGTACCTAGTCAAGATTTCAACAGTGTTGTATAACTCACGATTAACTAATAATTAATTCATTGCGGTTAACGATAATAAAGAAATAAAAGGTATGCATTGCCCAAACGAGCAACAGGTTTGTCTATCTTTCCACGTTTCAAACGTTCAAGCAACTACATTGCATTTTATTTCTTTCTATCTAATCTGTGAAGTATCTATTAAATGTTGGATTTTTCTATACATAGTGTGGATACGGCAATTATTGACAAAATGATGCGAAAGGAAACATATGTAAATCATCTAAGACCTGATTATGTATCAAATTATAAAGAAATTTGTAAAGTTCATCGAGACGTAGTAGAAATAAATAATTTACATAAAGTATGGATATGCATGTACGTTTATTTTTCGAAGACAAAAAGTTTAATTCATTAAACTTAATTATCATTCAACGTAAAAAGTATCATTCTATGCTTTGCTTCCGAAAATACGCGCGTATAGTCGATACATAACAAGCGGCGCCGTGATACATCGATAGCCGTATCTCTTCAGAGATGTCTGTATTGTTTACGTCGTAAATTCAATGGTTTTCTTTATTTTTCCTGGAGCAAAATACGGAGTTGGGAATAAATAAAGGAAAAGTTCGATTCTTTAAACTGCCTAAGATGTTTTCCATAAGACTTTGGCCGATGTCAATAAGCCGCGAGGTTAGAAACTGTCTCAAAAGAACTCTAACCTCAAAACCAGCCGCGGCTGTAGAGCTAAGCGAGCCGACAAAAGGCAAGTAATAAATTCCGATAAAACCTTATTCGTTATTTCAATGATAATTTAATTTATAGAGAAAGATATACTGGTCGAAAGACTAGGAGAGATAACAAAGATAGGGATAAACTGCCCGGAAAAAAAGAATTCCCTAAACTGTACCACAGCTCAGAATCTGTCCGATGCTATCGACGAATTTGAAAAAGACGATAAATCTCTTGTTGCTATTCTCCATGGAATTGGAGGAAATTTTTGCGCCGGTTACGACCTCAAGGATATCGCCAAATATGACGGAGAGACTGAGGACAATATGCCGCAGTTTGGACCATTGGTATTTATTTGGCAACTGAATCAATAGGATAACGAAACAGATGCAAAAATGCAGCAGAAATAAATTCTACTCGCTCTAGTCGACCAAGACGATGTATAAACATGAAAATCGATTCACAATCCCCAATAATTTGAGAGAATTTAATCCTCCTTCAAAAATTGACCAAAAATGGATTTTCCTAACGCAAAGATTCCTCTTTTTCTTAGGCGAATCGAATCGGTTTGGTTAAAAAACCGATGATAGCTGCTTTGAGCGGCTACACAGTAGGAGCTGGTCTTGAACTAGCACTTATGTGCGATATGAGAGTCATAGAAGAGTCTGCGGTAGTCGGTCTGTTTAATCGAAGATTTGGAATCCCTACCCTTGGCGGTGGTACGGTGAGATTACCAGCTCTGATTGGCTACTCTAGAGCAATGGACATGATTCTTACCGGCAGAGGAATCACCGCTGAGGAAGCATTCTCTTGGGGCCTTGCAAACAGACTTGTCGCGTGTGGCACGGGTACATAGACTTGAAACCAAGAATTAATTGATTGATGCGAATGAAGAAGTAAGAATATGATACTGAAATACTGAATTGTTATTTCCAGCCCTGGGACAAGCCGTTAACTTGGCCCAATGCCTGCTGAAATTTCCGCAAAGATCTATGCTGGCGGATCGAGCTTCAGCTCACAATGCATCTTTCTCATCTCGGAGCTTGGAAGAAGCCTTGCAATACGAGAAAGATCATTCCTCCCATCTTCTGTTGGAAGAAGGTGCCGAAGGGGCTAAAAGATTTGATCAAGGTCTCGGCAGGCACGGTAAATTCTATCATCTACGTCCGGTTGACAGAACTAAGTTCGATGAGATAAAAGACGACCTTTTGTAACGTTTTAGAGATTTATTTCTTCTGTATTTGTTGGTTTTATTTACATGAGAGGAGGAGACTTGATCTTGTTTTTTTGGCCTGTTCGTTCTGTGATTTGTATTGCAAGGCTAATATTTATTGAATAATAAGGAGTGAAGCTAAATCTTTTGCCTTTTATTTCAACCATCCCGATAATTCGGAATTCCTAAACTTTGGCAACGACTGAATTTTAATGGATTCGTTAATTTTTCCTTTCTTTAATATCCATTTTTAGATCCTTTAGCATATTGTTTATGGATCTTCATCTTCCCTGCCCTTCCTTTGCCCTCGAAGCCGGTTTAACAACTTTACTTCGTTTTTCCTGATGGCTATTTCTCCCCCCTATCTTCTCCTGAGATATTTTGCCCGTTAGAGAATTAAATTTCTGTCTTCCCTGGGGAGCTTGAATTCTCGACATTATATCAGCAGCTATTTTGCTAGACTTTCCACCACTCATTGGCAAAACTCTGATAATACGGCCTTCAGGGTCTCCTTTAAATTCGCGAATAATATAAATGATATACAAAATAGCCACGATGTTGTATACCATTTTTATCGTTAATCAAATATTAATATACCAACGGTCGATTTTAATGATGAAATAAGATACACCGGGTACCAAAATCTCTGTTCCTCTGGTCCAGCCAGGAAAACCACCGAGGTTTTTCATCTGGTTAGCTGCTTCCTCGCATAGATCAATTTCTCCTGTGGAAAGAATCAGAAAAATAACTTTTAATCGTAATTTAAACAACTATTGTGATAAACACCTTCGAGAGAAGCGGTTTCTCGAACGTAATCAATGATCAGTCCTATCGGGCAGTCGATATTGACCATCAATTCCTTGGAGTTGCCGTTTACGATGCTTATAGCCGATGCTTCGTTCTCCACGATTTTTTCTATAATTTAGGAGATCAGTATCCATGTGTAAAATGGAAGAACGTTAATTGCGAATGGAGTAAACTCAGAATACGAATGTTCTCTATTCGAGTCGGAACTGGGGTTTCAGGCGTCACCGCATGTGGCCAATTTACAGATATTTTAACATTTTTCCTGGAGTATATGTTAAGAAATCGTATACGATTGAACTTTGGGAACTGGTTCATCTTCCTCGACTTTATACCCTAGATACGGGATTTAAGACCTTGTTGTGTCATCGCCGAAGATAAACATACGTACCGAGATACTTAACGCGGATCACAGTCATCGTCGTTTTTATATAGATCAGCTTGATATACAGCTGTAGTCTCTACAGACACGGGTAAGCGGTAAAAAGAGCAAAAAGAGAAAGAAAAAGAGAAGAAAAGAAAGAATTATAACGTCAAGGCTGTTTATTGACGGCGATTGTCGATCTGGTTTCCTTGGAGACTAATTGCTGATATATCCTCTGGCCTTTTCTGGTTTTTTTGTTATTTTTTAAAGATCTTTCGAATTAACGAAGTGAACGAAGTAATCGGATTTTCATAAACGTTCAAGTTTAGAAGATTAAAATTCCGAAAGGCCGGAACGCAGACATACATGTATGTATATTAATTCGCGATGCAAACTCTATGGACGGAAAACTCGGCCGAGCGAGTATCCGCGCGCGTACGCACGCATCGATGGTGATTGAGAATTCGAGAATGATATTCCTTCTCTTTTCTTACCGTTAAACAACTGCAAATTTAATTGGCGAAAGTAAGTAAGACAACCGCCGTAGTACCTACCTACCTACCTACCTACCTACCTACCTATCTACCACTGGCGGGTAACGTTTGCAGTGTCGAAATGGGTGCAGGTGGTGGCGGCGGAACATTATATTGCGAAAGAGTAAAGACCTATACCTACTTCTCGCGGCTTCCACTTACCGCATTCGGTATATGTATACCATCTACATATTTTACATACATTATAAGTATGTAGATATTATTATAATAATTATACACATATTCATGTATAGATGATAACAATATCGATGTATCGACATAAGTGTATGTAGTACACGCGTGTATGCAGAGTCTTGTGCCAAGGGTTGCCCTGTATAGCAGCTGAACCTGCCTTGCGGAAAGCCGGCTATATCTTGCGATTAAATTGCAGTAGTGATGGCGCACGGTACGCTAGAGCTTCGCGAGTCGCTCTATTTTATCGGTATATATGTATACCTATATATATTATTGAAATTATTTTATCATAAATTTGACTATCAGTTTAGGTAGATAACGATTTTAGATTATTTTCAGGGGTATACTTGTACACGAGACTCAACATCGAGTAGCTATTTTTCACCCTAATTTAAATTAGCGCAATTCATTACCGAGAGATTATTATAGCACGGTGTTCGGCTAATTGTGTCACTTTTTTATATATCTTACGATTATAGGTACACAGAAACAATAGGTATGAAAAACTGACTTTTTATATACACCACGGGGGTATTGTGTCCCAGGGGACATCGATACCCGCTCTGATTTCCACCAGACGCTTATAGGTATATAATAGGTATACGTATAGGTATGCTTACAACCAGCGACCTAAAATTCATTACACGCACACACACGGGTAACTTACGTCTTAATTCTTACTGAAATCACGAGCTAGGTCACAGTCGTGTCTAATTCACTGGCTTTCGATCCTTTCTGGGTTTGAATAAAAACGAGAGTCATTTCGATCGGGAATTCGGTAACATCAAGGAATCGAATACCATTTCGCTGTTCCATTAACAAAAACCAAAAACAAAGAAATTAATAAATAAATTACGATAAAAAAAATTGTACATTTTTCTAGTTTATCATAAAAAATCGGAGTAAGGACCCGCCTACATGCATTAATCGGTATCGTGTGGCAAAGCTACGTTTCAGCTGCGATATCTACGAGAGGCATAGCTACGTATGCAGCAATCGACGACTGAGGATTGACGACCAGAAGATCACGGTGATATATACACCTATATATAATATTATATACATATATGTACACATGTACGTTCGTCTGCATCAGTGACACGCGGGTTCAGGGTCATCGGCCTCTGTCTAGTACAGACGCTGAGTACGCACTGCAGTGTCTGCTGCAGACGTTACGCTGATCGAGCATAGCTAATTGGAGGTAAATCCTACACAGGTATAGATACGTGTGTGGATGTAGTACATACGTCGTCGTACTACTTATTTTATACCGTCTGACGCATCGTCGTTCGATGTATATAAATAAATAATTTTAATCTCGATCTAAAACATGTCATGTCATTCCGGGAATCCCCCTATATTTAGTGGTCAGGTATATTTTATTTACAACAAGATAGAAACGTCGTTCTGGAAGAAAGAAGATACTGCGTACGTCGAATTAAGGAGAGGCTTTGCAGAACGGACCGAAACGAGAGGCAAGGCCGTCCAGTTAGGCGAATAAATTGGAATTGGTAATCAATTGGATAACCAAATTGGTGATTTTGTTAATATTTACGAGCCACAGCTACGCTGATCATCGCGAGTCGGTTATTAACTTGTCGACTCGGATTTCCTAATATAATACTATACACATGCGATATTCACCCGCTATATTATCGCTAGATGTAAACGTGATATGTCACGATTCGAATAACTTTTTCTACATTAAAATGGATTGCATAAGATTAACTTTTGTGCCCATATATCTCAGTATAGCAGAGATCTATTCGATATATCTATTAGTTTTCGTGACCTGACCGAAAATATCTCGATATTATTTTATTACAATGAAGAAACTAATGAAAGGATTATTAATCAATCAACGTCTTCAATCAGAGTCTAATAAAACCTCCTAATCGTAAGATTGATTAATTTGTAAGAACCTTCTTATTATTTTTATAAAATGCAAATGCCAGATGTACTTTCTTAGACAATCAGTTTCGTTATATGTCTCGAGGCGCGTAGTTACGCGTGTGAAATTACGCGATATACATGAAGGATGATACAGCGGTAATTTACCGAGTAATAAATTACGGTCATTTCACGATCCCCATATATACATACACGTAATACATATACATATGGTATAAGTACTCTATACCGAGATTTCGCTTTGCATTGCATTGCGTTACGGTGGATCGGACTTAAACTGAAATCACAGAGCGGCTTGCGGCAGCGTAGCACCAGCACAGTAGAAAGGGTCGACGGCGATGCGGACTAGCGCGAGGTATTCAGGCCGCAGCAAGGCCGCCCGTGCACTACTACACGACTTGGGTGCGAGTAAGCGTTCGCTAAATGAAATGTAGGTTGTTACATGGCTTGAGGCGGCCCAACCTCGCGTCTCGCGATACATACTTACATATATATATATACATATATGTATATCTATATACCTAGAGTAAGGTATATAATATATTCTGTAGGTGATATTTACAGACTAATACATATTTCAAGATTATATATATATGTATACATATATATATATATATATATATACATATATGGACATATATGTAGATATATCGTGCAATTACGCACGGAAAAACATATCTACATATGTATATACGTAGATAAAGGTATATGTAATCGTGATACAGTTTAGCGAATAATTTGCAAATAATGCAACTCGTATGGGTATATATGTATATGTGGATTATAAACGAGCGAGTAACTGATAATAACCCGCGGTTTAGAAATCGGTCCTAAGCCGCATGCACCCCTTCACTAATAACGACATTCCGTAGAGTAATCTATAAATATATAATCGCGTAAACTATATACCTGCTGCAACCGCAACTCGCGGTTATCGCTTATCAACGCGTTACGATGTCAAATAGATTTTGTTACGTTACGGGTATTACGTATGGGTATATGTTATGGCGGGAAAGGATCGAGGTTTACCTGGCTACCTACGTGGGGAAAGATTTCCGATATCTTATACCGTTTCTATCATATACGAAAAAAAAATCGCGTTATGTTAAATTGACAGGTTTTTTTTTTTATTATTTCGCGAGAAATTTGACAAGGCTTCTGTAATTCATTATCGATCTCGTATCAGTATGAGCGAATCGCTTTTCTTTTCATTCATATTTCTATCAGTTTTTCTTGTCTGACGAGAAACGAAAGATTCGTCAGACATCGTTCAACCGGAAGAAGTTTCCCGATTTAGGGAAACCAGTTTTTGAAATCTCCGAATAATTCAAGCAATTAATTTCGTACAGGCAACCTTCGAGATAAATAATATCGGAGAGAATTTTATCAGACAATATCACATTTGCTCTAAAAGATCGCAAGGTCGGTTCTGTCGTTGCGTAACCTTTTCAATTATACACGATGAAAGTTTTCTTGGTAAGTATATGACAAAAACCTCAAAGATACGGGAAAAAAGGCATCGGCATGATCAGACGAACTGATCATTGTCAGCCGGTAGATGCATGTACAAAAACGACTAGGTTTTCAAATACGGCATTTGAAGAATGCTTGAAGCCGTGGCTTTTGCGGGCCTTTCAATTACTCAATCAAAGAACCAGGCAGGTATATCTGTACCGGATAAACGATCTCAGTCACGGACATGTACATGTGTTACATGCATACATGTGTAACTACCTTTTTATAACGACAGAGTATAAAAACTTAAATACACGTACCTATCTAGACACTTTAAGGAATAGCACTTTGGGGGAACTAATTCGACGATCAATTATTCGACGATTCATTTTACCTTCACCGCTTTATTTCTATACAATATATTCGGGTCGAGAAAGGGAATTGAATTGAGCCGTCTTTGTGAGAAGCGAAACTCTAGAATTTCAAGGGGGTTGGAGGTCCGAATTTATAAAGTTCCGAACGGTCGGGATTTCTAGTTGAAATTTGAAATTTCTACCATTCCGAAGTTTTAAAATTCGCAACTTCGAGCCGGCCCCAATTTAAAGTTTCAACCGAACTTTTTTTCCGAATTAAAGGAAATCGAAATTTTTAACGAGATTATTAGTCGAGGAACTGGACGGAATGTCTCGCAGCTAGCAGAGAATAGCAAACGTTGAGCCACTCCCATATCCTCAGCCTCTTCCTCGGTTCTTTCTTCTCGCTTCTTCTCCTTCTCATCTTTTCCTTCTTCTTATTCCGAGTCTTTGCCCATGCAGCGTTGGGTTGTGAAAAGGAGTAAAGTTGATCTTGGCGCGGGTGATCGTTAGTGACTCGTAACTGGCTAAACCTGTCCTGTTAACTTTAGCAAAGCTGACTTGCGGGCAACGGGCAACGGGCGAAGGCGAGTCAACGCGTACATAATACTAACTAACCGCCAAGAAAGCGATATTCTGAAAGCCTTGTAAATAGCTAGCCGAGGACGACACCACGATGGGCGAGAACCATTCCGCGTTGCAACAGAACCCGGATTTTCTCTCGCTTGTACAGAATCCGCTGCCGCAGCATCCGCCTCTATAGGTACATCGGTATTATCATTATAATATGCCTACTACATATGAGAAAACGCGAATGCGCATATCTTCTCGGCTACGTAAACGATTCGAATGCAAAACTGCGACACTATAAGAGCCGAAGAGCGTCGAGTGGAGATAAAACCGGGTTTATATTGGATTCGATAAATAAACCGATCTTTCGAGTTTAATATTCTGAAAAATCTGAGCGTATGCGCGCGAGAAGGCGTCAAATTTTATTCCTTAATATAAAGAAACAAAAAAAAAATGGAAAAGATAAATAAATCTGGTTATTTAAGTAGATCGATTCGGATACGGGCCAGTGGAGAACCTGAAGGCGTTTACGGATCACGCAATATGCAAACTAGATATAAACGTGTGACACGCGTTAATCTGTGACCGTAGCGCATGTTCACCCTTCTAATTCCAAACTTCGTACCACGTCTGACAGAACTCTGTGTGAAATTGCGTGTTGAAAATGAACTTCCCCCGTATATATTTTAACCGTGAACAAAAAAAGGAGAGAAAAATATAAGAGAATATTATTTCTACCTCGGTTAGCGTCTCAGAGGGGTTCGAGTGACGTATTACGTCACAAAAACGTTGTAAGAATGTGAAGTAAAGAAAGGTTTTTTTTTTTTTGTATTTTTTGGTTCTTTCGCTCGAACGAACGGTAGGTAGGAGGCAGGTTTGGCACCGGCAGCTGTCACTTCTTAAATTCAATTTCACTGATGTCAATTTTACAGCTGTGTAGAACGTATAAATGTAGCGTAATAATTTTTAGGCGAAAATATAAAAAGGGGATAAATTTAATAACAATAATAATATAATACGGAATAAAGTCACAATACACGCATTGTCAAGGTAAACGAGTCAAATATAACTGCTATGCGCAATTCTGTACCAATTATATACGGTATGAAACGAGGGGTAGTTTTATGCTTGCTTATACGGTCGCGTTGCGATGAGATTCAATTTATCTTGCGGATATACGCGAAGTGCATACCTCGCAGATATACAACTATAACTAGACCTATAACTGTGTCTGTATATAAATGTTCGTACTTATAGGTAACATAAGAGTATGGGACTAACAAGTATCCGCGATGCACGCAAACTATCGTTTTTATTGTCAGCGTGCTGCTGCAGGTAGGTATACATACCTAGTGCAAGAGAATAATTGAAGTATAAGTGCAGTTCAGTGCGCAGCAACGAGCTGTCTCTTAAGAGTTTATAGCCGAAGCCTCTGATATACAGATATCCATGTGTATACATGGTGATTCAAGTTGAGCGTTCCATATTTCGAACATAGATTCCTCGCGAAAATCTAAGACTAAATTTCCTTTACCGAAAATTCGAGGGACCGATAGTTTCCGAGCTACGGAAGATCTTAGTCGACCAATCGCGGAGCGTATAGGTCGCGCAGACTGGGCACCGCTCAACTTCCACTCACGGGCAGCCCAGTCTGTGCCACCTATGAGTTCCGTGATCGGTGAACTAAGATCTTCCGTAGCTCGGAAACTATCGGGCTCTCGAATTTTTGGTAAAGGAAATTTCGTCTCGGAATTCCGCGAGGAATCTATATCCTCAAAATATGGCCCGCTGAAACTGAATCACCCTGTATATTCATCTATAATACATATATCAAAGTATAAAGACATGAGGAGATGCATAAGACGGTGAATGTATTTCTCTATCGCGTTATAGTAGTTGTATATGCATGGATCGTATACTTACTCGTGCGCATCCTTACAGTTAGCTTAGACGCGGCGGTACCTTATCTCAATGTTCTTACCTAATAAGAGTAAAAGTAGTTGCGATTTACATCCTGTATAGAATCTGGCTAACGGGTCAACCTACACACGCGCGATTTAATGTAAGAGTTTGCGTGTCTGTGAGGAAGAAGAAACGACGTAGCAGCGTTGTACTTTCGTAGGAGAGTGAAGAAAATAAACAAAATTGAAAAAAATGAAAGAAAAATACTCTCTCGCATCTCCGTTGAGTAATTGCGAATATAAGTATGCGGTATGACTACTTGTGTAGTACTACATATATAAATGTATTGTATATCGTTAGCTGATCGCAGAACAAAGAAGGCGGGCAAAACTTTCGCTACTATACGTATAACTAACACTTCTTAGAAATCTATCGCAACTATAATTCTCAACTCGGCCTCTATTATGCCCGATATCTTTTGAAATCGGTTAAATCTATGCCAAAGAATATAAAGATGCCTAACTTGCAACCGCGCGTGGTTAATACCGTAAAGTAATCCTCGCTGTTAATTCTGCTGCAACTTATTTTCGCTAGGCAATATAAGGTAGACGTAAGTATGTAATGTATAATGTATATAGGTAAGTACGATATACTGCGCACCGTGATGTGCGTTTCGATTCAATTGCAGACTGTCGATCGTATGTATACCGTATATATGTATTTATGTAAGTAACGTATGTATACTAGGCATATACGTACATTATGCGCAGCCGTCAGACCCTCAGTCTTGTCCTCCTCCCTTTTCTCCTCTTCGATATAACTATGCTGTGAAACTAGGAGGTAATTGACCGGAGGAAGACCGCTGACGTAAATATACAGGGTGATTCAGGTTGAGCGTGCCATATTTTGAGGGTAGATACCCCGGGAAAATCTAAGACTAAATTTCCTTTACCGAAAATTCGAGGGACCGATAGTTTCCGAGCTACGGAAGATCTTAGTCGACCAATCGCGGAGCGTATAGGTCGCGCAGACTGGGCACCGTTCAACTTCCACTCATGGGCAGCCCAGTCTGCGTCACCTATGATTTCTGCGATCGGTCGACTAAGATCTTCCGTAGCTCGGAAACTATTGGGCCCTCGAATTTTTGGTAAAGGAAATTTAGTCTCAGAATTTCGCAAGTAATCTGCCCTCGAAATATGGCCCGCTCAACTTGAATCACCTTATGTGTAGAATAAAAATGAATAAAATGACATACCTGAAAAACGAAAAAAGCTGTTTGTTTTTATTGATTGTTTCATTGTACTGATAACGTGATTAATTACCCGAGTAGTAAATCCAGTCTTGAATAGTTCATGGCTTGCCATTATTGGTAAAGGTTGAATTGGCGCTAATGAATTATAATTATATTCATTCTACGTATATATTACATACCTACTACCAAGGTATAAAGTAGGTACGGGCTCCCGCACGAGCCATTTTAGCAATCAAAGTAACGGTTTTAATACGTACCTCGATATAGCGTTGTGTGAATGCAAGTAAGTAGATATTCACATATCTTACCCTACTATGTATATACACCTGCCAGTATATATATCTATATATATGTACAATTATCTACCGTGTATGGATATGTGTATAAATTAAGGCGAGCTGAGAAGTTGAGTTGTGAATAAAATTGGCAGTCCTGTTGGCATTTGTTAGTTTCTATTCAAGTTTTACTGTCAAGAAATGGTAATCGTTAAAAGTATATATTGCTCATTCATTTTATCAATTAACTATTCACCTATACACCTACTTGTCACTTACCTGTCAAAACGGAAGTGTCCAGAAACGTAATTCGAATAATCGCAGGCAAAGAATTGTTCGAACATCTGAATTACAAATTCCTTAATTTACACTATTCGTCATACAATTTACTACCGCGAAGATAAATTATATGGAATCAAGTGATTACAGTACCTATCTACAATCGGTATGAATTGGGTTCGACATAATCATCATACAATTTAAATTCTCATATTTATGTATTATATTCATTTTCACTCTTTTCCCTTTTTTTTCTCTTCGAATGCATCTGATTTTATTATTTATAACATTTTTTTCTCATTCTCTTATTCGTTTTTTAAAAATAATATTTATAATATATTTAAAGCAAAGCGAATATGTAAAAAACGAAAATAAATTAACCAGATCGACTCTCGCTCTCGTAATATACGTTCATATACATTTCGTTCAAAATAAACAGCTCTCTCTATTTCTCTTTTTTCTTGCAACTACTATTATTATCATTATCGTCGTTATCACTATACGAATATTATTCGCTAAATTTATTCATATTCTTAATTGTTATAATAATAATAATTATACCCATAATTAATCATTTATAATTTGTCGTTGATATAATCTGTTATTAATCAACGATATAATAATTGTATAATAATATTTCCGTGCGGTTAATTGATGCGCGTGCGTATCCTTATATTATATCGGTGCAGCTGGAGGGATTCTGTGCGGTGGTCTTGCACCTCGGTGTATATATAAATACATTAATATATATATATATATATAGTGTATTAATAAACGTTTCACATATGGCCAAGCGATTAAACTATCACCGTATAGTATATAGGTTTACTTATACTAATTATTATTACAGGAATACATAATAATTATATATTTTGTGTTCATTAACATATACATGTAAGAGAATACAATATCGTACATTTTTCCATGTATTAAAAAAAAATTGCATTCATATACTCACGACAAAAAGAAATTAAAAAAGAAAATGCACGTAAGTATTATATTCTATCATAGGACGTAGGTACACCTACATCGCGTACCTCAATTCACGACTACTCGAGAATAAAACTGATCACTGAACTACTACTACTACTACTACTACTACTACTACTACTACTACTATAGATACGTAGGTATAGTAATAAATACTGGGGAACGAAGTAGCCTGATCTTGAATGAAATCTGAACGTACGTATAGAATATGGTATAAAATGGGTTGAACCCGTAATCCCTCCGCAGCCCCTGCGTACCTCATTGTAGCATATTATTCGCATCGTTGCTTCTTCGCCTTATCTTATAGGTACAGACCGTACGCTATTTTACGTTGATGATATATTTTCTTCGTATAGAACTACGATGAGATATTTAAAAAAAAGAATGAATAACTAGATCTGAACAATGCAGATTAATTTTACGAGATGAATCTTATATCTCATATATCTTCAATTATATCGACAAGACAATGAGAGAGAAACGAGAAAGAATTAGAAAAAAAAGAAAGGAAAAGAGAAAATTATAACTAATTGATAAAGTTTGTATACCTGATTCTCAGACGCGATTAGAAATGAAGAAAAATAGTAGAAGAAAAAATTCTATCGTCGACGCATGTATTTAGATTCATGCAACCTTTTCGTTACGTGTGACGAGGTGACTTAATAATTATGATTTATTATGAATTAATTATATACATATAGATGGGTGAATCATAAATCGTCATGTTTTTATTCCTGAGAGACCTGCAGCGTTAAAAAGTGAAGGTTTTTTTTTTTGTTTTGTTTAAACTAGAAGATTTATACATATGTAAGTATATTTTTTATTATTTACACACGCATACACGCACACGCACATATTTATTTATTGATATAATATTTATATTGGTACAGAGACACGTGTTTTAGTCATTTTGATATTGCGTCTTGTATGTATCTATATACATTGTTCACACATATATATATTATATGTGAGTAGGTATAGGTATAAGTAAAGGATAGTATATAAATTGGTGTCACTGTAAAAGGAATAGATAAGGTATGATAATTTCGAAAACGCATATCTACGATCATTTTCATCATATATACCATAACTATACATGTAAGGTAGTATATCTTTTGATTCTTTTCATTTTTTTTAAAATTTTTTTACGATTTTTTATTGTTTCATCATTATTCTAAATACTATGCATCTCATTTTCTGGCGGAAAATATTCTCAATAAATTAATAAGAAAAAATTAATAAAGAACCAATCAAATCTCACGATAAAAAAATACATAATAACAATAATTTATATATATATGTATTATATAATTAACATCATTTTATAATCGTACATTTTTATCTTACTATATATGTACAAAGAATATTTTTTTTCCTTATCAATTTACCATATAGGTATATATAATGAAAGGTATTACAATTAATATTAGGTGTTTGTTTTCTCATATATCGCGTATCATTCACACAGGCATGTAATTATTATCAAATAACCAATAAAAACATACAATTTATGATATAATAACAAAATTGTTGTTCATGGTTATTCTTTCAACCTCTTTTTTTTTTTTTTTTCGTTAAGTGAAACGTACAGCCTGAAAATCGCGTCGCTGGTTAGTCACTCTTTCATGATATTACATCGCACATCCGCTTTTCTCATATATTCCCGCATATAATATGTAACTATATCTCGCCGACGATTAGTTAATCATAATTAGCTACAATATATTAACCGTGATTCTAATACAGGCCATATTTTCTAGATTTTCTTCTTTTCGATTTTTTGTTTTTTTTTGATTTTTTTTTCTTTGATTTTGTTCTTATTAACGCTACATAAAACCAACTGGAAATAAAAATGTTCATTACTACCTGTTCTATCGGACCCAGCCTGCACCGAAAAGGCCTAATAATAATAATTTAGGCCAATCTTTCGTTTTTATTTTTTTTATTTTGATTTCTATTTTTTCAATCCCGATATCTAATTACGTGTGCCGTAACATCTCGTCTCTATATTAAACGTACTACATTAATTCATTGACACTTTTCAGAAACACCTTTCGCTTTTTGGTTTTTCTTCATTTTTCGTCTTTCAATTCACACGATTCATCATTCGTATAAATAGATAATAATTAAAAGAAATGAAAAACAATTCTCCAAGATCAAGGTAACGAATTATATTTGATTGGAATTTTATCTATATCAAATTCTATCGAAGTATATAAGAAATAACTCTATCGAGATAAAAACCGTTTATATGAATAAAAATTCTCATCACCGTAGAACGGCTAATTAGTCGCTCGTCGATAATTGTACATGTTATCTTTTTATCAACTGTAAATACATGTGTGTATACTGGGGCCGTGAACCTTTACGTGTATGTCAATACTCGTCGTTTCTCGTCGACAAATACGTTTTTTAATTTGATTATTAATCACTGTTTTACCCTTTCGATAATAATTGCCACTTCGTTCTTTAGCCGATGAAATTTCCCTCTCGTCTCTCCGATCTAAGATATGTGCTTTTACTATTTGGTCTAACGCATTGGGTAAAGTTCGTCACTAAAATCAGGTCCCGAGAGTCTCGCTGCGTTTTCGACAACTTGTGAATGAAAGAAGAGAAAGAGGATAAAAAATGAATGAAACAAAACGATGAATGATCGCGTAATTTGCATATAACTTGTTTGTTCTCTTTACTTGATTTTTAAATCCAACGCATATCGATCGTTATTTTCCCGGAGCATTTTCTACCGCCCCGATATCGGTTCTCGTAAGACGGATTAGAATAAACGTAGATAGAATTTGCATGTGTCCGAGATAAGTATACCTATATATCGCGGAGTCTGCATATATAATATGAGCGCGAGGAACACAGCGTCGCGTCGGTATAAAACCTGGTTGAGCGCGATACCTGAAAAACCAGTTTGCAGTGTTTTTACTAGGTCTTACTTTCGCTTGCTACGATGCCGAAGGGAAGAGTAGTGTAGTGTAGTACCAGCTAACTAGTGGAGCGAGCGAGCGAGCGAGAGAACTAACGACGAACGGGGTCACTAGTCGATATCGAGAAGTTAGATCGCAGAGTAAAGGATTCGTATTATACTCGTATATATCTATACAGAGAATAATTTTTATATTTATAATAATAAATTTTATTAAGTAACCCATAACGTAAGGACGTAGAGGTTATATCTTCTCTCTCACTGTTAAAGTTATACAGCTATAACAGCGATTCGGTTATTAACTAATTAAAATATTATCCAACAAAGAAAGTTATGCGAGTAGCGAACATGGAGAGGAAGAGAGAAAGATAGAGAGAGCGAGCTAGAAGAGAAATGAAAAAAAAAAAGATCGCATATGTTTTTTTTTTATCCCAAAGCTTTTATTTTCGTTTTATATATAGGGGATGATGACGGCGTGGCAGCAGCGAGCAGCAACAGCATCGGCGACAGAAGAGAGACCGTTGGGGGTGTAGGGTTCTGTTTTTCATTTTTATACCTAACGGATCGGTGTATAATTGTTATTTATTATTCTTGTATGTATATTATGTATAATTATATCTATAGATAAATTTTTAATGTATAAGTATCGAAATATTAAGTCGAGGTTTAGTATTATTCTGGTATTAGTTTTTTTTTTTTCTTTTCGTTTCTTTTCTTTTCTTTTTTTTTGTTCGTTGGATGATGGTAAGAAGAGAGAGACAGACCCATGCACGATTAAGGACGTTTGCGATTTGTATATTATTACAACTTTTTCATTATTTTGGTACAATAGGTAGGTGTATACATATTACATAATAGTTTCGTTCGTTCGATCATATAGTATATAAATATGTAGAGATATATCGGGGTAACGCAACGGCACGAAATTCAGGCTGCAGTGTGCGCCATTCGGGTGATGATAAGAATTGGTTCCGTATGCATACGCGTGCGTGTGTGTGTGTGTGTACGTGTACATATGTGTGTCTTTTTTTTTCAAATAAATGTGATTTTTTTTTTGTTTCTAATTCGTTTTCTAACCCGTTAGTCAAGTTGCACAACCGTAGTATTATTTTTAATTTATTCTATTTTATTTTATTTTATTTTATTTTATTTTAATTTTTGTTGTTGTTTGTTTGCTTATTATTCGTTAATTAATATTAATAACGTAGTATAACCTAAATGAAATGTGTTCACAGCCACACATTAATATACAACAATCGCTTTATCGCCCGTTATACACTCCACAGTTCGGCAATCATCATTTTATATTAACATAATTTTATTTATTATTAACGATTTTTACTCTCTTGTAATATATTTTATTTTTAGAGAGATATAATACATATGTATAGTATATAATATACTAGAATTACGTGTATATTATTTACCATATACATAGTTATTCTGTGATTAATAATGAACCGTATATGTGACGATAGGGCGAACAGAGGGGTCTTGATATTTTATTTAATGTATTTTTTTTTGTTTCTTTCTTTTGAATTTTTTTTTTTTTCTATAAATTATTTAAAATTTTCTTTTACTTTTTCTTATTTCTCATATTTCTTCATTATACTATATATTTACTTTCCACCACTATGGCGGATCTAATAATTTTATTCTTCTTTTTTTTTTTTTTTTAATTTTAACTCTTTTTCATTTTTTATATGTATATATATAGTATATGTATGTTATATAATGTAAACCTAGACTCTGGCTACTCCGCGCAGTCTCTCCAGTCTTCAGTTTTCTTGTACAAGTCGCGCGTCGCAATTCGCATTCCGCAAATCAACGAAATTTCCTTATATTTTATTTTGTTTCATTCTATTTTACCTTTGTTTTGTTTTGTTTTAACTTTAGTTTGTTTTTTCTTCTCTCTGCTCGTCGCGGAATGACTTCGAAAAAATTGTATAATTATTGATAATTCTTCTTTTTTTTGTTTTTTTGTTTTTCCCCTCTCTCAGTGTGTGTGTGTGTGTGTGTGTATACGTGTATCCCAAGTAAAAAAAAAGAAAAAAATAGAAAAACAAAATCATACAATAATAGCAAATTTTATTTTGTATTATAGGTAGTTAAGGAACCACGGACATAATCATCAATCAATCAATCAATCAATCAATCAATCAATCAATCAATCATCATTACATAATATGTGGTAAATTTCTACTCTTTTACTATTATAATATAGATATTACATACGTTTGGACAACACTGATAGTTATAGTTTTCTTCTATATATTCAGTTTTAGGCACAGCACACTGTTTCAAAGTTTTCAATAATAGATTTTGTAATTTTATACATATATATGTATATAACGTATTTATTATTATTATCTTTATTTTATTTTAATTCATTTTTTTTTTCGTTTTCTCTTTTCCTTTATTATACATATATATATATATAATAATAATAATAATAATAATAATAATAATAATAGAAATGTGTTCTACATTTAAATGAATCATCATCATCATCATCATATATTTCGTCTTGTATTTAATCGAAATCGAGTCAAGATATTATACATATAAGCACGTGATAATCGTATTCATTCGCAGTGTTTATAACGCCCCAATTAGGATTCTTTCGTTTTTTTTTTCTCTCTTTTTTATTTCCCTGCCCACAAGGTTTTTTTTTGTCGCTTCCTCTTTTTCTTCTTCTTTGTCCTTTTTTCTTTTTTTCTTTTACCTATTATATATAGTATATTTATATAGCAAATACCAAGATTATAATCATCAAACGTAATTGTCATCGGTGCAAGAGATATAGTTAGTCATTAAATTTAATTAGTTTTCATTTGTATTATTTTTTTTTTCTTTCTTTCTTTCTTTCTTTTCTCATTTTCTTTACCATTTATCATTTATCTTTCACCTCTAATCTCTTATCTTTTATCTTGGCAACTTAAACAACCGTATTGTGGTTATAGTTCATCAATTATTCGTATACACGTATTATATAACATGTGTTCCGTTTTGTTTTTTGTATTTTTTTTTGTATACATATACATATTTTTTTTCTTTTTTTTTTTCTTTTTTGTTTTGTTACTTTTTTTTTCGTTTTATTATTATTATTATGTATAGAAGAGAAAAAAAAGAAAAAAAAAAAAAAAAAACCAATCGCAACGATAACCTATGTACGAACGGCTCAGAGACTTGAAAATATCTAAAGGATTGCTGCAGTTATTATTATTATTATAGATTTATTTTTAATATAATATGTATATAGTTACCATGAAAACTAATTATCACCATAGTAGTCGTTATCTCGATATATGTATAATATATATATATATATATATTACCATCGTCCTTATACGAATTATTTATCTTATTCCGCACGTGTTCTCGGAAAAGAAGGATTCGATATACATTTGAGAAAAATTATCGTTCCGAGTTTCTTCATCTTCTTTTTCTTGTTGTTGTTCTTTTTGTTTGTTGCTCGAATCTATTCCGATCACGATTATATATAGTAGATATATATATATATATATACTGCTGTTACGATTATCGTTGTTAAACTTTCGACTCGGACGAAAAATAATGACGATATATAATTTTATTATAATCATCGTTATTATATCGCGACACGTTGTTATTATTATTATTCTTCTTCTTCTTCTTTTTCATATCGTCGTTGTCGTATAAGTCTTCGTCGTTATTAACGTATAATAAAATATACTTATTACCGCATCACGACGAGCAGGCCATCCACGAATTACAAGTGCAAGTATAACAGGCTGCGGCGGGTATAACTGGTGCGTAATAATAACCGTTCGCATAAACGAAGGTCGGCGGTGGTCCTGCTGATTGGGGTGGTGGCTGGTGCTGGCTAATCAGTCGTTGTTGTTCCTGGCAGAATACCTGGCAGGCGAGATTTTCTATAAGCGATAAAGTCTGCCGTCTTTCGTGTCCCATAAGACACACGGTCGATTCTTCGACCACGCTGTGAAGTAGCATTAAATACTCGTACTTTAACGCCTCCT
The DNA here is from genome assembly GCA_947538915.1 of Tenthredo distinguenda. Taxonomy (NCBI): domain Eukaryota; kingdom Metazoa; phylum Arthropoda; class Insecta; order Hymenoptera; family Tenthredinidae; genus Tenthredo; species Tenthredo distinguenda. Next base: position 19,233,589 of record OX384536.1, on the reverse strand, counting down.
CCTGGGGCCCGACGAAATGATTCCACAAATAATTCTCGAGCTTTGCTCTCTGCTGTGCAATGTCGGGAAAGTCTATGAAAAATCTCGAGCACATGTAACGCTCGAGTGTCTTAATATAATCGGGTTGCGATGCGCGGTACAATCTGACCAGTAGATTACAGTACTTCAGTAAACCGCCGCCTCTGATCTCCTCCGGATGCCTCGTGGATATTAATTTTTTATGAAGGTGGTAAAGGGCCTCTTGAAAATCGCCGTAAACGGATTCCCCGACGACGGTCGGGTAGAAATTTTCACCGATCGGTAATTTACTGCACTCGTAAAACAGGAGTAACGAGTCCAATACAATCTGGAAGGAATCCACCGAGAACTCGAACTGCCTTCTCATCGTGTCGACGAATTTCAACTCGACGTTTCTGTGACCTCTCGAATTTCCTAACGATATCAGTGACCATCTATCGCCGTCGTTGTTGACCTTAACCATTTTGCTGACGTACGCCTCCTTCAGACTGCACGTCGTTATACGTTTTCGGCTGACTCCTTCCGGCAATAGGTGTAGAAGCGAGTCAAGCACCGCCGACTTAACTTTATCGTAATTTCTGCCGCTCGTTAACTCAACGGCGAATATTAAATCCAAGTCGTTGTAGGGCTGGGATTCCGTGGCTAATACATGGGACGCTGCACCGCCGTTCAAACGTATGTCTCTGACCCTCATGCCCGCGCCACCGTTACTAGGATCAGCTTCGAGCTTGCTGCGAACAACGGTGACTAAATCTCTCAGCCTAACTTCGAGGGTTGGAAAGTTCCCTCGGCCGTGTATACCGACTACTTCGTTCATGACGTCGTTAAGTCTGCGAACTTGTTCGAAACTTAAGACCGCGAGTCGCTGTTGAGGATCCGGACATTCCGGGCTATTGTTCGTCGTGCTGCAGGTATTATTTTTCGTTATAGTAGTCGTCGCTGTTGTGGTTGTTGTATTCTTATTATCGTTTGTCGAGTTGTTGTTGTTCACTTGGCAGAGCGACTCCATCATGGTAACCCGCCTTTGGCGTTCCTCGCCAATATCCAAAGAGCCACACTGGAACAGCAGAAAGTCGAACAATTTGTTAAAATATAACTTTTTTTTTGTTTTTCGTGTTTTTTACTTTTCGATCGTTACACTTCACATGCGCACGTATAACACACTAGATTATATCAGAACAATAGTAGGCGAGTTGAGAGTATGCGATACGAGAACGATAGACCCATTGTTATTATTATTTATTATACTTTCGCACCGTTGAATGTCGCGTGTCATTCGTATAATTAAATTTACACGTAATCAGGGAATGTTGAATTTATTCCTATACGTTCTAATTGCAGAACTTTTCACTTATTACGAATCGATCCTCGATGGTTATTTATTCATTTGTTCCATTTACCTATCAAGGGGGGAATTCCCTCTTCTCAGCGATAAGAGAAACGACAAATACTTCGAATTACATATTCAGCGATAAATTTTCCAGTCAGAATATATTTTCATAAATTTATAGATCGACAGTCGAGGTAACTTCGCTATCGTCACGAGGCGATCGTCGACGAGTACCGCGGGTAAGAGCAGCGGACATCTGACTGCTCTGGCTGCAGGTAGGTAACTCGCGATTGAGTGAAAGGCGAGTGGAGGTAAAGGTAGAACCAGCTGCTGCCTCCGCACCGCGAGAATGAGAACTGCGAAACTTCCCGAACGTTATCGAAGCGAATCGACCTCCGCTACGTCTAAAAGCCTTTGACTGTATATATATACATATATATACCTCTGAGTACATACAATAAGTATATAGCTGTGTAATGAATACATGTATAGAGATTTACACCGACTCCCTCGCTCTCTACTCTCTCATCTCTTGCCCACGCCGACAGAGCGACTCCTATGACGTCAGGAGCGCGAAAATGCGGGGGCGTTTTGAAGCCGACGTAGATATATGGGTGATTGTATATATGTACGAGTTGGTTACGGGGGCGTACTTTGTATATAACCCATATATAAATATAGGTACTCGAAAGGATAAGAGAAGAAGGATGAGAGAGAGGAGAGAGGGGAGAGGTTTATGTATAGAATAGATTCACGAGAGAGGATGATGTAGATCTGTTAGGTACGTATATACAGTATATAGTATATATATATATATATTTAGGTATATGCCTACACCCACGCGGACTTCTCTCCCTGGGAAGAGAGAAAGATATGGTACAGGGTTGGCTCGGAAAGTAATATCGACCCGCCACCAAGCTTCGTTACAGTACCCACCTCTACCTAGCTACCTAGCTACCTCTAGCCAGCTATCTACGTCTTGCACCGATACAGAGATATATAGAGTTTACGTCTATACGTATAGGTGTATATAGAATAATTCTAACTCCGAGGAACCACGACGTGACTAGTTGACTGTACATATGTCGACCTATGTCTATCCCCCCGTGTCTGTGTCTGTCTCTCTGTGTCTCTGTGTTTCTGTTTCTAACTAACCGCGTACTCGCGTCGTGTCGCGTCGCGTCTGCAACGGGGCAACGGATCGTTCGCGATCGACTAAAGGTCACTCGAGCGTATCCGGAATTATTACAGCGAAACTGCGAACTGATATATCATACATTTATATACAGTATTAAATTATTCATAATGGTTCTTGTTTTTTTCTCTTTCTCTCTCTAATTTTTTCGTTTTTCATCAAAATTACAATTCGTTACTATTTTTAGTAGAAACGAATGAATTAATCGATCGATCAAGCGAAGAATGTTTGTCTTGATAAGGATAGTTTTCAGCTGTCACGATTTTCGATTAATATTCAAACTTGGAGTAGAAAGGACATTTCCCCGGAACTTGAAATTCACGCATGTATTCATTCAGTGGTTGATAACTCGGGCTGCATCGATCGTATGGAAACCAATAATTGGTCAAATTGATCGTCTTGAGATTCATTTTCCGGAAAAAAAGTATCAAAATTCTATCAATCGTTTATGACGTCACGAAGTTATCGATTGGAGTAGATAAAATGGGTTTCCGTGGAGACGGTGGTCTCGATTAGAACGAACTACTTTTCCTCTTCACATCCCGAGAAATAGACGGAAATTTTCAAATTTTTTGGCTCTCAGGGGGTTCGGGGTTCCGGAATTTACGACTTTCCGAAATTTTAATCTTCTGAACTTCAGCGTTTCTGAAAATTTAACGAATTCGGAATTCCTGTTCAAAGAACGTACCTCTCATTATACGTATGAGTATAATAAAGCGTGCACAGCACATATCTTCGAGTTATGACTCACCATCGACGATAATTAACATCATTAAAATGTCCGCGGTGAAAAATTATTTATATTAGTTATTTTCGCCGCCGATCTGCGAGAGATAAAGATTCAATTAATGAATACTACATGGTGCAACACCAACGAATACAAAAAGGCAACGGTGAGTCGAGTGAAAACGAAACGTTTTATACGCTCTTTAAGTCAGGAGACAAGCTGCTTCGCTACTATATGTATAACGAAAGGGGGTCATGTCTGCGGAATGCCGAGGATGTCCCAGTTGTTCGCGGGGGGTCGTCGTCCCGGCCTGCGTGACTTTGAGATTAAGAAATCAGTCGGATTCGAGTAATCGGTTTCATTTTTCAGATTCGGTTTCATTCTTTTCATGTCTCGATTATCGATAAGCGATACTATTAACTTTCAGAGTCAAACTTTCGAAAAGCGGTCAGAAGTTCTATTCATATAAAAAATTTCGAGGCACGCAGAAAAAAGGGGTGCGAAATTTTGAGCGAAAGAATTATTACCAAACTTGAAAATTCATTTCTCGATTAATGCTCGTGTGTGTTATACGGCGATGTGCGATAGACCTGCCTGACCTGACTTAACGAAACGTAACTAACGTACATAGAAGTGTACCTTCGAAATTGTGACGTCAATGAGTCGAGAGTTGCGTGTTGAAAATTGCTTGGAACAATGAGTCGTGTTTCATTTCCGTTAAACACTTCGCAAACTGCATGTGTGTGTATGTAAATACAGGTATAGGTCGCGATAAGAGTTCATACACGTATATTCTCTCTATGCGTGCATGTGTGTGCGATTGGTTAGTTTGTTGATTAATCGTCACGCAAAAAACGCCATTGATAAAAAATGAAGGTGTAACGCACGAGGACGTTGTATAAACTTGTTATACACGTATGTGCGGTCAATCGATCAATAGATCGATATAAATCCGTGACGATCTCGTGCGGTCATTGATCATTCGCGTGACGTAGAGGCGTGAGTCTTCGGAATAGGTTCAATAATCAAAAATTCCCACGGTATATTTAACAGATTATATCAGCTTTGGTAAAAAATTTAAACCGGAAGTGGGGATAAATTTGGCGATTCCGAAAGGACCGAAGAATTTCATTCCGATATCGCACGAATAGAGTTCGCGAAAAAAAGAAAACAAAAAAAAAGACTGCTCAAAATTTAATCTTCGACAATTTTTTTTTTTTTACCTAAGAAGTGTGAAACCAAACTTGACCGTTTAACGCTTTAAAAAAATGTCTTTGAGACCGATGATAATGAAGAGCGTATTATAGCTGTAAAATCGATGGAGAATTTCGTAAAAGTAAGAAATGAAAAGTAAAAAATTTTGAGTTTAAAATTGAAAAAAAAAATTTCTTAAACTGTAAACCTGTAGGTCACATACGAGGGTGAAAAAAAAATAAAAGATAGAGGGAGGAAACCTCACGTAAGCTGTAGGAAGAGCTACGCGTTGACCTTGGAGAGGTTGGCCCTTGCGGGCTTCGCGGTATCGTTTCGTATACCCGCGAGCCGCGGTGGGGTGGAAACGCGTAAAGAATTTAGTAGGTACTACGCGTACCTTGGATGCCTGCTATACCTATTGCTATACATATGGTAGATACGTGTACATATGAAGCCTAGATACATGGTATATATATACGAAGCGATTTGTTTTTTTCTTATCAAATTTTTCATTTTTTTTATTTTTATTTTTTTTATTTTTTATTTTTCAGACGTATGCACGGTGTAGGTGTATCTATAGAGTCTCTGACGTCAATTTCCAGTTACTTTCAATTAACGCTGGATTTTTACTCACGTTGAACCCGCATACGTGTATAAATAAATATACGTGTATATATGTATATGTGTGTGTATGTGTGGGGCTAGAGATAACGAGAGAATACACCGTGTGTAGGGTAAACCTTGGTTGCTACTCGGGTACCGAAACGAGGAAGCGGGTATGATTCAATTTACGCACCGATTACGCGATCCTAGACGTACGTGATATAATTTAAGAAAACTCCAAGCACTTATGGTTACGCATGTAGAAACGGACGAACAGTATTCACGGAATTAACGATTCGGAAAATATAATAGAAAGAAGGAAGCTTTAGCTGGAAGTGAGAGACCGATAAATCATTAAATTTTGTAAATTATCATCGATTTGTTTTTTTTCAAAAACAGATGGGTAAAAAATTTGTGAGAATATTCATTCTTCGCACATCTAAAGGAAAAACAGAATTCAATTCCACCGCCATGTGATTCTAAGATATTTACCCGGATCAGGGAATATTTGATGAGAAAATTTAACAAGGTTAAAGATATATATTCTATTACGCTTTGAAGTTGAGATTTATTTTCCTCGATTCAATATTGTGTATATTGGTAGATACAAGCGTATACGTGTGCTTTATGAATGGAAAGGAAAGGACCAAAAAGTTCCTCTGACATACTTCGGGGGACTTCTACTCTCAGCTTTCCGCGTATCATTCCTTCAGATGTGCCACATACACGCGGTCACAAGAAAAATAAAAAAATAAATAAAAAAATGTAATCGTCGAAAAAAAAATGATATAAAATTCGTTATTTACGCATATTCGCTATTATTAACTCTGTATATTGATCTTCACTTGAATTCCGTGCATAGAATTAATTGATAATCTCACTAGGTGTAGCTGCGTATGGGAAACGGGAGAACGGGGCAAAGTGGGCACCACCTCGGTTGAAAATTGATAAATTTCGTGTTGTTTCTTCAAAACTTTCTTTCTATATGAACCCGGAATGCGCCGTTCATTTTCATCGAATCGCGAATTGAAATTGACTGTTGATAACAATGAACTAAATACGTTCATTATAGATGAATGTTATCACTCGATATGTCGTCGTTGTTATATGTTAAAAAAAATTATTTTTAATTAAAAGTGAAAAGTGAAAACACGGTTCTACTTCGCGATAGCTTTTGCGTCGTCGGCTATAACATCACATATTTATCGCCTCGTCTGCTTTCTAAGCATTCGATTTAAATCGACATAAATTTAATTAGGTAATAAACGCGGTTTTAAAAATGATATTTAAATCAACGGAAATACTATCCGAGTATACGTTAACGAAGAATTAAACGTTCGTGAATTATTTGAAACAAAAAAAAATTTTTAACCAAACTGAAATTTACGACGATGATAGTAGTACGTCTCGATCCTCGGACTCGACTACGACTCTGTAATTTAGTATGGGATATGGTGGGAAATAGTCAAGGCGACGCAACATCGCGGCCTTAATCACACTTGCATACATACATACGTGTACTTCCACATACGTAGATTTTATACTCCGCGATATTACGGCGGGATGTTTTCGCAGGCATAGAAATAATTCCTATACTATATACCGCTATCCGCGGCAGAGGCAGGCAGGCGGGCAGACGATTACGATTATGTAACATCAAACTGATTATTCCACTTCAGCTATAACACACATAATATTCCTTCGGTCGTAAATTTCTCCCGTCATTTTTTTCCCCCGCCGTGAAAGAATCTCGAGAGATAAAAAGAAAGAGAGAGAAAGCTTGAGCTAGAGGAACGAGAAGAAGAGAGAAGGAGAGAAAACAGCTGTACCAACTCTCGTTCGAGATATGTGCCGGAACTAATACCATCCTATGCAGCATCTTTACGCGCGAATCACTTCCAATCATCCACCCACCCACTCGCTCACTCGCTCATTCGGTACTCTACCCTCAACGGACCCCCAGCGTCCTTTGCCCCTCTGGTTCCCCCTGGTTCCCTCTAGTTTCCACTGGCTCACCTCACCTCGGCACCTACTTCGATTTTCCCGGGCGCTAAAGCATCCCACGCAAAATATATACGTGGGCGATATTTCGGAGGGGATATAACGGTACCGCGAGTGACGTCAGACGCGTCAGAGATGCTAACCCTCCCGAGAGTGGAGAGAAGAAGAGAGAGAGAGGAAGGTGAAATATGTATACAGGGTGGTTCGAGTTGAGCGTTCCGTATTTTGAGGGCAGATTCCTCGCGGAATTCTAAGACTAAATTTCCTTTACCGAAAATTCGAGAGACCGATAGTTTCCGAGTTACGGAAGATCTTAGTTCACCGATCGCGGAACTCATAGGTGACGCAGACTGGGCTGCCCATGAGTGGAAGTTGAGCGGTGCCCAGTCTGCGCGACCTATACGCTTCGCGATTGGTCAACTAAGATCTTCCGTAGGTCGGAAACTACCGGTCCCTCGAATTTTCGGTAAAGGAAATTTAGACTTAGATTTCCGCGGGGAATCTACCCTCAGAATATGGCTCAATCATATATATATATATATAGATAGGTTTATAATCGAAGAAACCGACACACAGGAGTTTTATATTCGATACGTATAACGCGTGTACGAGTAGAGAAGGTGAATTTTTTAACTCGGTTAAATTGATCGAAGAAGAAGAAAGCTCGCGACGTATAGAAGAGATGGTAAAATTCTCTACCTTCCTATAAAAGTAACCGCAATTTCTCATTCATTAATATTATAATACGTGAACTTTATAAATTATCAAGCATGCGGTTCGATCTCTGACCTTCTTCTTCTCTCTCGTTTCTAACTATATATAATACAGTCGCAGCTGCTGGTTCTTTTATGGTATAAGATAATTGTTGCCTATTACAATCTGATTGAAATAAATAAAAGGAGAAAAATAATAAGTAGAAAAACGAAAGAAGAATAATAAAAAAAAAAAGAAAAAAAGAACTAAAGATAAACAGGTGTTGATGGCAGTTAATTACACTGAGTTAAGTACGTATACTTAGGGTAAGTGTGGGTATTACTGCGGGTGTTGGTATTACTGCGGATTTTTTTCATTATATTATAAATCAACGAAATATGATTCTTTATAACTTGAAAGAAATCAGACTATTACTTCAATATTTAAAGAATATACTCAACTAATAATATAGCATGCTAGGCTATTATTTAATTTGTTAATAATTATTGGAAATTGACCGGTTGTTATGAGAGAAAATTTTATCATTTTATGGCAGTTGGTGTGTGAACAGAGGACTTAATATAAGGTCTGTTTTCATCACTGAATGCTTCTATATCCATATCTATTATATCTCAGAGTAAGATAACACTTCATTGTTATCAAAAACTGAACGAAAATCGAATTTTGATTCATTTCCATGTTAAATTTGGTGCCGCAGCAATTGGTACCACTTTTTTGAGCGTGTATGTATTACTGCGATTTTATAACTCTGCCACAGTATGAGAAGCATCCGGTCGTTTCATGCGCATGCATCTATTACTGCCGTTGAACTGTGTGTTTTCTTACCTACAAAAATAAAATCGGCGAGTGTAGTTTTCTCACTAGGTACATACATCAAATTGCTTCATTTGCCTAATTGCCGTGTATTATAAGTACCTATATACAGGTATAGTGGCAAAGACACAAAGTTCTGTAATCAATAAAAAGAAAGTAAAAAAATCAAAAATAAAAATAAAAAGATGTAAGTACAAGAGAGGAGATTTAGATCCAGCCGTCAAAGAAGCTTTGACCGGGAAAAGTATAGCAGAAGTTGCAAGAAAATATCAAGTGCCAGAATCAACAATTAGAGCGAAAAAAATTGCCAAATATGCAGATAAACGACTAGGACCATCGACTATACTTAGTTAGTGCGAAAGAGGTAAATGAACTTGTTCAATGGATTTTCTTCTGTACTAGTCGCCGATTTCCAGTAACAAAACATCAGTTGGTAGAGAGTGTCAAGTTATTATGTGATAATGATGGACGGAAAACACCTTTTGTTAATAACCGGCCAAGAAAAACTTGGTATGAATCACTTTTGGAGCGACATCCAGACATATCGAGAAGAATGGCTAAAAATGTATCACTTAACCGAGCTAAGGTTTCTGAGTATGACATACGTTTATGGTTCGAAGAAATCATATGTTACTTAACTGAAGAAGATCTCTCATTAAATTACCCAAATAGAATTTTTAATGCAGATGAAGTTGGTGTCTCATTGAATCCGAAGCCGCCTACTGTACTTGCTCCAAAAGGCTGTAGAAATGTATATAACATTGTGAATAATAATAAAAAAGAAAATGTTACTGTACTAGTAACTAGTAACATAAGATAATTTATAATAAGAAATTATTAGTTATTATTAGTAAATATTTGTCCAAATATTTAGTTTTCTTCATTTTCGTTTTATTGGACTTCGCAGTATCAGGCACGCAGTAATTGGGTCACCCACAGTTTTTGGAGCGCAGTAATAGGTACGAGTCACTTAAAGCCCCGCAGTAATACATACACTTACACTTTTCTTTAAAATGCGTTTAATTTCACGAAAATAAGATTTTATCGCACTGTTAATTATTTTGAACGCTTAAAATAAGTTGAACAACGTTTAAAAGAGAAAAATTAAATCGATATCTTATAATGAATCTTTGAAATACGCTCTTAAAGTTAGCCCTGCGTTTCGAACCGCAGTAATACCCACACTTACCCTATAGCTACTACGGAGCTATTTAATACGAGCCTTTCGATCTCCAACGTAACTACATAGTACGATTAGTCCTCAGTCTTATAATGACTTATCGATCTTGAAAAGGGATCGCAAAGTTCGATTGCATGTTTTTTTTTTCTCTTATTATATGAAAAATTTGTTCGTTTCCCTTCTTCCTTTCTTATTACTTATCAATAATTCTGAATCGACTCATCGACCGATTATTTTCTAATGAATAACAAATAACGATCATATACGTATAAGTGGACTATGAATATACGTCGCGATCGCGTGCAAAATATTCATTTTATTACATATAATTGAGCAACTCGCGTTTTTATGCTCTTGTCATCGTCGTATTATCAACTAATCGTCAGCAGTATAACGAGATACATAAATTATTTATACACATACGCTGATGAGAGATGATTCGTTATCAACATCAATGCGACTACTGATCAATGAATGAATGCGAATTAATTCGAGTTCGATTTAAGAAAATATAAAAAAATAAACACCAAATTTCTTTGTGCGAAAAAAAGAAGCGAGTAAAATATAATAGGATAGAGGAGAAGAGGAGATTCTCGCAAATTTCGTCCTTATATTTATTTAGTGCTGTTGTATGTACCGTGAACAAGTACCCGTCCATACGAGAGCGTAATACGTATAATAATGCATGATATTCAGTCAGCTCCGCGTCGAACATCAAACTTGAGGTTATTACCCAGTACGCAATATAATACGCAAATGCATGTAGACGTATAGGTATACCGCGCGGTATATTGCAGTACAGTGTACTCGCTGTATGGATACTTGCACTCAACGCCCTTCGGAGGGTATGGATGCATGTCCCATCGCTTTCGCCCATCTAATATCGGCCCTGGAAAACTACCTTTGGCGCTATACCTATATTTGTATAATATAATTCGCGGGGGATGATGAATAACAATTTATTAAACTTTGACGTGTATGTATGTACGATAGATATCACGTAGTATCTAATATCTAATATCTATACAGGTAAAATTTTTTTTTCCCCTCAAAAATCTTTTTTCTTTCGAATAAGTAAAAATTATTTTTAACAGAGGGTGCCGCGATAGAAGTACAGAATTTTTTTGTGTACAGAATCGTCTATAAAATATCTAACGACGAGTCTCGTTAGTAAAGCAATTTATATAATCTAACGATCAATTTCACCTCAATGATATGGTATAAATGTACCTACGTATCGCGATTCGGATTATTTTCTCATAGAAATTGATTTAACGATCCTATTAATTCCCCATACCTCATCTCCTGCACCCGGAACGATTATCTCCATTATATCTATCGAGGATCGATCTCGTTCGAAAACAACTACCGTGATTACTAATGGAAGGTGTGTATATAGATATACGTAGAGTGAACCCGATTTCTTGTTTTTCCGTTCATTACATCTATTTTCATTATACCGCCGCAATTAGTAATTAATCTATTAAATATCCGTTTCCTGTTTCATTTTTTTTTTCTTCTAATTTTTTCAAATCGTTGATCGTAAAGGACAAATTAACTATATAATTTCTATCCGGTATCTGGTTAGATATTTAATAACTAACGTAAGGTCAAGTGGTCAATTATTACAGTTATAATTATCTATGTAATAACTACGATTCGTTAAGACTCAAGGCTCGCGTTTGCGGGTATAGTAACAAGCCATGCTATATACTAACTAATTGTAAGCATAAACTATTCTTCGGAAAGGATATCTGCAACAGGATTATGTCTGCTTATATCATTGATATTCGTAGTACAACAATAGAATATTCGTACATATAGATCTATTCTTTGATTGACTCACGCGGGGACGTTACTACCTACTATACTATACTACACAGTACTATATGTATGTACTACTACATACTATTAACTGCTGTTCTCTTCGACACGCGAGTTTAGCAAGGACAAGGTCGCGAATAGACAATCCGCGCGATATGTGCGAAATACTCGACAACCATACGTGTACAGGTAATGAGCTACAGGTCGCAGTTTCCGTCGAAGGAATAATTATTATCACGTTATTTCGATAGAATTTCTATGTAATCAATCGGTACTATATTTCGAGGGTGGATTCCCCGCGGAATTCTAAGACTAAATTTCCTTTACCGAAAATTCGAGAGACCGATAGTTTCCGAGTTACGGAAGATCTTAGTTGACCGATCGCGGAACTCATAGGTGACGCAGACTGGGCTGCCCATGAGTGGAAGTTGAGCGGTGCCCAGTCTGCGCGACCTATACGCTCCGCGATCGGTCAACTAAGATCTTCCGTAGCTCGGAAACTATCGGTCCCCCGAATTTTCGGTAAAGGAAATTTAGTCTTAGATTTTCGCGGGGAATCTATCCTCGAAATATGGACCGCCCGACGTGAATCACGCTGTATAAAACACTGGCTAAATTAATTGACCGTGTTTGTGAGAAGTGGTCCTCTGCAGCACACAACGGTATTTGTGTACGTACGCAGATACAACGTACGTACGACATCGGCCATGTTTAGTCGGCCATTAATTATGCATTATTACCTTAAACGGCCGTCGCCTATTTCGGCTAGAGTGTATAATTTGAAGTTATGTACAATGTAGGTACGTAGACGTGTGTATCTATGTACTAAATATGGTTTAGTAAGAATATACGTTATGTGAATGAGTCTATATGTCTATATGAGTAGAAAAAGAAGTCGCCGCGGGTAGAACGACGATTATTTGCAAATATAGCTGTACAAGAACAAAAAATAATCTCAGCGTTTCAGGTTAATTCGATAATAACAACTCCCATATGTGTTTTACCACACTTCGTGAATGAAGAAAAAAAATGTAAAAAACGAAATGAAAAGTAGGAAAAATAAAAGTTAATAATTTACCGCGTCGAAGCTCACGGAATGAAAGAGCAAAAATTAAAATGAAATTGAAAAAAAAAAAAAAAAGACGTGTACGTGCGGGTAAAGTCGATTGCCTTTCACGTAGTCAGGTAGCTATATCATCGCGTATGTTATATATGCATGTATGTATAATACTGCATATGTATGAATGAAAATGAAATGTGAGCGAGTGAGTGAACGAGAGAGAGAGAGATGTGGAGAACGGTACTGACTCTTCAGTAAACCAGTTCCGAACGAAGTTGAAAGTTCCCTCACAGAGAGTTCAAAGACCGCGTACGTACGAGCTGCAGGTTTATATTTCATTATATCGATGTACATACCTACGTCGCGAGATCGTATAGATGCATATGCATCACGTTTTTTGAGGAGAGGATTTTTACTTAGAAAGTTATAAAGCTGCTAGTATAAATAAATATATATTATATATATTTATACGGATGTTAAGTTAAGGGAACTTGTATATCTAATTTAATGGACGAAGTATACGCGTGGTATAATTTAACCCGACATAGGTATAATATGAATGAATTAGAAAATTCTTGTATATAATAATCAGTTGTGAAATAAAACTATATAATATGTAAAAATCGGTGGTTTTCAACATATTGAAACACGTATGTATGTATCTCTATAAATACATATGCGACAGAGAATTTGTCGATATTTGTATAATACATACGCGTCTTGTAGTAATATAATAAAAATTTCAGATATGTGTAACCAATAATAATCGTAATCCTTTTTACGATTAAAAACGTGATTATAAATATACAGTCAATAACCAACAGATAATAATATATGGCGTGACATATGTTTGTCGGTACATAATATAAGTCATATTTATATTGAGAGAAACGTTGCGCGTTCTCATGTCTAGTATAAAGAGATTTTTCTAAGTAAGAAAAAAGATAAGGGGACAAGAGAAAAAAGAAAAAAAGAAGAAAAGAGAACAGCTCTCCACCGGCAAACGCGATCTCTCGTCGTATTATGGGCATTCAAGATTTTCCCGAAGACAATAACACGGCATAACATAACGTAAAATGAATAATGAGATGACCATTAGCGAGAGTTTGAATGTATTATAGAGTATATCTATATCTATATCTATATGTGTGCGTATATACACGCAGCAGGTATAATAACGGTTCTTAGAAACGGGTCTATGAGCAGAAATGTGTAGAGATTAAACATCGACTGTGTAACAGGTGAGACAAGAAGAAAACGAACGAAAAGAAGATAGAAAAAAAAAACAAAAAAAACGAAAATTGTACGAGTAAAATGAAATAATTCGGTTATTCGAGTTATCGTATATTCGAAGAGATCGGGTTATTGTTTGAAATAAAATAGTATTATTTAACGTTTGTAATAAATATTCGCGAGTCTTGATATATGTATAGGCATTGTGATTATACAGTATGTAGGCATAAACGAATAACATATCTAATCGTGGCTGAGTATACATAAATATATGTATATACCGCATAACGGAAGATAGGCAGTAACAGCACCAAGTTATTAGATAACGTAGAGCCTTGTATATACATATATACGTATATACATATATATTGTCGTCGTCGGTGTTACGTGTTTTTTTTTTCTTTTTTTTTTTTTTTGTCTTTTTATTTATTTAATGAAACTAACCGAGCCATATGCCTGTATACCTGTACACCTGTATACGTATATCTAAATATGTATATTTCTATTAACATATTATCTATACGTAAGAAATGACGTTATGTGTGTGTAGGTGTATTGTCCAAGTACGCTGTTCGGGCGAGCCGCGCTAATTCAATAAAATCGGATTCTCGTACCTGTTTTTTTTCTTTCCTTTTCCTTTTTTTTCTTCTTCTTTTTCTCTTTTTTACTATAGAAATGCTTGTACGGTTTTTAGATTACCATTCCCGAACCGGAGAGTTTAGTGCGATTACGTAGTGTAAAATATATATATATATATCACCGCAGTGTTACTGAATTATAATTATTATAATTAGAAAATGATTAAACACTGTATATGTATGTATAATCTATATATATATTATCATTCAACGATTATACATACATAATATTCTCAATCGCGTAGCTGGTACATCACAATAACCCCGTTAATTATTCTTATCTGAATTTCAAAACATCGAATATAACGTAAGGCGATTTCGAACAATAAAACAATAAGCGTCGCGCGGATGTAGCTCCCGTTGTATTCAAAATTTTGCAAAAGGAAAAAGGAAAAGAAAAAACAAGATTACCGAATAAACGATGAACTACTCTCGTTGCAGACGTTCGTTACAGTGTAACAGGTAAGAGAACAAAAAAAAAAGAAGAAATTGAAAAAAAAAACAGATAAAAAAAAGGAAAAAAAAAACTTCGGAAAATTATACAGCGGAGAGCGGCCGGCGCGACATCACGGCGAAGATTCGAGAGCGTTGTGTGTCAGAGCTAGTGCTGACTGACGCCCGGAGCTTCTAGAAGCTATACGGAGTAGTCTCGCCTATACCTATAAGCCAAAGCTGCAGCAGGTGTCCCACCGCGATCGTATCGGATCCAGTGAGAACAGAAATAACGAAATGAGTTTAGGCGGGATCCATTCACGAATCGATGATTACAATAAGCGTTTTTTAAATCAAATCCATGATACGCAGAATCGGTCATTTGTTACGACTGTTATTAGTATACAAATCGAAACATATGGCGGCGGTATGGCGGTGACAGCAGCATCAAGTAACAATAGTATAATGATAACAATGATAACAATAATAATAATGATGATAATAATAATGATAATAATAATAATAATAATTTGAATAACTACAGAGATGCAAAATTCTTTTTTTTTTTGTTTTTTTTTAAATTTTGTATCCTGTTCTGTTGTTTTATTTTTCTCTCCTTCCTCCCTGAAAGGTATTACGTTATACTTACATATAGTTTGACGCGCTTTAGCGAATCCTCAGAAGCGAAGCACTGGGCAAGGACTTGAAAGGATTCTCACTCCTCCTCCTCCTCCTTCGCCTCCTCCTTTTCGCTGTAGTAGTTTTGTAGTCGTAGTCGTATAATTAGAAATGTATACCGCGTTTTGTTTTTATAATTTATCGCTGTATAACGATGGACTTAATCACTGTGTTTCAAATATGTACGACGAAAAACTACAGTCTGTAGTACATCTAATTCTATACGAGTAGTAGCAGGAATATAATAGCGTACGAATCGCGACTATAAGATTCGGAAATTATCGTATAATACTCGCACCCAATAAACGGTTGGAGGTGCCGTTCCTCCCTTTCCCCTCTCACCGCGAATCGCACTTTACTTTACTTCAATCGTCGCCGTTTCGCAGCAGCTGTATAAAAACCGCGAAAATAATGTCGAATGTAATGTTATAATCAGTCTCGGTATTTCTATCTGTGTTTTATCTCCCGCGAGATGTTACAGGCTTCAGATATGCAACGTTTCTCCAATGTAGTATATATATGTATATTTATATATATACGTCTACAAACGCGTTTAAAACTGTTTAACGTGAAACAAATCTCTGAATTCTCTCTAAAACACCACTTCCTTAGAACTATTAATCTTTCTCTTTCTCTTCTGTGTTGTTTTCTCCTTACTTATTCTAAAATTTATCTTTTATTTACGACGATATGATTGCGGACGTACAGTCAGTTACAACTACGGCGCACGACGACGTTGCGGCCGCGGCGTACCAACTGACACTGACAACTCTAACCAACGCGGGCTACCCGCCTCGGTTCTAAGCTAAGCTCGTGCACTCGCTGACAGCTAACCCCCACCTGACCGTCGCCGCTCCGTCCAACCGCCACTCCGCTCCTCCGCTTCCCTCCACGAATCCCTTATCCTCGTATAGTTCAGTTTGGCGCCCGGAGACCTGCTACTCGGATCTGTGAGATCGCCGAGTTTCTTTCCAAGTATATATCAATGCGATAGGCAGGCAGACGATGTGTGAGATTTACGAAGGTAGGTAGCGGGTACGGAGCTAGGGGTATGCGTATCAATTTATATTCTTATGCATATACTAGGCAGGTATGAGGTTGAATCGCGATCGTGAACGCGACTTTCCACTGCACGGTCTGTCTACCTGACATGCCACGCTGTGCCGCGTTGTTGCGGGCTGTGAGAGCGCGAGGAGTAGGAGGCAAATAGTAGGAAGAGAAGGAAGGGGCGGGGGAGAAGGAGGAGAGCGCTGTGACTGTATGTGACGTTCGACAGCAGTGCGCGAGAGAAAACAGCTGTTTGCGACAATATGCAGTATTATTATACCTAGCGAATGCAGCTGTAAACAATATTGAGATGATATATTTATATATCTACGTATATAAGTACAATATTGTATTAGCTATCGCGATATTTTATTCGATATAGTAAGAATACTTATGCTACTATATGAGAATATCTTCGCGTATGATTATTATACTTGTGCACTTATATACGTACCTGTGTGTATACATGTATGTTACATGGAATTGTGCAAATAAATTGTCGACTGTCGTACCCAACCTCATGACTCGCAAATCACGCGGCTAACTATTGCCAACTCGTAACCGAATGATGATTCGCTTCGTATATACGCTTATTATTAATCACGGTGATAGTTAGTTAACAAAGCTAATTTTTATTCTACTTCTTCTATATTCATTACGGATAGATCTCGATAAATGAATATCGTATACATATGTGAATATAAATTCCTTTCGTGTATTACATACGTTAATAAAAATAATGCAATGTACAAGACTCGTTATTTAAACTAGATTTTTATTGACGGTATAATAGCGGTGTACGCGAACTCCTGTAGTAGGTATAAATCGTCTGTTAGATCGCGGCGGCGGGTAGATATATTGTATAGTATACGTAAAGTGATTAACGATTATCAATTATTATATCGATTTCCTATGCGACGCACGTTCCTCGCTTCACACGTGCGGATATCAAGCGGTCAAACAATCGGGGCACCTGTTGCCTTGACCTAGGCGATATTTAACGGACAGAAAACCGCTATGTACCCACGATAGATTTCATATACTTTTCAATATTTAATATATTATAGAAAATAAAATGCTATGTAAAATAAAATGATCAAATTAAGGACCACCCTAATATACATAAATGAAAAAATCGCTTACCATGAAATAGATATTTTTCATGTTTTTCTTCTATTTCTTTCCCGTCCCTGTCATGTCTTCTAATTCCCAAATCTATTTGGGTGTATGATAACAGAAGTATTTAGTTATAATGAAAATAGAATTCTTCTCTAACTATATAGATAGACGTATATGTACCAATATCGAAGGAATCGAGAAATTGGGCAACTGAGGCACATGTGTGTAGAGGTATGTATATAATAACGCGGTTTGACCAAACTGGGCCAATTAAAATCGCTCATAGGTATGTTGTATACATACCTATAACGATATATCGCGGTAAGGTATATGTATAACGTTTATCGATCGGTGGGGAGCGATTGCGCAGGGGGAAATGTTGGTTTCACGAGTATAGTATCCTACGTGTACAGCTGGATTCGTATACAGAACACGGAGATCGAAGTAAAGTGAAGGTGGTGAACGATGACGTAACGCGTATATCCCCCAGACTAACAGAGACGCAGACTACGTGTGATCGCGGCCTTCAAGGCCGTTCGCTTTGCCCGGTTAGCGTCCAAAGTTAAACGCGATTTAATCATTTACTTATATATATATATGTGTGTGTAAATATAAATATAGTATATACCTTAAATATCAAGACACGCTTACATTAATTATCTCATTTAAACAACCACATTGTACGAATGTGTAAATATTATACAACATTAATGACAATCACAATTTTTATAAATCTGCTATTTAGCTACTAAACTGATATACAAGGTGATTCATGCTGAGCGGGACATATTTTGAGGGTAGATTCCCCGCGAAAATCTAAGACTAAATTTCCTTTACCGAAATTTCGGGAGACCGATAGTTTCCGAGCTACGGAAGATCTTAGTTGACCGATCGCGGAGCGTATAGGTCGCGCAGACTGGGCACCGCTCAACTTCCACTCATGGGAAGCCCAGTCTGTGTCACCTATGAGTTCTGCGATCGGTCGACTGAGATCTTTCGTAGCTCGGAAACTATCGGTCCCCCAAATTTTTGGTAAAGGAAATTTAGTCTCAGAATTCCGCAAGGAATCTGCCCTCAAAATATGGACCGCTCAACTTGAATCACTCTGTATAGGTAGAGTCCAGAATGAAAATATATGTATGTATATATATGTACTTATTGAATATGGGACAGTATACGTATATGATCCTAATTTTGAGCTCATAATGGGAACATATATGTATTGCACAATAAATGACATACACACATGTGTGGTAGATATAGCGTAGAACCTATATATTCTATGTAATAGTATATAAGTTGTACTTTTACTCGGCCGGGCGAGAACCGTGTTGCGGGTGTATCGTAACAAGGCCGACAAGTTCTGAATCGAAGCCGCGAGCAGACAGCTTCGTTCAAGTGTCACGTTTCAACGGTCCCGAACCTCTACGTATAGGACGATGTTTCACCTATACTATATCCCTGCATAAGTATATGACGTATTGGTACAGACTCATACCTACGAATTTACACTTATATCCATGTATTTATACCCTCGAGTCACGCCGACAGATCCCGTCCACGTGCGTTGAAATAAATAGTTTAACTACGCGGCTATATAGATCGTAGAAAATCACCTCTGAACCGAAAATTCAATTTTAGAAACCAAAATTGTCCACCCTGACTTGGTCTAAATTCAAACTTTGTCAGATCGGTCTAAAAGGAAAAAAAGACAAGAAACAAAAAAACGAAATCAAATTCGGGATATCTAATTTAATCTAAAAATGATCTCATGTCTATATGGTGAAAATAATTGATGAAAAAATAAATTCCCAGCGTGTTTTATACAACTCGAGGTAAAAGTCAGCTGCGATAGATCGCGGCTATGACTTTGAATCGTCGATTTAATTGTAAGACGCGTTGGGCACTTTCTCGTCTTACGTATCTATCCCTATGGGTAAAGAGGTTGGCATTCGCTAGTCAGTCAGTCAGTCAGTCAGTCAGTCAGTCAGTCAAGTCAGTCAGTCAAGTCAGTGAACGACAAAGTGTCCCTGACCTCGTAACCCAAAACACGTTTACGAACAACGAGCGAATACTCATGCTCATTATTCTGGTGTAATAGGAACGCTCTTACTTGCCAACTCGCTCACAACTCGACACAATCAACGCCTCGTGTATGTATTCATATATATGTATATACATAGATGGATATGGCTTGATGTATGGCGCGCGGTAACAGAGGATCTTCGTATCGACTTTCGGTGAGATTCGATTACACCTTGATCGCGGTATGATATGACTTTTATCACGCGACAGCTACCATTTACCGCACGATTACCAAACAGATTATAAAGAGATGTAGGTATAGTCAGGTATCGATATAGACGCAATACTATATACATATAATGTGTAGTAATACACCCCTAGCCTAGATTTCGATTCGGAATCCAAATTTTCGACTAAACGAAGAATTGAAAAGAGAAGAAAGTTTAGCAGATAGTAGAAGACTTGACGTATGAGTATAAATTTCTAAATCGACTATAGCGTGAGTTTAGATTTTTATTGCGATGCGGTTTTTCGTAACTGGAAATAACACCAGGCCAACAAACTTGTTGATTTCAAAGCTCGTGCTCGCCGCGGTCTCTTCCGTTCCAGAAAAATACCATATAGACATACACGGTTATCGCTGTGAGCGATAAAACCAACCGCGAACTAACCGCGAACAAAGCGCTTTGAAAAAAAATAAGAATTGAAATCGTCCATTTGCTGTTTTTTTGCTGAATTTAGAATCGACCTCTTTTACATATCTTCAACGAACCGAATTCTGCATACACACTATATATATGATTAGTAGATTGTCATTCCAAAGATATTCTACTAATGAATAATAATTATCCTGAAGTGTATAAAAAATTGATGAAGTCATTCCTAAATTGGAAAAAAAAATTGACTAATTTACGACACGTATACTTAATTAAACGATTAAATTCCATACTTACGTTACATGTGTATGTATATAGGAATAATTTTCTAACCGTTAGACTGTTGCGAGTTAGAATGCGATAGCCAAGGAACGTATTCGTATCGTCATTGATATATATTTAATGAATGAACATATCAAGTAATGAGTAGAAAAAGAAAGAAAAAAAAAATACTGAAACGATAAGCAACGAAGAGCAAAAGTCTCTCATTCGTTCGCAATATATATATCTGTATATATTATTTTTGCAATGATTGAGAAATTTCATTGACACTTAATACAGTGTATATAATAGGTCGATAAATGCGACCTTTCTACCGTTCTTTCGTTTTTCTTTCTTTTCTCATCTCTTCGGAGTCCTATATACATACATGCAAAATTGGAATATAAAATACAATAAACTGCTATATATACATGTGAAAAAAAAAAAAAATAGCCACTTTCAAAGAGATTTTCTCGGTCTTTGTACCGGCAGTCATAGCACAGATAATACTTCCTACTTCCTGTATTATACCGTTATAGCTACTCGTCTTTCGCTTTTGTTATACATTGCCGCAAAGTGTCGCGTATGACAATTGTATATGTGGGTGTATTACATATAATTGTATTACGTATAATGGGTGAATTATATACAACACCGAGAAATATGTATATCTAAATAATAATTTATCTACTTTACAATCACGTATTTATGCAATTCCCGACTCCGTATGTAGGTACATATATATATATATATATATATATATATATATATATATATATATATATATATATATATATATATATATATATATATATTTTTCTCTTTTTTAAATTTATGCAAATACTTAAAGACTGTGCGTACAGTATTACGGGAGATAAAATATTTCCATACAAGAAACAAACTTGAAACGGTGTAAAAAAGAACCAAGAGAAAAAAAGAAAAAGTAGAGGAGAAACAGTTCCTAATTTATTTCACGATTTGTATTTTAGTCTATCTTCATCTATTGCAGATATATTCTACATCGATAAAGGCGGATCTTGTCCACGGGGTATGTATAAGCATGTACACTGTGAAACGTCGTTCGTAATAGAGTCGTGACAACCGTTTAACTAGGCCTGAATGACGGGAGTACGGGAACCCATATCAAATTTTTTTTGTCATTTTTTTTTACTTCATATCTGCCAATCTCGTCACGGAATCGAACAGGTTGAGGCTGTGTTTATTATTTTATTTCCCTTTTTTTTTCTTTTTATTTCTTTTTTTTTTACTCTCAGGAAAGTTCGTGTATTATCCCAGTGTCTCGTTGTGAATTATTGACACCGTGGTATGCGGGAATGTTTGAAGTGTACAATAATTCATTACGATAGCGATAACCGTTCTGAAAATTATTACGAGAAAAGTAATTAGCACACGTTTTATCGCGGGACAACTTAACAACAATATTCACTCAGAGAAATATTCCTTCTCACTATAATATGTCATATATGTGTGTTTATACACACTTTGCAGCGCTTTTATAGGTATACGTATGTACATACCTATATCGACAATAATTAGGTACAATGATCGTGTAAAACTCATACTTCGCGTATGTTATTTACACGGTGATTAGCGGACGGCTGTTAATTATCCCTCAGATATACGGAGAATTAAAAAATTTACTAATAATTCACGAGATTCTCACTATATCACCTAAATATGTATAACCTATTCCTATGATTATCGAAACGAGCGGATAAAATGACAAAAAAAAAAAAATTGATCCATTTTATTCCACGTTTCAAAATCTATATTCAAATATACCCGAGTTTATCAATTTATACCCGGAGTCGTGCTAATTACTTCCGATTACGAATTTTTTTTTCATTCTTCTCGATCTACAAGCAACAGAATAACAAATATTGAATATCAATTCGTACAGGATTTTTTAAATCGAAATTCGTACAAATTTTCACCTACGTTTTTACGCGAAGAATGCGTTTCGATGTATATATGCGAATTTGATATGTGTACCTATGAGACTCGTAAGATCGTCCAACGAAATATATGAGTTAAAAAATGATTGATCATCAGTAATAATCACGTCTATAATCAGACCTAAAAAATGAAAGAAAAAAGTGAAAAAAAAAAAGAAGAAATCAGAGAACTGTTAACCATTTGACGCACATTACAGCTTAGCGGTTTGACGGCGTGCCCGGACCTTTCGATCCGTACAAATTCCACATTTCTTGTCAGTGGTGAGAGCCTATTTTTGTTATAAACAAAGCCAGCTATCCGGCTTCCAAGGTTATCCACCGTCAGACAGTAGACTCAACTTGAGTGAGACTCTCTACTACGATCGTGTCACGCTTCTGAAACTATATTATTTTTCTCGACCTAACCCAGCGCAAAAGGATAAACAAATATATGTGGGAAAGAAACGAGAATAATAAAATCAAACGAAACGCTGATTTGTTATCCGGTTTTAATATTGCGAACAAGGATCTACCTATACGTATGTATAATATGTGTATATGCATATATATTTCCTCTTTATCCTAGGCTTCCGGGTCTTGTATCGAATTGCCTGCAGATAATGAGAAACAGATGATTTTTTTTTAACAACAAAACCGAAACTCCATTACGACGATCAGGATTTCCTGGACTTCAAAATTCGTAGTGCAGATCGGGAATCTAGATAAATTATCATATTCCGCGCAGATTCGTTGAACAACATAGTATAAAAAAAAAAAGGAAAAAAAAAAATTTACCGCGGCAATGTTTAATCAGCGGAAGAGCATCGGCCGTATTACAACATCGGCAATTGTTAATGAAATATTAGTTCTTCAATTTCTTTTTTCCATTTTTTTTTTTAGACCACTTGCATCTGTATTAATTAATCATCTATACTGTCTGGGTATTCAAAATCACAGATTCGATGCTGCTGACGATAGAGAAAAAACATAAATAAATAAACAAAAAGAATGAATGGAAATAAATGTAGAAATTTTACCCTGAATTTTTATCTTCTATGCATTCAAACGCATATAGAGTAGATACAGGTATAGGTATGCGTTATATCTATACCTGTATACGTATGAAACACTCGACTACGGAGCGGTGAACGCGAAGTGGTATTCTATGGCACGGAAATACGTGAAGGAGTATTTTTAAAACCACGTTGAGTTAGGTTAGGTCGGTTCGAACCGGAGAGGCTTCTTTCGGATAAGTTTTCGAGTCTGAATTCTGAATCGCTCGTTTTTTCCTTTCTTTTCTTCTTTTTCGTTTTTCGTCGACGTTTATTTCAGGGAAAGGTGTTTATATATACACGCGCGCCGAATAGGTATGTTACATGGCTCGAAAGGGCGAGAAATAAAATGTCCTGGTGAAAAAGCATGTACGTCGCGCGTGTAGGTAAAGAAGGAAAAAGAACGCACGTGCCTAGAATTTATTCTGTTTGTTGCTACTCGCTCTTACGTATACAACTTCCTGTGGATCACGCAGTCTATCGGTTGAACGCTGTTCTGAGATCAAACTTGATAACCCTTTCACGCGACGGCGACGCCGACGTCCGCGGTATCACCGCCGCAAACCTCGACCGATGAATGAAGTAAATAGATTCGAAAAACCGGGAGCAGTGTCAGTCGAGAGTTCTAACAAATCATCGTCTCGTGTAGAGAGACCGAAGGATGACGACCTTTTTCAGAATTCTTATTATATCGGATAAGATTCACTTTTTCGATAGAAGAATAAAAAAAATAAAGAAAAAATATATATATGTGTATAATATGTAACATAAATATATATAGAAGATGGAATAGTTGCGAAAGTTCGAAGGCGCGATTTCTTTACAGATAAAAAATTGAATCTTCTTTCGAAATTTGAAATCAAAGAAAGTTACAACATTTTGTGAATTTTACTGGTTTTGAAACATCAATTAATGTTGAGGAGACAGTTTCCGTTGGGTCGTTCAGAAATAACGGTCTAGATGGATCCATCCTGGTACATCCTTGCATAACGAGTACCCGGAGGAAGCTTGTCCACGGTATAATTATAGTTGATTAAAAAAAATGTTTAATCGTGAGTGGTATCTTCGTTTCTGAAATGGGACATCGAAACGATGAAATTTCATAGGCTGGTTTCATGTTCCAGAGCTAGGAATGGCCGGAAAACAACTTTAGAAACTCTGCGCTCTTTCTCCGCACACTTTACCCCAATAAAACTAAAGAAATCGAAGATATATACGGTGGTTCAAGTTGAGCGGTCCATATTTTGAGGATAGATTCCCCGCGAAAATCTGAGACTAAATTTCCTTTACGGAAATTTCGGGAGACCCATAGTTTCCGAGCTACGGAAGATCTTAGTTGACCAATCGCGGAGCGCATAGGTCACGCAGACTGGGCACCGCTCAACTTCCACTCATGGGCAGCCCAGTCTGTGTCACCTATGCGTTCCGCGATCGGTCAACTAAGATCTTCCGTAGCTCGGAAACTATCGAGTCCTCGGATTTTTGGTAAAGGAAATTTCGTCTCAGAATTCCGCAAGGAATCTGCCCTCAAAATATGAACCTGCTCACGCTGTCGACTTGAACCGTGAAACGATAACCATTCTCATTATGTTATTGCTCCTTATCTGTATGGTTACATATAAACTATAGATAATATTGCATGTATATATGTTCGAAATTGGTTGGTAGATATAATATTTATTTTACATCATCTTTCATTCTGTCTTGTATATGAATAGCAAGTGACAAAAAAAAATTGATATAGCCACCATATGCATGATAGAGAAGAAGAAGAAGAACGCGCGTAAAAACAGAAATTATAGTACAGCAATAAATTCAAGTGATTTTATTTCCACTTCGCACAAGGCAAAAGGTTCGTACGTATCTTCTCGGTTAATTCAACTGCGTATTAGAACTGTTTAGAAATGATAGAAGTAATCACGGACCTTGAAGAGGTCGTCAGATCGATAGATAGGTACACCAGTTATACCTGTAGCTTATAAAACTGTTAAATTATTATTAACTGTTCTAGATCTCGTATACGCGAGAAATACATGGACGAAAGAACGAAACTAAAGACAATTTAGCCCGAGTTGGGTATACCTATACCTGTATCTATCTACCAATACGAATACGTACCCTATTCATTATGGATCACGACTCTGGACGCAAGGTCTTTATACAAACTCGTGAAATTATAACGAGAAAGAAAATTGTAGCTTCGTAGGCAGGTATAGAAGTTATAGGTACAGACCTCGACAGTAGGTCAGGCGTTTATTCTCACGAGTATATACCAATTACTCGCGATATACCTATATCGTATATCTATCGATGCTATTTAATGTTACTTATGTACTTCGTTCGACAATTTCCTCATTTATTTATTATATACTTATCGATTATACTTTTACTTCCGGAGATTGTGCAGCGTGCAGCTTAACACGTATACCAGCTGCAGTTCGATCGATTCCTTAAAATGCTTTCACCGATCCAGCCGATACGATCTTTCCAATCTCTTTTTATCGTTCCTTATTATTCGCATACATCGAAATTTCACTAATTATCCACGGTTAAAGAATTACAAATATATACGTATGTAGACTATAGAATATATAAAAAAAGGAAGAGGAGGAGGAGGAGGCATCTAGTCAGTCAGTTTCGTACTTTCTGGGTCTAATTTCGATCGGAGAATAACAATAAAGGAAAACTTAATTCAGTGTACGTACAGAGCGAGAATCTAAGAACGCGTGTTTGACACGAATTCTTAAAGAGAGTATAAACTTCACCGTTAGCCAAATATGTAGCTGATTATATCAATGAATGAAACTGAGTTTAGAGACATATGAATCGAATCCATAAACCTTGACCTTAACATTATAATGAGTATTTTATTTCCGTTAAAAATCGAATATACGCAAGCAAGCGGTATTCCGTATTATCGCGTGATCTGTGATCTTGTGGTCAAGTTTTAGTCTCTTTACTACTACTACCGATACTATACGGATATTATACACGTATGTTGGGTTACAGTCTGTATTATAGAGTGATGAGAAACCTTGCTAGTCGTAATATACGTGACGTCACCCCCTTCTGCTCTACTGCTACTACTACTACTACTATTTCTTCTTCTTCTTCTTGTTCGTCGACATTTGTGAATCGCGAGATGATGCGGTATACGGAATGGTAGAAACTCGCGATAAAATGAGACTCCGTATGGAAGAGGAGGAGAGCGAAGGGAGCTACGCCGGGACTCGACGGGGGCCAAGAAGGCGACCCGACGCGACGCGGCGGCATCCCGACGCCTCGGGAGAAGATCTAGGTCACTCACTGTTGCCTAGCAACCGTTGCTAAACTCCCACGCGCTGTGTCTACTATATACCATATAGATATATATATAAATCGCACCTATATACCTACGTACGCATTACCCAGAATGTAAGGTGCCTTTCTAATACATAATGATGCGAAAAAAAAACAAGTTTTATTTCAAAATTTTCTTATTCAATTTCATTTTCAATCCGCATATTCTTACTATTCTTCTTTTTCTTATTATACAGAGGGTGATTCAAGTTGAGCGGTTCATATTTTAAGGGCAGATTCCTTGCGGAATTCTAAGACTAAATTTCCTTTACCAAAAATTGGAGAGACCGATAGTTTCCGAGCTACGGAAGATTTTAGTTGACCGAGCGCGGAACTCATAGGTGACACAGACTGGGCTGCCCATGAGTGGAAGTTGAGCGGTGCCCAGTCTGCGCGACCTATGCGCTCCGCGATCGGTCAACTAAGATCTTCCGTAGCTCGGAAACTATCGGTCCCCCGAATTTTCGGTAAAGGAAATTTAGTCTTAGATTTTCGCGGGGAATTCAGCCTCAAAATATGGACCGCTCAATTCGAATCACCCGAGCTCGGGGGTAGAATTACGGTCTAGGTTCAGGTGATCACGTGACCCGTAGGATCCCGGATCCAGGACCCTGCAGCAGCAGCCGGAGAACCTAAATCCAAATTCCCCGAGCGGAGTGGTGGTGTATAGTAGTGACCTCTGACTTTTGACTGGGATAACGATCCGCGAGCCGCGGGGTCGTGCGGAAATATATAACGAAACGGGTGAAATTTCGCACGCGTAGGCGTATACATAGTATATATCCGCGTATAACATTCCAAGATATTATATATAGAAATATATACGATGTCAATCTGATAAGTAGAGGAGAAAGTTTTTTCGCACTATCAAAGATGAACCTTTACAATAGCTCTTACTCACCTAGATATTGCTTCGCTAAAAACGGCTATATTATATACATAGGTATAGATATACGCTAGAGATACGATTGCATGTAGAGGAGATCCTAAAAGAAAAAGAAATGTTCTCAAAAATCCTTGTTTTTCAAAAAAAAAAAAAAAGAAAAAAAAATTTTGTAGAAAAAAGATTTTTTATTTTTTCTTGTCAGCAATTTTCAGCTAGTTGCCCACTTCGCCTCGGGTCTTCCTTACATACATTTATACACGCAACCGCGAGTCTCGGTTTGCATTCGCAATTGTATTTCTGAACGTTTATAATACGTATGTATATGTATATACATATAGGTGCGCAGGCAGGCAACTATCACGATCAGCTAAGAATCTAAGGCACGTCGGAAAGTAGCCGGGGTTTATTTTTAGACTCGCAGATGTTGCGGCGTTAAGATCGTATAGGTATACGCGGTGAGTAAGAGATGAGACGAGACGAGACGAAAGAAGAGAAGAGAAGAGAAGAGAAGAGAAGAGGATAGCAAAAAGAGAGAGAGAGAGTGGAATTCGCGGACGGGTTCAGTCGAGTGAGAAAACGACTGGAATCGCGAGATGCGGGACGAGAAACCAGCCATCGATGACAAATCGCTGTTAGCAATATAGATTACAATTTTAGTTACTTTCAGTTATACTTTATAATTGCGTGGTTACATTCGTCCAAAATATATAGATATAACTTTCGAATTAATTAATTGACATTGAAATGAAAAATGAAAAATTTCAAGATCCGGTTTAATTTGATAATTCATTTCGCACGCAGATGTGGTGATTGCAAAAAAAAGAATGACGAAACCTTCGGCATCGTGTCGCATCCCCGTCTATATACGATCTGTTGATCATTAAATCATTATCGAAGGACCGAAATCCGTAATCTTGATCGCGTAGATTTTTATAACGGGCTAAAAATCGACCTCGAAATCAAAATACAAGAAGACAGAAAAGGAAAAAAAAAACGAAAAAAAAAATTCGACAACTGCACACGTATAGCGAATTATACGGCGATTTCTTACCGTCACTGCAACGACGCGACGCGACTAGCTGCAGCGTTTAAAGGTCGTGGCCAGTTGCCAGTCTTTTTAAGATCAAGATCTACGTTACATGTTACAAATTACGATATAAATATACATAAATACGTACAACCGAAGTATGTAAATAAATTACAGTCATCCGGGCAGATATAATTATAGTCATATTTTTGGTTTCTTTAAATTTTCGGACTCCGCTTTTTCGCTAGGGAAACAAAAAAATCAAAAAATATCATCGTCATCCTGGCGAGAACGCTTCCCCACAGATCCTTCCGAATAGTGATCGCAGTCCGATCAGCTAATTAGCAATTTGCGCAAATTGTAAGCGTAATCATGGACCCAATTGCAATTATATCGCAATATATTAGAAGCAGAGATTTGGATCCATACGATAGTCGAGCCACATATAAAGCTTGGCAAAAATATGCAAGTGATTTCGATGATATATCGACGACGTTACACGCACGATGCATGCGCGTACGTATGGCAAGCGGTCCGCGCGGCACGCGGGGACACCTCGAGACCTGCGGAGTATTTCATCCGCGAGAGAACGGCGATGGTATCGCCGCCTAGCGGCGGCTGCGCGAAGCGCTGTAAGGGTGGTTCTCTATCGTAAGTGACACTCGTAACTTTTAATAGGCATACATATTAGGCATTATAATAATTCCGTGGAGGAAGTTTTTAAAAGTTACGCTGCGCTGTGTCCGTCGACGTATGGTATAATACAGGAATAGGAATCTTTCCGATGCGAGTAACGTGAATTGTTATGAGCATAGCCAACGATACAATGCTGTCAAGGTATACGAACGCGTATACGTGTGTTTGTATATGCATAGCACAATCCAGCTGCTGATTCGCGGAAGAAAACATATTTGCTCTGCGCGAATAATAAGAATGGTAGATTATTATTGGAAAATTTTTTTCGTAATTGTTAAACGAAAAATTTAGAAAAATGTTTAGAGAAACGAAAAAAAAAAAAAAAAATTCATTAACGACTCATATAATAATCGCGAGGACAGTAGCTTATCCTCTTACTGTGACAACGGACAACAACGGATATCAGGGTTCTATATACGGCATCAATTAGCCTAAGCCGCTGATGAGGGCGGAATATGAGTGCCGAAACGTCAGGCAACGATTATCATATATATGTATATATATTTTCTGATATTTTCTGATATCTAGAGAGTGCGAGCGATACCATCACAATGTACGGAGGGGAAAAGAAATGAAAAATAAATAAATACTAATGATTAAATTGCTAATATAAGAATGAGGATGGGGAGGGTGGTGGTACGTACTATCAGAGAATTTAATTTAGTATTGGTTGATATAAACGGTACGGTGTATAATCTTGTAAGAATGTCGGTAACGAGCAGCTCTTGGATGTAGGGGCTTTTTAAAAAAGCAGTAAACAAGAGCATCTTGGTTTATTATTTGCTCGTTTATCTAAAACGCTTGCGATAAGATAGCCACCGCCGTTCGCGATTAGGAAAAACGACACAAACATACCCGATCGCGCGACGTTCTCGCGGTCGTCCGTAAGCATCTTTGTGAGCTGGTCATACGTATATTCTATATACGTATGACTTTGTTTAGATGCATGTTAATTATTATTTGAAATTCTAATTACTATAGTTTGGGTTAATAACCGTCCGAAGAATAACTTTATCGGTATCGATTTTTCGAATCTAATTTACCCAGCTCTCTCTCTCTCTCTTTCCCTACATATCTATGTATATAAATCGCAATATGAGGAAATCGAATTGAAACATCGTTTCAATATGTTTTCGACAGAAAAAAAAAATTTCTCTCGATCAATTTCAACGATATAAAGTTATAATTTACGGTGTCGGTGATTTTTTTTTCTTTTCTCCTTTTTTATCACATTTAGGAAGTTCCTTTCTAAGTTAATTAAATTCGAAACACGGTGTATGGTACCAATAGGCATCGGAACGTGGATATGCAGCTTTTTTTATTTTCATTTTATCTTTTATTTTCAAATTTTTATGTAGATTAAAAAAAGAACTTGAAAAAAAAAAGTTTACAAACTTTCTTAGAAAAATGCACGTAACCATCGCAAGTAAATCCGATGTATCACTGATATTATTATATATTATCAATTTTTAAATTCTTTTAAAATTTTTATTTTAATTTTTCTTTCGTTCATTCAGTTTTTCGTTATTTTTTCGTTATCTATTTTAACTCGGAATAATTGTTACCCCGTTTCCGTTTACCGTAGAAAGTTAATTAACTGCGCGTCAAGCATTGCAAAAACTATGTAATACTACATACCTTAACCGCGTACAAGGTATGCAAACAAATAAACTATAAAAAGAGAGAGAGAGAGAGAGAGAGAGGAAATGAAAAAAAAAGGAGATAAAAAATTGTTTAAAAGACCGGATAGTATGAATTTGTTTGACGTACCTACGTACGTATACATATGTTACATATAACTGCTAACAAAAGTGTCTTTTTTTTTCTTTCTTTCTTTCTTTTTTTCCATACAATTTTTGTTAATTATAGTTGTATTCAGTATATATGTATGTATGTACATAGTACGCGTCGCAAAAATATAATTGCGCTAAAGTTTCCGCTAGTTTATAAGTACAGCTGCAGCTGTGTGGATGTGAATGGATCCTACACCGCGGTATGAATACATATATATATATTGTTGTTTGTTGGTTAATTTTTTACCATTATTATTATTATTTTTTTTTGCAATATATATATATCGCGAAATGATCATAATCACAGTTGTTACGTGACAATTACCGCGATACTATAATTGACCGGTGATAGAATGGTGAGGGGAAGGGAGAGGAAGGGGGAAAGACTGGTCAATATATTGTGTATTATACGTATTATACGTGTATGTATATGTACGGCGTGAAAGAAATATATTCAGGTAGAAGTATAGTAAATAAGAAATATAATTATATGTATATTCTGGCTTTGTAATTAAAACTGTTCAAATATATTTCAATTTGTCTATGATAAAAGTAATTGTATAATATATGTAAAGAAAATATATAATAAAGTTGTTTTATCATTGAAGCTATTGTATATATATTTTTTTCTGTACACCTATCTATGAAAAATGTTTCGATATTGTTGCTATTTTACTTTTTCACGTATACACTTATAACTTTGCTATATATATGTATCTATATGTCGATGAATCGATCATGAAATTCACTCTAAATAGCGAGATAATTAGAAAAGCAAATGAAATGAATTTTTTCAACGTTTATTCATATTATATATAATTATTATCAAATATGATAAAGCTATATAGGGTTTATTGCTGTCGTTGCATTGAATTGCTTCAACTGCAGTATACATATTACAGTCACTTCTGACCAAAGTTCAAAACTATCTCGTCGTCGCGGCGTGTCCATGAGATAGAAAGTTATTTATGTATATCTACATATATTCATATGCCTAGATACATGTGTATATGTGATTCGGACCACCGTATTAGTTTTTGTTGGTCTATTATCGTAGGGGAGAAAATGTCGAAAAAAAAACAACAAAAATGAAAAAAAAGAACCACTCGTTTTACGTTACGCGGAAGTTAATTCACAATTCGCAGCTCGATGCACTCCGCGGAGGCTACGGAGTCGCATGTTATGTACATACATAATATACCTACATGTAACCTATGTCTTAAAGTATGCGTGCATGGTTGATGTGTATGCTCACATATGTATGAATATCGTGGAGGTGTGAGCCGTGACGTCAGGCAAATCGATATCCGTTGTAAAAACAACGGGTAATAAGCGTTATAACTGCACGCGTTTAGCACATGTGGGGCCACACGTCGTGGACACTCGTACGTAGCCGAGGTCCTCGTCACGAAAGTGTAATTAATAATCATATGTATGAAGAATAAGACACTGTCTACGTATATATATTTTTTTAATTCAATTTTGAGCCCGAGTTGAAGTTCCGAATTTTGAATGTTCCCAATTTTCAGAAGGATTTTGAAACTTTTTTTCAGAAAAAAAAAATCGGATCTTCAGCTTTTGGAATTTCGAACTTTCGGTGTTCTATTTATTTCAAAGTTCTTTAAATCGGTTATGTAGATTTCCGGGGAATTACTCTTTCAAAAGACTGTGATTCGGTAATATTCAAATTCGGAATTATTACCGTTCGGGACTTTTGACATTCGAAATAGTTTCTAATCACGTGATTTTTACAAAGAAATAAAAAAAAGAAATAAAAAATAAAAACGGGAATAATTAACGTAAACAAAAGTAAACAATAAGCAGAAAGATGATATATTCTTTATCTCCTCTCTCCGTGTCAGCGAAGAAAATCCACTCATCCACTCCGATTATGAATTTCGACGAAATCGTTCAAAAGCTCTATAGACGCCTACCGTAATGATGAAATTTCACTACGTGGGGAGAAAAATTTCCGCAATCGCATCCCCGAGTCGTTACGTTAGAATCCGCGAATTTGACAGAATGTTTTTCCTCCGTTTAAAAAAATCTTGCCAAGATTTATGTAGAAGAGTATATATCTACAGGTATAAACATTATAGGTATAAGTAAACCTACACGTAAACCACTTAGGATATACGTATATGTGCTGACCGTTGGTGAAAGTAAAGCTTTGCAAGCTTGACCCTCGTCCACGCTCTTGTTGTTGGCGATTTGCCTCGAAGTAAGCACTTGCCTAAGTACATATACGCGACTACAGGTACACATATTATTATGCTTGCAACAAAGGAGAGAAAAATGTCAGGTGATCTATTTCTTACCCTTTCATATACGTACACACGTACGTTCCAAAAGAAATATTTCATTGCAGTCAGGAATATGAGTATATATGTAATAATCAAAAGAGTAAAAAAGTAAAAAAATAAAATAAAAAAAATCATTTTTCCCTTTTCTGAAATTGCGAAAATGATCGAATCAGCGAAGATGTGATATTTTTTGTATTTTTTTTTTTTTTGACGATGGGAAAAATCATATTTCATTGATTTGAAAATTTGTCATTATTATTGACTTCGTTTGACGAAGAGAGGGGGCGATCGAAAGTATCAGTCTGTATATCATAGATAACAACGTGTTATAATTAAATTATAATAAAATCGTGTGGTCTGTATATTATATTGATATGAATAAGTGTCGAGTAATACGAATCGCACGATCTCGGGTAGTACTTTCGATATAATTATTCTTGTAATATCGTAACCGCAGGCTGATATAATCACCGTTAGGTGTATAGGTATACATAGCCATCGATTAATTATTATCAACTATCCTGTCGCGATTATTTATTGCCCATCAACCGCACCGTTCAGGGCGTAATTGTCTCCTTAAAATAACTAATTTCTATAACGCGAAATCCGTTCGATTATTCAATCTCAAGATTAGAAGGAAAAAAAAAAAAATTAAAAAATCTGTAATCGTTTTCGGAAACGAAACTCGTGTCTACATAAAATTTAGCAAAAATTTTTACAATCGTTTTGATCGCAAATTTCGCTAATTATAATATACTTTCACCGACGCATCGGCATCAGTAGCAGCAGCAGTTCGTTTGCAATTATTTTCTCTTCGTGGATTAATTTATTTATCTATTTTTTTTTTTTTTGCTTATCTCGATTGATTATCGTTCGGAGATTGATTTCGGTCGTTGATTCGAAACGTTTGTTATTTATTTTTTGTCACTCCTTCATCGAAATGAAATAAGATTGTGTTTCGAATCTGTAAGTGAGAGCGAAAATCTGATTTAAAGGATTTAGATGATCTCTCGTTTAATTGACGACGAGATTAACATCTGCTTCTCAACTGCAGCTGCTGATATAGCTGCGGTACTAAAATAAGAGATACCGTGTCGAAGTGAATCGGAAGAAATTTTCGGAGGAAAAAAAAAAAAAAATTATCAATTTTTGTTTTTCGCTGACGTTTGTTTGAATTCATGAAACCACAAGCCCGAACGATGATTCCCAAATAATTCCTAGAAACTGTTTAACATACCGTGAAGTTATCCTTATTTATTTATCGAGCAATAAATTATATCGGCGAAAGAAATTAGAAAAGAAAATAAAATAGAAAATAACAGAGCAGGAGATATACGTGTGTAATCTCGCAGATAATCACGGTTTCAGAATCTTTGGCCGATTAATTAAACACGAGGTGATTTTACAGGCGGATTTTTATATCAGTTGTTACAGAAATGAAAAGAGAAAGAAGTAATGAAAAAATACAATAGAAAAAAAAAAGAAAGAAAAATCGCAACGATCGCGATATCGAAATATTAATCATAATTTTGGATCCAAGTAATGTGTTCTGCGATTGATTGATCATCTCTTTTCGATAAGTAAGGTTGATATCGGTAACATTCTTTCGATTACACATGTCACTGATTTCATTTCTCTTTTAACTAATTTGAACCAAGACGCGATTGTATATTATAATGATATATTATTATGCAAAATAAATAATAATAAATAATAATAAATATCATAATCATATTCCCTCCAATCGGACTCCATAGTCTTTTTATCAAGTTATAAAACGATATGATCTACCCTTGTGCAATCCAATTACCGCAATCACGTATTACATACTTGTTGCATTCATTTATTCATTTATTTATTTATTTATTTATTTATTTATTTATTTGTCGGCATGATTTTTATAAAAAACTAAAAATGTCATATTCCACATGCGACACGGATTTGTTTCTGTTCTCGTAGCTGCAGCGTTAAACGCATCGAACGTTGCGTTGCAGCAGGAATATCAGGGTGCAGAAAGGTTGGAAACAGGTTTTCAATTTTTAAACTAAAACCTCGCTATAAGATCAGATTGAATCGAGTTGAGTTGGGTTGGGTTGGGCAGTCTGGCCTTGCCGGTTTAACGATCATTGGCCATTGGTTTTCCTGGCTTAAAGGTAAGTATATAGTATATCTACTTATACCTAACACACCGACACGCGTTTATTCAGCTCGAAGTTCTTATTATATGCACGAAATATCAAGGACTTTCCTTTCTACGGCTCGATTATCTCTTCGTTTGTGGTACGCATATACCTGTACGGGGTAGCTAAACTATGTAACGTGCATGTATGCGAAAGAGAGAGAGAGAGAGAGAGAGAGGGAGAGAAAAGTTGCAGCAGAGAAGATCTCGTCGCAATAAATTTGAGTAAAAAGTTAAGAAAACAAGTTTTTACGATTTTTATTTTCTTCCTTTTTATTTTCCAGTTACTTTAGCGGTTTGTTAATGTTTAACATTATATTTCGGGCGGGTAATTACAAGACTTAAATATAACTATCAAAAGGAGGGTCATTTATTAAATAATAATTAAACTCCCGCCATTGGGGACGAGGGGGTTAAAGATCAGATGCAGCTTTTAAAATTACGTCAATATTGTTTAATCGAATTAAAAAACGAAACGAAAAGAATATAACTTTCGTCATTTTAACGTGAGTAACGATCGATATTCAGCGGAAGGTTATCACCGCCCTCTTTAGCCACGCAGAGCGATATGTAAAGTGCGTGGTATGCAATCTTCGCTGATTAATCATCGCGACACTAAAAAGTAGCAGTTTTAAGAAGCTATAGGAACTTTAATCCGAAGAACAGGGCCATATTTTGAGGGTGGATTCCCAGCGAAAATCTAAGACTAAATTTCCTTTACCGAAAATTCGAGAGACCGATAGTTTCCGAGCTACGGAAGATCTTAGTAGACCAATCGCGCAGCGCGTAGGTCACGCAGACTGGGCACCGCTCAGCTTCCACTCATGGGCAGCCCAGTCTGTGTCACCTATGAGTTCCGCGATCGGTGAACTAAGATCTTCCGTAGCTCGGAAACTATCGGTCCCCCGAATTTTTGGTAAAGGAAATTTAGTCTTGGAATTTCGCGAGGAATCTACCCTTAAAATATGACCTCAACCTGAATCACTATTTGTATAGGAGCTAATTAGTTCGATTTGTTTCATATTTGCGATTTTTGCGATAGAAAGAAACCCCGTTGGAAAAATTTTGATGAAACTGAAAGGCGGAGAAGTCTTTTAGCGAGTATAATATAATATCTGTGACTGCAGCTGGGTGTGACATTATATTTTAGTCTTTATCACGACTTGTTAACGTCGATAATAGCCGAGATACGGTCAGTTGATCGTCCATCCATGCGTGGAACTCAGGCTGGCTGCCTTTCGATCAGAAGATATCTTAAAAGTTTAAATTATAATAAAATAAAGAAGAAAAAAAAAGAAAGAAAAGAAAGAAAAAGAAAAACAGAAACTTTGATTGGAATGATTATGTGATTTAACGTTATTAAGCAACTCGAACTCTTACTCTATTCATTATGATTACTAATTCAGACATTTTATATGTTATATCATACCTTACACCTAGTAGACTGCAGATTTGAATAAATTAGATTGGCGAAGGTATATGTATTACACTATACGTATAAACATATATATATTATAATAAATTTGCGTGAAAAATATTTATTCATCGTGTTATAATAACCCCGTGGCCTTCGCGAGGAATCTACTTTAGATCTTCTTTTTCGCCGATGAGAAATGCAAAATATGTAATTATCGACATGTATATATTATTTTTATTTTTATTTATTTTTCATTTTTCTTCTTCTTCTTTGCGGGAACTTTTACGATCAACGGGCGTGTACCAATTAACGCTCAAATTTTTTTTTTTTTCGTATACAGCCAAGCCTATATAAAAAGAACGTGAAAAATAATAGCACCGTTATATGTATTAGATTTGGCGAATAGATCACCGTTTCAAGTTTTTTTCGTTCTGTATTTTTTTTTTTTTTCTTCGATTTCTTCGATTCAATCATCGACCGATTCCGAAATATGAGATATCGAATAATATTTCGTCCAGTCGTCATCGGCTATATGGACTTGAATTTTTTTTTATGAAAAAGATAAATCTGTACACGTCTTTTTTTTCCCCCCTAATTAAATACTCATTTATCAAACGACGCTTGGATAAAGCGGTACGATACTATAAATAGATAAAACTAAGGGGGAAAAAAAAACAAACATTAGCGCTTTATATCTGGGGGAAAAAAAAATATTTGAATCGATTACGTATCGATCAAAATTTTATGACACGTAGATCTATACGCTATATAAGAGTGTTATTATATTTGTTGTGTGTACGATCATAATTTTAATGAAAACACCAAATTTCCTTGAAATGTTATTTTCTCCTTTCCCTTTTTTATTAAAAAAAAATTTTTTTTCTTGTCTTCCTTGTTTTTTCTTTTTTTTAAATCTTGTTCATACGAGACCATAATATATGAAAAAAACTTTGGCGAATATTGGGTAATACGTCTTTCGGTGATCCTTGACCGATCGACGTCGCTCGAGGCCTAAGAATTTCGACGGTCTATGTTAATCTCATATATAATATATTATTGCGAAATTTTTTAGTTCATTAGAGGAAAAATATAGATAGACGATATTATTATGCCATCGCGTGAAGATATTAGATACAAGTTGTGTAGTTATTTTTTTTTTCTTTCTTTCTTTCTTTCTTGTTTTTTATACGTACCTACATATCCAAGTTTAGATACAAAGTTTATATTATATAACTATATTTAGACTCTTTTACATTAAATTAATCAATTTTTTTTATTTATCTCGGGGTCGGATGATTCGTAACGTATATATTATATTATATCTTTGTAATACATACAATAGGTATATGCCGAAGGGGCAATGAATTCATTCATTCATTTATTTATATATTTATTTATTTATTTATTTATAAATTTCATTTCTTTCAAGTTTTGGAATTGTTTGTTTTTTTTGGACATTTATTTCTCGCGTTATCTTAACACGACCTTGTCGAGTCAAGAACACGATTATTATTTTATTAGAACGATATATATATATATATATATATATGAATTACGACATCAATATTATAAACAAAAAAAGTATACCCAAATTAGAAGAAATTGACTACACCTAGAATCGAGATAATGCGATTGTCAATAACGATAATAAAAAAAAATTAAAAAAAAAAAAAAAACATATAAAACAAGAAATCACTTTCGAGTGGCATTAGCGCACCTGTCGAATTTATTGTTATTTATACAGTTG
The DNA here is from genome assembly GCA_947538915.1 of Tenthredo distinguenda. NCBI lineage: Eukaryota > Metazoa > Arthropoda > Insecta > Hymenoptera > Tenthredinidae > Tenthredo > Tenthredo distinguenda. The sequence continues at coordinate 19,194,447 of OX384536.1, read as the reverse complement.
TTTCTTTATCAACCAGCTGCTGCTATAAAGTCATTGAAAAACCGGATAGGTGATAAATGTTAATCAATTTTACTCCCGAACCAGTTTTATCGTTTAATGTATAAATAGGTGCCTCCTCGTTAAAGAGAACGGTAAGAAAAAAAAGGTGGAGCAATTTTTAAAATTTTTTTTAAAAATTCAGAATATATATAAGTTTTGCCTAAAGCCTAGTCTTTTTTATATCTTATAGATACGTATATATATTTTTTTTTCATATGATCAGACGAACGTTTCGAAGCCGTTTTTACGCGCGATTGCGGTGATAGAATAATTAATATTAACTCAAGTGCAATTATTCTGGACGAAGCCACGTTTAGATATGTATTACGGGTGATTGACTGGCGAATGTTAGTTCAGATACGACTTGAAAATATTACTTGAAGATATTACTTGAAAATCAGCTGAATTCGAATGTTTGGAGGGAATAAAAATGAGAAAAAAGAAACGAATGAAACGACAGTAAAAGAAAAAAAAAAAAAAAAAGGAGCGTTCTTAAACTCTTGAATACACATTGTCATATACACACACACACACGCACGTCTTAATTGGTTTTTGACGATTATTAGGCAATTTACATGCGAATCTATCTCTCACTCAATTTTTTACGCGCGGTCTATTTTTATGATAAACGAAACGCCATCAGGTACTCGTTCGGTTAATTAACAACTATTGGACAAAGGATCGATTCGCGACGATTAATTAAACTTCATTATGTTTCGCGGAATACGGTAATACAGAAAAAAAAAGGAAGAAATTTTTGTAATTTTTTTTCTTTAAAGAGAGTGAAAAAATTATGCCTAAAAAATATACAATATACGCGTTTATCTTATGTACCATTCTATTTTTTCCCCCCTTCGTCGTTAATTACCTGATTATGCAACTTTGAAAAAAATTCGATTCGAGGAAGACCAGAGAGCAAACGTGGTTAATTTTTTATTTTTTTTTCTCCTTTCATTCTATATTCTTTGATTACGCTTGTATTTTATTTTATTTTATTTCTTCCAAATTTTCGAAGAAATGAGAATTTTTCGGGAGAAAAATAGAAAGAAAAAAAAAAAAACAACAACTCTCATCAACTATCGTCCGAGGTGTACCCACTTTGCCCCAGTTTTTCCCCCTACATATACATATACATATACGAACGCATTTTTATTGTATAATTAACGCATGCGATATATTACTGCAATATAATTAGGCGTTGGAATTTAGCCGGGACAATTACCTTTCCCGTATAGGTGCGTATAAAGAACAAGGTCAGCAGGATCTTGTTGCATATATATAGGTATATACACAATTATACACATGCATACATGAGTATATACACACATGCGGTTGTTGTAATAATCGACGCCGAATAAATTTTCAACCATGTATACATATATATACCATATAAATTACCCGTGCAGGTGTTTTATTTTTTTTTCTTTTTTCTTCTTTCTATTTTTGCGTATCGACGATTATCGCCGTCGATTATTACATATATATGTAGGTACAAAGATAAAATCCGGGAGTGATTCTCTCATGCGCCGAAAAAAAAAAATCCGTTACAAAAAATGATACGCCGTTAAAATAAGAAGAAAAGACAAAGAGAAAAAAAAATTAATACTCGTCTTGCTGTCCGGTAAAAAAAAAAAAAAAAAAAAACGAATTTGAAAAAATCAAATAACGTGTTTAATCGCACATATAAATCGTTTCGAAGGATAGCGAATTAAATTTCGATTGTTATATCTGGTGATTATGTTTTATGGGGTTATCGATGATAACGGGGCACACCCCCATATATCTATCAATTTGAAATCACACCCGGATTATTTACCCTATACGGTTTTATATGTGTAAAGACACTTTAATGCCGGCGTCACTAGGATCATGGCGCATACTTTACAACCAATCAAGAGGTAATTAGTCCGCGGACTCTGGATTCTATAGAGCCGTTTGGAATGTCGGTTTCCTTTTTTTATTTCTATTTAACACGTCGAATCGCTATCGATTTCAATAAATTCCGTCAATTTATTCCGGTGCATAAAATCAACGATTTCATTCGATATACGACTTCTCTATAGACGCTTTTCGACATGAAATTTCGTCTGAATTTCTCACACGCACAGAAAAACATATTTCGTCTGTATATTGCCAAATTCTAAGGAATCGATCGTACACCCAAATTGCCTGGAAGTATTATGCTGTATTGCGAATCTCTGCGTCTCTCCTCATCCTTCGATAGTTATTAAATATATAAATACTCTCGACACAAGAGGACGAATTTTTTTTTTCACCTCAGTCACGAAAATAGTATAGGCGAACGTGTAGGTGAGAAGTACCTGTGTTCATAATAATAACGAGAATTATTCCGGGTCTGTTGTTTTCGCGATAGAAACAGCAGAACCTGGTTCCAAAAGAACGAAGGATAACCTGAACTCCGAAATTTTTATTCCTGGTTTTAACGGCTGAAATTATTTCACTTTCGCGTGAATATAAACGCAGGTATATCCTTGCGACACCCACGCATGTATCCGCGCGATAGACCGATAAATTCGATTCGCCCGTGTCTCAGGATTGCGGAATTTAGTGTCTCGCCGGTCGTCTTCAGACCCAGGAAACGTGAAGAAGAGACCATTGAATTAATCGCTGCAATAATATATTCGCGAGATTTTTTCCTGTTCGGATGTAAACAACAACCGCGCCTCATACCGGATTTTAGAGCGTTTTAACGTCTTCCATAGACATTATTCGAAGAGGCGTTAATTATCATCTTTCGCGTAAAGCAGATATACGGACGCGACGAATTATTATGACGATCGGGAAAACATCACAGGCCTCTTTCTCCGCACTTGAGCAAACCGAAAATTTATTCAAGTTAATATCGATAATATATATGATTAATGGGACGTTTATTGACCGTTATGTAAAAGTGGAAACAGAGGATGAAGCGGCTTTCGTCTCGTAGATTCATTTTTCATATAAGATTAATTAATCGCCGGGTTCAATCAACTGTTCGATACATCTGTTTCGGAATTTATTATCAAACGCGAATATTATCAGCGACTTTTTTCAAGAGCAGCTGCTTTTGCCATAATATACGTATAGGTATATGCATATGAACTTCAGAGTTTACTCAAAGTCCCAATATTTACTCTACGACTGATTATATAAAATGTATTATCGCATTTGGAGATAGTATTGACGTCCGAAAATATCTGTCCGCGGAATATCAATCAGCGAATATCATTCCCGCGTGCGAAAGCTCTCGATAAATTGTTCGAGGAAAAATTCTCCGTTTTTAATACCCTGTCGTCATCGTCGACCAGACACGTGCTTCGATTCTGACGTTAAAAGGGTTAACAGGGTTTCGCGAATCGCGACTAGGTGGGAGAGAGTCTCGCGTCGACGCGACGTGACACCCTTACTAGCACGTGGCAATCCAATCTATAATACGACATCATGTTTCCGATCAGATTTTTCTCTGTTCATTTCATTACTAGAATCTATTGAGTACGAATTAGCGGCTATATTTCCTGATTATATTGCGAAAGTTTGTCTCACGCGGTATTTAAAATCCATTATCGAGTCAGTACCATTTTATTGATACTTCAAGCATCGAGGGGGCGAAAAAATTGGGTGAATTTATACCGGACGAAGAAATACGATGAATTTTAGTACTGTTTCAATATTATTTCTATAGTTAGAGACTTATAGAGTGAAGAGAACCTCGTTGACACACCCTGAGGACCCATTGCTAGGTAAATCTATTTATGTTTGGTCAGAGTCTAATTTTAGACCGTCGTAAATATGGGATAAGAATTTATACGGACTGTTGACCACCACAGCACGGGTACGATAATTCAATACGAGAAAAAAGTCGTTTACATTACCCGTCGTGACCTCCCAGATCACGAACAACATCCCAAGCTAACGAAACAGGGAAAAAGCATCTCCGACGCGGAATTCTTCTCCACGAATATAACAAGATAATCGATGGATATCTCCGAACCCCGATATTTCCGCTACACTCCAGTCATTCTTCTCTTCCCAAATCGATCATTCCCGTACCCTAGGGCGTGGGTGTATCATCGACGCGTCGGTGTACGCGCGTACGTGTCAAGGTGTGTGAGTCGGGTTCGTAGCACGCGGTAACCACGTTATATAACCTTACCTGCATCAGTGGTATAACCTCGGCGAGGTCAGCCTTCTTTTTCCTCAAGCTCTCCGTCTCTTTGCCGGAATCAATCGACTCGTTTGCCTCATCGTTTCGGAGCTCGGATTCGGACTTCGGTAGATCTTTGCGGTCGCGGATCTGTCCGACGTCCTCCTCCTCCGCCGCCTTCTTCTTGCCGGAACTATTAGTGCTTCGACTACTTAAACTACCAGACGCGGATTCTGCCATTTTGGAAAGGCTTCCCTTTTCCCTCTTCTCGGATATTCTTTTTCCTCTGTTATCACGATCGACGCGAGTTTTAAAATTCGGGATTTAAAAAAAAAAAAAAATTACTCCGATCACAGCTGTGCGGGGATGGACGATTACTTTTATTAAAATTTATAAAACGAGAAAAGAGGATTAAACTTCTACCGGCGGCTCTAAATTCGAGAGAAAATACGCTTGGGGATGGATTTTGCTATTTCTTCGATAAAATAAATTTTCGGTAAGATACGGAATTTAACAATTTGAGGTAAGCACCACACACGCCACACGCACGACAGTTGTGGAGCCGCACTGGGCCGAGATCACAGTACCAGACCCGAACGAAACCTAGACCGAACGATGTGGCCGTTTTAACCGCTAGGCGGCCACCGTCGCGTCGTATAGCGTCGCGTCGCTTGGCTACCGACCCGACGCGACGTCGTTTTACTTTAAGGTACCCCTCTTGCCGCACCAGGGCGTCGGGACGCCGCGCCGACGACTTCTTCTTCCGCGTCCTCGGGCTTCGCAGATTCAGAATATCGCCTACCCCTATATGACGTCACTTTTACCAATTAGATACTACATAAGCTTCGCTATTGTTTTTTCAATTTTTATTTCTTTTTTTTTCTTTTCTTTGCGATAAAATTTCAATTATTTTTTTTCCATCAATTTTAATGCATACGTACAAATGTTGTAAGAGAATAATTTAAGGAATAAGAATTATTGATCATGTTCGAAAAATTGATTTGTACTTTCGATAAACGATAAATTAATTATTGTTCGAAGTTGTGTAACAATTTATTGATCCATTATATCTTCACAGAGAATTAATTGTCTCCTTTTTTTTTATACGAGTATAATAGAAAATTGATTTAATCGCAATTCCTTGTTATTCATAGGAAATTAACTTCCTCCCAACGATATGTACGTACGTAGTACGTATCCTAAGGTTTCTATAATGTCCCGAGTGGTTTGATAAAAGCTAGATATCGATCGTCTCGTTGAAACAACTAACGTAGCTGTACAACGGTTCGTTGACACTTTATACACGTATATACCTATAAGTGTACACGTACAGGTGCCCAGCTAATTATACAATTCCCTAAACGATTATTCATTCGTTTTTTTCTTTTTTTTTCTTAACACGATTTTTTTTTTTTTTGCCATTTCTATACATAGTATATACATACGTATAAAAGTTTTGGCAATTTAATAGACCGAGATATATATCGTATATCTATACACAAACGTATGGTAATATTATTGGTGATAGATGGATACGCACATAGATACGTGGGTATATAACACAGCTGTACATGTATATTAATCATCGATGTATTTTAACGGACGACTGAACACACGTCGGAAATGATTAAGGCACGTGATCACGTACTATAACGCGTGGGATTATTAATTTTCAAAAATCAAACACGGCTCCTCGTCGTTCATTTCTGGGCATTGAGTATAGGTATCGACGTTAACCCGTGAGCAGGAAACTTTTGGAAAGGTTCTTAACTCCGTGTCGTAGTTCTTCGTTTGAGAAATTTTTGTACTTTCAAAATTCGAATTGGACGTATGAAAGAATGAAAGAGAATGAAAAAAAAGAGCGGTAATAAATTCTCCGCGGTTTTTAATCGTCTATTATATCGGTATTATACCTGATTCTGAAAACAAAGCCAGTTGACCACGCGATAATACAGTGACGCGTTCGGAAACAGAATCGCGGTTTATAACACGAAATCTGCAAATCATTTCCTCGTTCCTATACATGCATATAGCGTCGGGCGCGATATGAGTTAGCAGACAACCGCATACTTCGGTATACTCTTTTAAAAATCCAGTCCAACAATTCGCGGAATAATATATAAACTGCACGGAATAACGCGATAAGCCGGGAGAAATAAATCGACTTCGTAAAATCACGTGTAGGCTAGCGATTTAAATTATGACCGTCAATTTCGAAGGTTGTGTCGCAACAGGGTCCAAAAACAGCTCGTTATTTTTCATACCGATTTGTGGAAGAAGCACTGCTATGTATATATGCTCAGGCTTGTATACTGAAATGTGTAATTCCGGGTATCGAGGACGCGCTCTGCTAGCGATTAGAATCAGTTCCCGACCTTGTTTTCGATCTTCTTTGCTCTATTTGTCGATCCGATTTTTTTACGTTAGAAAAAGAAAAAGAAAAAAAAAACGAGTTCGGGTCTTTCTCTCCTGGGTTTTCCCTCGAATCTATCGAATAGCGAATTTTGGGTAAAGTTGACCGCTGGGAGAAGCAAGACATCGAATGAAGACGTTGTTTTCCATCTGTCTAAATGCCGGCTGTGTCTACTACGTGCAAATATAGGCGCTGCTCATAGATACACATGTTTTTTATCCGCGATAATATTTTCGTTCAAAATATGGGTCGATAAAAATATTTCTGTAATTATAAAAAACAAATTCGTATTTTAACCGGAGCGAAAACAAAAGTAGCGAAGTAGATTGACAATTTTTTGTTCTCTAGTTTTCGATGTAGAGCATCCGAATCTTATACACGCCTACGTCTGTTACGATAGCTGGAACCCCGCAGTTTCGATCTGGGAAACGTGAATGCAACTGTAACTGAATTTCTCCTTAAAATAAAATTTCTAAATTGCGTCAAAACCCGATAGGATTTAGATACGCTCCGACCCGTGTAGATACGTACATAACACAACCGACTAAGTATAAGTACATCGCGTGTAACCGCGCTGTACAAATCGCGTATCGTATCAAAGGCCGATGAACGTAAACTGAATTAATTTACCGCTTTCTTGAGAAAGAATTTATATTACGATAATCTTGTTGCGATATCACTCACTTAGCTAAGAAGTTCTACTTGGATATCTATCTATCTATCTATACCCACTGTATGCACAACTGTCTTTAAATTCTGTATTCGTATAACGTGCAACAGCAAAACAACTCCGCGGTATAACTCTGCTAGCTCGCAGGTTTAACTCAAGTTATAAATATTCGATTTTGTTTTTTTACAACAAATTTTCAATTCCAAATTCGTTTGAAAGACGATTCCGAGAAGTTTGAAAGATTGAAAGTCCGAGAAAGTCCGAGAAATTTCGGTCTGTTTCTCAGGATGTGAAAAAAGTTTTTTTCCAAATCGTCTATACGTATGGACTTCCGGGGAAATAGCCTTTCTAAGAGCTGCAAGTCGTTTATATTCAAATTCGGAACTCCAACTTGGTCCCAAAATTTATTTGCAGAGTATAAAAACGGTCCGACATAATTGCTTCTATCACTTGTATACTCCCACCTCAACTTCTTACGTCTATAACTGCTGTGTTGCAGTAGAATAAGACCGGGCCTGGGCGGCCGGGGCCCCCGGCTTACGCGTTAGCTCCGTGTGGTCGTATACGGTCACGTAAGTGGTACAGAATCGTTAAATGTCACTGCAACTGGGTTATATTACATATTACACGTTAGATATTACACAGGCTAACGCCTAGCGTGTATAGTTAGTTACAAATTTAACCCAAATCGATCATAAATATGTATATGTGTATATATATAATATCCATATATATATATATCCTTACAGGAAATAGAAGAATACGATATTCGAGTAGAAAAAAAATGATTTTCATCAAACAATTTCATAATGTATTTTCATCCTCGGTTATATTTGAAGAAGAATTAATGATAAGGGATCAAATTATTTAATTTGCGAAATCGAGCTTTCAGTTTCGACGTAGGTATGGAATGTATTTCGCGCCGATTTGGTCATCTTTTCCTATTCTAATTGAGGTAAAAGATCTGAAAGGGCTTTCGAGACGTTATCTCAAAATTATTTCAGGCTTTGTAATTCGAAGTCGATGAAATTTCAAATAATTTCCGAATCGCAGACGTCTCCGAAATCGCGAAATGTATATATACGGATAAAATTGGTCTATAAATCGATTTTGATGAAAACTGTATAAATTTACACGGCGTCGGCGTGACACCACATGCATACATACATCGTCGGACAAACTTGTCCCGCGTTATACTTTCTACCAGGTAAATATCGAAAGGATATAATAACCGCGGTCTAAAGGGGTTTGGAAAAAAAAAATCCAAAAGTTGACACGAGGGGCTGCAGAATCGGCGCAGGATCTCCAGATTTTGGGAGTCCGTGCGATCCACGATAACGACCGATCGAGCGTGGTCAAAAATTCGCGAAATTAATTCGGCGCCAAATACACCATCGACATATGTTAGTTTCACCAGAGCCGGCATCAGGCGCCCGTTACTATTACCGCAAAAATCGTCTAATAAAAATCCAACTGGTCGACCTTCGATATAGCTCTATACCTATCTACCTACCTCCTTGCAGGAGACTGGCTTTCTGGTGGCCATAGTGTGGTTTTACTGCACTGTTGCCAACTTTCACGTATCATAATACACAGAGAAAGAATGTGGTTTCCCTTTCAAATTACAAAATACTCTCTGTATACCCCAGGCTCACACATTCAACGATATACGTGAATTAATCGCGCGGACACGAGCGCCGCAGACTTCCTTTAGCATTGACAATTTTTTTTTGATTACACCTAAATCTGGCCGGGCCAGGTAGGACTCCATCTCTATGGAAAAGGACGGCGTTGTTCCATCGATGGACGAATCAACGATTTTATAAAAAATATATAATGAAAAAAAAATTTCATTTTTATTGGGAAAGAGAAGGTACGGAAAAGCGTAATGTCGCCTGAGCCTTTTGTGATAGATCGTAGCCAATGTAGCAGCTTGACTGACCACTGTCCGGCAGCATTTTTCCGAGAATAAATACCGCCGGGAAAACTTGACTGAGTGTAACTACGTATTATTTTAGCTGTACGCTATTAAGTATTTCGTCATGTAATTGTACAGTTATTTCTTTGACGATATGTGAAACGATTTGTTATTGAATAGATCGTTGGACGATTGTCGGATTGGAAATAGCGAGACACCGGTTTACGGAATTTGTTGCCTTTGGTTTAGTTTCTTTATTCGAGTCGTAAGTAAGACATGGGAATTGAATTCGACCCGATTGCGGGGAGAAGTTAATCGATTTTTCAAATTCCAGCTAATTCAGTGGGAAAAAAATTTCCCTGTTGATACATTGAAACCTTTTAATTCTCGTTGTAATAAATTGCGATTAGATATGCGGTGAAATAATTGTTGGATCGAGGTGAAATATGACCTACAGCTGCGTCGTGAGTTTTTGAAATTAACATCAACATGAATTTTTCATTTATAAATTAAGTTTGAGGTAAAATTTTCTTCTATTTTTATTAAAATCGTATAATTTTGCAACTGCTCGAGTTTCTCGCTGAATAATACACCCGAATTTTGAATTACTAATTCGGAAATCGGGGTAATAATTCTCGTTTAAAATCCAGAACCGATATCTATGGTATAATTAAAAACGTGACGCGGTATTCCTATGGCATAAGGGAAGTGAAAGATGCGGAAGAAAAGTCAGACGTTCGATTCTATACGAACCTATACGTGTTTCATACCGTTCTAATAAATAAACAAACAAAAAAAAAAGGAAAAAAAAAAACTAACAATATAAGTAAACCAGAAGAAACTATACGCAGAGCTGAAACACCTAGACAGAGAAAGTGTCCGCTGCTGTTGCAGCGCTGCAAAGTTCCGCTGAGCAACAGCTGGTCCAGAGACCAGATACTAGATACCAAGACGATGACGACGACGACGACGGAATGGCGAGTTCAAACGCTGTTCGCCTCAAAAGACGTTGATTAATTCCCTATTTCTGTATTCGAGAATCAAGTGATTGTAGTCAGAGCTGTAACTCGAAAGATGGAAAATTTAGAAGAAAAAAAAAACAATTTTTCGAACAAAAAATGGATTTTATTTTTTAATGAAAATCCGCGAATGAGGTATATTTGATCAGCTGGCTAAAGATTCGGAAACCGTGATTATTTTTGGCATATCGTCAAAAATTGATAAAATTTTGTTCATTTCTTTCCTCAAAAACGAAAAGAAGAGAGAAAAATTCAATTTTCTATAAATTCTTGGCCGAGTTGTCCGCTTCGCCTCGCCGGTCTCCCCTACCCATCTCTACCTTTGACGTGTGGAATGTTTTATCTTAAAGTTCACGTCCTTCGAGGAGACAACGACGACGAGCAGCTTTCCTCATCGCTGATTTCTCCACTTCCTTGATACGTCGAATAGCTGGCTGACTCTGACCGGCGAAGAAGAGTCGGGACGAGGCTTTTCGAAAAGCGATATTCGCCCCAAAGACACGTATACAATAATTTCATTAATTTTGACAGTCAGACATTAATTCAGGCCGACTGACCACCGGAATTGTGCCATGGTCAGTAGGTATACGTATATAATGCCTATACGTATACATACGAGGTATAAGGCCCCTTGGTTTGTGTCCGCTATTCAATAAATACACACATACATATATATGCGTATTATATCCACAAATGCGAATCTCGTTTTCAGAGCAAATCCGTGAGAAGGTTCGCCGCTCCTGGCTGAATAAATATGGTAACTAACACGTGCCCATGTACCCATACTTACGAGATCGCATATTTTCGCGTATACTAGACAATTTCTTTGATACATTCATTACGCAGCTGAGTTTTCCGTTCAATAGTAAGCTACTGTGATCACAATCATCGGAAAACGTTCCTGAAACTTGTAGAGGTATGAAAATTGAAAAAAAAAAAAATTTAATAGATCCAGGTCGATGTATAGAAATCGAAATGCAGCAAACGAATTGATGATATATGAAGTTGCGCGTTGTCTGTTTATTAATCCAATTATAGTTATATATCTTTTGATTATTATTAAATACCGGGAACCGATTATATCTTATCTCGATTTACATCATATAAGAGTGTAAAATAAACGACTCTGTGAGTCGAGAATAACAAAAAAAAAAATTGCGGTAATAATTGCAGATAACGTATGCTGCGAATATTCTCGTCAAACATCGCGCGTACACCTATAGATGCTGATTCATATCACCTGTTTACAACAGGATTACCTTCTCTCAGCGGGAGGTCTGTTCCTCTTATTTCTTCGCGTTTTTACCTCCTCTACATTTTTTTTTTTTTTTTACTTTTTCTACGACGTAATCGAAATAGTCTATATATATATAGTAATAAGAAAAGGAATAAGAAAAGAAGGAAATGTAGGCGAAATCGTGGAGTGATTAAAATTTCTTCATTTATTAATATTAACGTTGTTGTTGTTGATTATTATTATTATTATTACTATTATTATTATTATTATTATTATCATCATTATCATTATCATTATTTATATATATTTTTTTCTATAATCTATAAAACGAGTGAAAAAAGAGAAGAAAAAAAAATATATATTTGGTCGAAAGACACGTTTTAACGACGAATGTTGAAGTCGCGACGACCTGAGTCTGCGTCGCGGCAAGGACGTCCTTTCGAATCATTGACTCTTGCCGTCATAACTGTGCATATGCATGCCGCGCTCACAGCTGTGCATATACGTTGAATAAATAAGAAGGAGAAAAAGAAATGTAAAAAAAAAGGAAAGAAAAAAACAGGAAGAAAAATATGATAAATTTTAATATTTTATTATATTTTTAACGGCGTCAAAGCAACGCCATTTGTCCGGGAGATAGAAAGGCTCGAATATGTGAGGAAACGGTGTGTCCCATCCGGTAATTCGTTGGATAGGCGCCTCCAGGCTGAGGAAACAGGCCTCCTATACGATAATGAGATGATATGTAGTTTGTTTCTTTGTTATTAACTAATTGGAAGGAATTTTTTTTTCGCGTGCGGTGTTGTTTTTTTTTTTTTTTGTTCGCGGGATTCCGGGAATAGCGAAATGACGCGATTTGTAAACGTCACGTACCGCGAATCGCGATTGTACATACATTGCGTAATTGCGGATTGTTAGTTTTTTGTGCGTGCGTGTTTTTTTTGTTTTTTCATTTTTCCTGATGTCTCATATATTTTACATAACTGAAGAGTGACACGAGGTTTGTTATTGATTGCGTTATATTCTTCTTCTTCTTCCGCGATGAGTCAGAATTTAGAAAAACAAAGCAGTGTTCTTTTTTTAACTCAGTTCACACGAAAGTTTAAATGAGAATCAGTAGGTTTCATACGGACAATATTTTCACCGCTGATTCGCGAAATTAAGCTGCGATCGTTGGATAGACCCTTTACCATTTTATCGTCCATTTCGCACAATTTTATTCCTCGGGAATACCGGGTATCCCGTTCTATGCAATTTTCCGATTCCCTAGTCCCAATATTTCCCTATAAATTAATTTTTCAAGCGCTATTACTCCGACCGACAAATCGCCGGAATATATTCCGGAAAAACTCGTTTCAAACCCGAAAAGAAATCTATGAGAACACCTTGACTCGAAGTGAGCAAAAGAAACCGTCTCTCCGTTGGAAAAACTGTCCAGCTTCGATTTTACCGAAAGAAATTTCGTTTCCAAACGTAAAAATGAGCCGAATATCGGGTATGAACGAATCCTGGAATTTACCTGAACGGTAGCTGCGATTTCGCTCCCGAAACCTCCGGTCAATGGTGCTTCGTGGGCGATTATTAGTCTGCCAGTCTTTTTCACAGACTGTAAAAAACAACGGGTATAGAAACGTGAGGACGGAGCTTCATCTAGCGTCAATTTTAATCGATACATGGGGAAAATTCTGAGAGGAATAAAAGTGAGGGAAAAAGAGAGAAAAAGCTCACTTCACAGATCGCGTCTACGTCCCAAGGGAGGATTGTGACCAAGTCAATGACTTCGCAGGATACGCCGAGATCCTTGAGGGCCATGTCTGCCACCTCGGTTAAGACGTGGACCTGGGTACCCCAGCCGAGGAGGGTGACGTCGGTTCCTAAATCCGGAAATGTGATCAAGAGAGAGAGAGAGAAAGAGAAAGAGAAAGAGAGAGGACGTGCGAGTGAATAGAGTGGACGAGACTGGATATATATAAAAAAAAATAAAAAAAGAGGAAAAACCAGCTTTCAAGGAATCGACCATGTGCAGCTATAGACCTAAGCCTGACCTTTCCTTATTATGTCGGCCTTCCCAAGCTCCGTTTTGTATTTGCCAATCGGTACATCCTCCACTGCTGCACGGTACAAAATTTTTGGTTCAAATATTATGCATGGGTCTGGCTCCTCGACGCAGCTCATTAGCAAACCCTTAGCTTTGATTGGCCCACGAGGTACTACGACCTGGATATCCAAACCGGGAATAAAAAGCTTAGAGAAATCCGTGAAGATTTAAAGAAATATCCTAAAATTCTGTTAAAATGATTTCAAGATATCTGAAAATCCGCTAGATTCGATCGAATTAAACGGAATTTAAAGATTCGATAAAATATGCAATCAGATGTCGAAGATGAATCAAATTTCTCGATAATTGTGTGTAAGAAATTTTCGCAAACTATCGAGAACGTTGAAATTTTTCAAATTTGCGAAATGAACTGACCTTAAGGCCGGGAGTGTGGGCGAAATATGCTTCGGGAGATTGCGAGTGATAAAGACCGCCGTGACCAACGGCCCCGCAAGGCGCTCTCACGGTTAATTTTCCGCAATCAAAGTGGCCGCCACTCCGGTACCTCATTTTCGCAGCTTCGTTTACGAGCTAAATGAAATTTGAAAAAAAAACGTGGTCTCCGTTTTTTTTTTTTCACAGATTATGGAAGTCGAAAGGTATTTACATACCTATAGGAGAAAATATATACATATATGGAGTCTAGGTGATGGGAACGACGTACCTGATCAAACGCGGGAAAAATGTAGTCAGCGAATTGTATTTCCGCTATCGCGGTTGCCCCCATGTTTGCAAGGCCAATGCCAAAACCTGCGATTCCCTGTTCGCATAGAGGTGTATTAAAGACACGATCCTTACCAAAACGTTCCTGAAGACCCATAGAGCAACGAAATACACCGCCGAAGGCGACGTCCTCGCCAAAAACGACTGTAACAAGATATCGCCGGAAGACATCGTGGCAATTTGTACGAGGAAATTGTCTTTCGAATAAGCAATAGTTTTTTTTTTATTATTATTTTTGTATTTCATTTTTTTCATTTTCTCGCTTCAATCGATTCAACTTTTATTTCTACGCTCAAATTATTGTTGAAATAAAAATTAACGGTTCTTTATATAGAGTTTTCGGAGGTTCTGATTTTTCTTTTTTTTTTTTCTTTTTTTCGTCAAACGATTTTCAGTTCACCTTCTCTTCTATCATTTTGTTACATAACATTTAAAAACCCGCGTACGTATCTTATGCAATATTTGTTTATAATCAGAGCCTTTTATTTCTATTTATTTTTCTTCTTTTTCTCCAACAGTTGGATAAAGCTCGACCTTGTAGATTAAATACACACAATATTTCGATCGACGAAAGAAAAGAGAAAAAAAAAAACAAAAAAGAAGACAAATAAAAAGATTAAAAAAAAAACAAAACAAAAACCAAAAAAACTTATCGCAAGGATTTATGTCATTATCACCCGCTAAAATCACTCTCTTATGTACACATACGTAGTACATACACATGTATACGTTCGCAATTTTTGCGATAAGATAAGAATTTTGATATTAATTGAATCTATTTTTATTTCCCAAACCTAGAACCGTACAACGATTTCTCTTTCGAATGTATGATATACATATAGTATACCTGGTACTCTTATACGACAGATATCTCTTACCTGCCGATTCATCAGCTTCCATGCTGAGTGCTAGGCCACTGTTAATTGCTTTGAACATGTTCATCTTTTCCGTATCACCTGTGTACACGTTTAATAATCATGAGAGAAAGTGTCTACACGTTCAAGACGTTACAGAATCGAAACGATACTTTGAAAACGGTATAAATTTTCTCATTTATTATTTTAGTCATTTTATTACCGTATTTAAGTCATTAGAAAAATTGTTCGAACATAAGAAATTTTGATTTTCGCTGTACTTTATTTTTCTCTGATTTTTTCTGATTTCAACGAACTCCTGCCTCAACTTTTACTCCACGGAAATAAAAAAAAGGAAAAAAGAACGCACAACGACTAATTAAGCGATTGATTAGCGCGAATACCATAAACAGGTAAACACGACGCGTAAAAAAAGCCTCGCGACGAAAGTTTCGAGCCGCGATAAAACGTTAGATAATTTACTCCGACCAGTTTAGAAGATAGAAAAAAATAAAAAGATAAAAAAAGAGAACAGAAAAAAAAACGAAACGAGAGAAAAAAGAAAAGCCGAGAACATATTTTTCGATCGTTGAATCGGTTACGTAAATTCTTGAATGGGTTAATTAATCGTTAGTTTTTTAATTAGCGAAATTGTCAGGGTATTCCCCCCAGTAGTTATAGTAGTTTACCGGAATTAGTCGGCGGCAATTCTGGCACGTAGGTGAAATGCGTTCTCCTGAAGGCATGGCTGCGCAATCCATCAGCGATTGACGATGCGAGTATGATGCGTTGACGTAATCTCGCGGTCGAGAGAGCCGAGCAGAACTTGCTAACAGCCATGCTCGTGAAATACTGTGTTCCGAGATGACGCGGTGGCACTATCGCTACACATTATATTAACACACAAAGCGCTATCTTGACCCGGCTTTACAGGGTCACAACCTTCAACGGGTTTCGAAATACGTGTTACACTGCAGTAGATATATTAAATATATATATATATACCCTTCAACCGAGTTCTATAGTCCCGATGATAACGCGTTCTAACATTTATCATAGATAAATAATTACGCAATTTTTTTTCGTTAGAATATATATTCGATGTAAATAATTGAGGAGAAAAAAAAATATGGAAGGGAACTCAAATGTTTAGAAATTTGATTAAATTCATTTAAAATTATACGATTTATTTCATAATGAGAAAAATGGAAGTTCGCACATTTTTATTGGAACAATTATCGGCGTTGGAAAATGTTATTTGGCAGGATTTGAAACAGTCTTTTCAAATCGTTAGAAGAAATTTTAACGACTCTGGTTTTTCACAGCGTTTTGAGACACGGTTCGAAATTATTTTACATTTTATCGAACCTTGATAAATTTTTTTTTTGTAAACGAGGAAAAAAGTGTCTCACGTGCTCGCGACGATAGAAGACTGAACTTGTCTCTATATACTATTGCTTCGCCCCGAAATGACATCATTTTACAACATTCCCTCCAAATTTCAAAAAGTTTCGATGAGCTTTACGACCCGTACCCTACGAAAACCACTTTTCCTTCGGTAAACTCAACCCATGTCAGACGAGGTCCATAAAATATCAAATACGTCCCAAAATGCGAGTAATCATCTGTGAAAAACTGAGCGAATAAAACGTTTCCCGCAAATTGCGGGAAAAATGGTTTCAAGGTTTCATACCACGTGATAAAAACGTTTTTCTTCTTAATAGACAACTCATACGTGTATAATCTACTTCACCCTCGTATCTAACTATCGGGAGTCGGTGGTGACACGTAGCACTCCGGTATAGTTTCGAGGGATTGTTTAGCCTCGAGCATTTGTACCTGAGAATCGAAAAATGGCATAAAATTTAATTCCCAAAAATTCCTGGGTACCCAAACATGTCCCACGCACCCTTTGCCGTAGAGATTTCTCGTTGATAGCAGCCCTGGTAAGCAGCAGCTTAACTTTCTCAAGCAATTCGGACTTGTGGGCCAATTGGTGTCTCAGGATCCCAATTTCCCCTGAATTCTCATCATCTTTGCGACTATTTTCCAGCATTGTTATCCTCTGCTCTGCTAATTGCAGGTCAGTTTCTAAGGCCACGACTCGTTGCTGGGCTCTCTCGTATTGACTGTTCAACGAGGATGTGCTTCCGCCGTTGTTAGATCCAGCCTGAAATAATTGGGGTTGAAAAACTTGTTCTATTTCATTTTTTTTATCGTTTTTCGATTCCTGATCCAATTTTTTTTACCGTTGTCACCTGCGACCGCGGGTTCTTTCTCGCGCTCATTTTCAACCGCTTATTTTCGGCCTGAAGCTTTTCGATAACGCGTTTCAAGGTGAAAACCGTCTTTTCCAATTCGGCGATGGACTTTTTTCCCTGATCTTGAGACGAGTCTTTCTCGAAAGACCGAGGCGAAGATTCGGACGACTTTTCCACTTTCAGAAGCTCGACGTATCTGAGTGTATTATAAATTTTTTGTTAACCCAGAAAAGAGGAGGCTCGAGGATAAATTCAGGCGAACAGAATTACGGCTTACTTTTCTAAATGCTCGACCTTTTCCCTGAGCCTCGGCGTCTCTAGAACGATTCTTTCGATCTCTAATCGAAGCTCTAGATTCTCGCTTTCTAACTTGAGGTTGTTTTTTTCCAGCACATCTTTCGTCGCTTCGAGTCTCTCCAGTTGATCGACGACATACTCGTTTCCCTAAATACACAAATTTGATAGAAACCGTTATTTCTCGCAAGCCCAGATAAATACGGGATCGAAGTACCTTCGCGACGGTTTCCAATGCCGATATTTCACGCCGTTGAGCTTCGATCTTAGACACGAGTTGCGAGGTGTCTACCTCCTCGAGGCGATCCGTAAGTTCCCTGACTCTCCCTCTCAAAGTGAGACATTCGTGCTGAAGATCGTCCAGGACTTCGGAATTGCCCAAATTCCCGGTCCTGGCCGAAATACTTCCGAAAAGACACCCGTTCTCGCACCTCAACTTGCTTCGAAGATACCATTTCTCACGTTCCATGCAAGAAACGACGGCTCTTAGTTTCTCGTTGTTGGTTTTGAGCTTGTTGTAATCTTCGGTCTTCTCCCTCAATTTTTCCTTATACTTTTCGGCGGTCTGTTGCCACCGTTTCTGCTTGTCCCAAAGCGCTAGTTCCTCGGCTGTCTATCGAAAAAAGTATATTTCCGCGTTACCGTTGCGTTAAAAAGGCCTGGAATTTATTAGATCAAATTTTACCACCGTTTTACACGTCCCGGTTACGTACTTTGAGCTTTTTGTTCTCGTTAGTAAACTTTTCTCTTTCCAGCTCGATCCTCAAGGCGTGTAACTCTTCCTCTAAACTTCGCGCTTTACGTTCGAGCTGCATTTCTCGCTGCGAGGTCTTCTGCTCGTGGGTTTTGGCCGCCATGTATCTAAGCATAAGATTGGAAAACCTGAATCTTTGAGCGGAAAAAGTGGGCACCGATTTTTCGAAGAATCTACAGACCTACGACTGAGCTGCTGCTTCAGATCGACGATTTGGCTTTTGTAACTCTTCTCCTTTTCCATCAAAGCGTGCAATTGCCTGCGGGAAAGATCCAGCTGAGCTTGCAGCTGGTTTGACTGAACCCTGCCGATGTTATTCGATATTTCCTGCATCTTGGAATCGTGAGCGACTATCTGCTGCGTGACCGTATTTTTTTCGGCGATTTCCATTTCGTCCTACGATGAAAAAATTGGACGCGAATTTTCCAGAAAATTCCGGTAGGCGATTTTCGACGGATTCGATTCCTACCTGAAGTCGTTGATAAGCTATGTCAAGCTCGTGAATCCGGTTATCTCTCTCCTGCAATTCTTTCGTCAACATACTGTTCCCCTTCGCGAGCTGCATTCTATTATCAGATAATTGTTGTCTCAGCGTGTCAGCCTCGTTCTGCCACTTGTCCCGCTCAGTTCTATAGCTTTCGAGCTCATTTTTATGCTGCTCTTCTAGTCTAACGAGTAAAACAACAATTCGAAATAACGAGCGTTCATCCGCTCCCTCTGAAATGCTCTAAAATAATTCTCAACCCCTCGAAAAGCTCGGCAGAACATTTAAAACCGAATAAAACTAAAACGATTCGTCCTGCTCTCAATTCCCGCAAAAATTGACTCGAGAATCGGAATCCCTTACCTTTCCCTCATGTGGTCCATGTGCCTCAGCCTCTCCTCGGCGAGTCTGTGCCACCGCTCTCCGAGCTCTTTGGCAATATTGAGATCAGCTTCCAGGGTAGAAACTCGCTCGTTTAATTTCTCAGCCTCTTCTTCCAGGTCGATATTTTTGTTCCTATCATCGACAGCTTTCTCTCTCGTCGGCTTCGAGGCCTCGGATGGATGGATGAATTCGTTAATCCTGGGGACGATGGTCTGATAATTCCTCCCACAAGTTCACAGGTAATAAAAAAGGCAGCGAAACCTACTTTTGATCGACTTGGAATTGCATGGCGGCTATCCGAGCCTGAAGCGTCTTTATTTCGTCTTGTAACCGAGCAGCGGCTTTGCTATGCTCGTCCCTGTCCTCTTTGAGCAAATTTTGATATCTGACGATGGTCTCCTCCTTCTGCGTGACGATTTTTTGCAAGCTGTTAACCGTCGATCTGAGAACGATTTTATCGGAGGTCTCGACGTCGACGGGACTCGGTACTTCGACTCTGACCTTTTCCTCGGAAATTTTTTCCCTCTCGATCAAGAGAGAATCTTTTTCCTCCACTTGTTTGCCGAGAGCAATAATCTTCGCTTGGTACTCCGCGATCTCTGACTCGCGTTTCACTAGCCGAGCCGATCGCTCGGACGCTAGAGACAAGGCCTGATTTAGCCTCTCGTTTAAAGCTATTTGGGAATCGCGATCAGGGGCTTCGGGAATGTGGGAAGATTTATTCTCGGCGATTGGAGGAACGGGCCTTTTTTTTTCTACCGGCGAATTCTCTTCGAGGTCGACTTGCGTCTCGATCGAACGATTCTCAAACAAAGTTTGCACGGACACGGAATTTGTCTCTATGTCAACTACTGCTACGTCGGAAATCGGCTTGACAGTTTCCTCCGCTTCCTGTCTACACGATTTGTTCCAGATCTTCTGAATCGACACCATTTCTAGCTCCATTGCGTTTATCACCGATTCCTGAGACACTAACCTACCGTTTGCTATCCGCAGCTCATTTTCTAGCTGGTTTATCTGCCGCTTGTGTCTCAATTCCTGATAAAAGTTAAAAAGCGAATGAACGACAGAAAGTAAGGGGAACGCCGGGCGTCGGTTCATCCTTACCCCGAGCATGGATTGCGAGGTTTCTGAAAAACGGTGTATCAGGTCCTGAACGTCAGGGCTGCCGATTTGCTGCTCTAAAATGTCTTTGAGTTGTTCAACGACGCGTAAACGTCCGGTTAGCAGGTCTTGTTGGGCTCTAGAATTCTCCTCATTTTTGTAGGCCTCTTTCAGAGAGTTTTCAGCGGCGATTTGGTCGGTTTTTAATTTTTTAAACATCGACTCGAACCTCTCCAACGCCGTGAGCGACGTGGAGCCGGCGTACTGCCGTTGCAAAAAATCGACAAGGTCCAAGTAACTCCTGGAAGGATTAAAAGCCGTGGGGATAAAATTCGATGAAGTTCAGCGTTTCGCGAAAAAAAAAAGAAAAAAAAATTTCAAGGCAATGAATCAATACCTGCAACGAGCGTCGCACTGCCTTTGACAATCTCTTACAACCGCCTGAGAGTCCTCGGTCTTTCGTTTAAACTTTTCGTTTTGGTCTTGAAGCCGGGAGATTTCACTTTGCAGAAAAATATTTCTCCTGCTTGTCTCAGCCTCGATGAGTTTGCAGTTCGTCAACTCGAATCCGAGCCTGGCAATTATCTCCTTGTCTTCGCTGACGGACTGTAAGTCGAGTAGCTGATGTCTCAAGCTGTCCATCTCGAACGTCTTCGCGAAATTTTGGGCCGCGTGCATCTGGGCTTCTTCGTCAGCGATTTTAGCCTTCCTCTCGATGTTTTCGTTCTCGATTTCCAGCGATTTTACTCTGTCCTGTAATTCGCGTAGCCGATTCGCGTCCTCGGGCTCCGAATCATTCCGCAACTGCGCTCTGGTGTATTTCGACAATTGCTTGTTCAGCTGAATTACTTGCTCCTGTAATTCCGACTTCACTTTCCCAAACTGGACGAATTCGGTCTTAATTTTCGCCAACTGGTTCTGCGAGATTTCGTACAATTTTGCAACGTGATCGGCTCGCTGCGGCTCGACATGTTCTGCAGATTTCGAAGCAGCTAATTGCGTTTCAACGTCTCCGACGAATTCTTGGTCCCCGTTCGCCCCTCCGGTTACCAATTTCGCTTCGTTATTTTCAGGGACCGAAATTTCCCCCTTTTCCGCAAATATCTCGCTCTCTTCTAACGCCATTCTTAACCTGATGCAAATTTCGTTGTATTTTTCATTCAGCTCGTTGTATTCGACCGAGCTGATCGAATTGGACAAATTGCTTTGCAAGGTGGCGATTTTGGCGTCAGAAATTTTGCTACATTTTTCCATATCAGCGAGTCGCTTTCTGAGTTCGTTTTCTGCGGCTATCACCTCTTTCCGACCGTTGTAGCTTTTCGCGGACTCTTTGCTGAGCAGCTCCTCCAGGATCTTGCATTTACGGTTCAGAACGATTATTTGCACCGCGTGTTCCGCGCTCTCCTTACATCGTTTCGCGAATGCCTTCCTTACCTCGTCCTCGCCGGATTCTAATACTTGCCAGCTCCTTTCGTACTCTTCCAGATGCACTTCAAGCCTCGTGATCGTATCTTCTGACTCGTTTTTCTCCTCGTATAAGGTGTCCTTCTCCTTTTGCCACTCGGATCTCTCGGCGTCGTAGATTTCCCGCAACTGCGTCATTCCCAAGGAATTGTAGACCTTAGTTTCTCCCGATTCAGAAACCGATTCAGAGGGGTCTTTGTTCCTGTAAGAATTACCGAGCACTATCTGCTGCAAGATTTCGTCCTTTCGCTGCAGCTCGGATCTGCAATTTCGATTTCATCCGGGTTTCAAAGTGTATTTAAATTCCTTCAACGATCCTAAATCACGAGTCACGTCAATTTATACCTAATTTGTTTCAGCTGAGCACGGAGCTCGGTGTTGCTCCCTTGCACCACGTTCAAACGACTCTGAAGTCTCATGGCCGGATGATACCATCCAGCTAAATGCCGGACATCAAGTGCCTCCAGAAGTCGTTCCAAAGTTTCGGACTGAATTTCTACAGCGCAGGATCCTACGAAGGGGTTTAACCGATGAAATATCAAATTCAAGAAAGATTGCAACTCTAAGCGAATAAAATGAGGCATCAAATCACCATCCTGGTTATGAACACTGTCCAATATTTCGTGCATCCCTTTTCTGAGAGCTTCATTTTCTTCGACGACTATTCTAACGTTGTCTTTTATCTCCTCGATCTCCGTTACATGTCGATTAGCGACTTCCTCCCTCTCGTTAACCCAGTCGTAATTAACTTCAGATATTTTTATCGGAGGTTCTACGAGGTCAGTTTGATCGCCGGTTTCGTCGCGAGGGACGATCGACACCTCTGACAGATTTTTCAGCTTGTATTTCAGAGCTCTTACCTGTTGATCGTCGTTAGGTATGAGACACGATTGTTATTTCTAATACCAGACTGCCAAAAAATCCTACTCACGTCAGATTTGAGCTCTAAATTTTCTTTCTTCAAGAATTCATTTTCTAGCTTGATATTCTCGCATTTGAGCATCTCCTCTTTATGCTTGGCGACGATACCGTCCACTGGGACCGCGTGGCTGGGCGATAAATCCAACTTTTCGCTGGAATATCGGAATTCATAGAAGTTCGAGTCATTTGAAGCCGAAGCAGAAATACTGAAAAATTTACACAGCTTACCACAAAGCCGCGATTTCCATTTCTTGGTGGGAATTAAGCATCTCCATCTTGTTCACAATGCCAACCAAGTCCTCGATGTGCTCATCTCTTTGCTGCAAATGCCCTTTCAACGTTTTTAACTCGGCTACAGCTTCGGCTAGACCGTATTCGCCGTTTTCATACTTTTTCAGCATAACGAGCGCCTCGCAAAGCTGGGGAAAAAATTTGGCGATGGAATCATTCGGGATTTCTCTATCGAGTCTGATCCCAGGATCTGCGACTACTTACTTCCTTGCTTTTTATTTCGGCGTCGTTTTCCGACTGAGTTAAAACGTTTTGTAGGCTCGATATCTTCTCGTTTGATTCCTGGATTTTCTTCAGCAGATTTCTCTGC
Organism: Tenthredo distinguenda; assembly: GCA_947538915.1. NCBI lineage: Eukaryota > Metazoa > Arthropoda > Insecta > Hymenoptera > Tenthredinidae > Tenthredo > Tenthredo distinguenda. The sequence goes on along the minus strand of OX384536.1, from coordinate 19,171,065 downwards.
TCCTTTCTCCTGTTGCTTTTCTCCATTCTAAATAACACCGAGAGATTTTCGTCGTTGATAACCCCGCGAAAGTTGGTTAAACAAATTCGTGATACTCACTTCCGAGCGTCTGCCTTCAACCTCTCAATAAGAATAGTGCTTTCATTCATCTCAGCTACCGCCTCGGATAGTTTACTCTGCAATTTCTCTATCGTTTCATCCCGCTGACTAATGACTTGATTCAAATGAACTATTTGAGATTTATTCTCGTCTCTAACCGACGACAAAGACTGCATCAAAGACTGCGATAGATTTTCTCTCAGTGCTGATATTTCCGCGTCTTTTTCATCCAGTATTACCTACCGTTTAAATAATTGCTTTGAACAAAAGATCTTTCACCCAAAAATTTTTCATATCCTTTAAAAAAATTTCAAGGAATTATCTCCCTAATTTTATACCTTCCATTCGGTAACCCGGGCATCAATGGCCGCACTAAATTCGTCTATGACATTATCTCTATCTAATTGCTGGCTAGTTAAAGCCTGGATTTGCGTGATCAGGGCTTTACTCTCTTTTTCACGAGTCATTAATTTTTCTGGAAAAAAAACGAAGTAGAAAATTTTAACGAGAGAAGAATTTTCCTGATATTCGCGAATACCTTTGTACGAAAGGTTCTTTTCCTTGACAGAACTAAGTTCTTCGGTCATTTGGTTCATCTGTATCGTGGCATCCTCCATTTCCTCTTTCACTATCCTGAGTTTTTCCTTGAGTGTAAAATTCTCATTTTCCATAGCCTGAAGCAAGTGAATATTGTCTATTTTACTATCGAAACGTGTATAATAAAAAGCTGATTTTTTATGGGCTAAAGCGCAGCTACCTCGAGCTCAGACATAAGAGTAGCAATTTTCTCATTCTTTCCTCTGGCTACTTGATCCCCTGCCGAAAGCACGCTTTCCCCTTCTTCACGGTTGTTTACTAAATCAGACGCTAGGCCTAAGTATGGAAAATTAAACATCGAATCTCAGCAATTTAAACCTATTCAATTTCTGGTCGAATAAAAGGCAGGAAAAAGTTTCTCACTCTTTTTTCTCTTCGAAGATGATCCGTTTTTCAATTCTACAATCTTCTGCTTTAAATCGTCGCATTCTAGAAGCAGCGATTCTACCTGTGATATCAAAAATATGAAAACATGACAGTTTTTTTTTTACTTTACGTAAAATCGTAATTTTCGTTTCTCATCGTGATTCACTCTTTCCGGGGATAATACCTGATTGTCTTTGTGCTGCAGCATTTCTTGGGATAATTTCATCAGCACTTTCAGGTTAAACATATCCTCCACGCTTTCCACATCGCAGGTTATCACCATGGGGAATAAATCTTCGATTTCTTGATCCGTCAAGGCCGATGCCTTCACGGATAATATCCAATCCCAATTCGTACGAACCATTGTTCGATTCAACTCAACTTAACTTAACTTAAATTCACTATACCTCGATCGCACGCGTTTTATAACCTTCACAAGCGTCGGTTTGACCATCTGACACATTTCAAGCTTCCGTTTATATGTTGGCTTCGTTTCTATGGAAACTCTTTTCTCCCACCCTTATGGCTTATGACTACGATTGCTATAGTTCGAGGCGATGCTACAGTTTCGTTTGGATCTCATAGGGGCGAGTTGGAGCTCCGAATTCGAATGTTAATGTCAGTTTTCGGAAAAGGTATTTTCCCGAAAATCTACATATACATATATCTGATTCGAAAATCTTTGAACCGAAGAACACCGTAGGTTCAAAATTCCGAAAACTGAAGATCCGAGAGGCCAGATTTTACGATTTGGAACTTCAACCGCTAAAAGAGCAATAAAACAATGAACTTCTCACGTAATTTTATACGTAAGAGGAATTATTCTTACACAATTCTGTATCGCAAGATAAAATTAGCTTTTCGGGATCGTGGGATCTAATGAAATTTAATTGGCTATACGCAGGTGTTGAATAGTATGTTACATATCGTCTCTTTAGGCATTAAACTCGAACTGGTGTCGCCATCCGACAGCGAAAAGTAGCAGACTTTCTCGTTCTCATACCATTTTTATTTCTTTTTATTTTTATTTTTTTTGGATTTTAGGTAATAGAGTCTATATGCTTGTGCTGCCGCTGAAGCGGGTGTCTCTTTGAACTAGAGGCACGACCGGGCGGTAAAAGTGTTACGAGACGGCGGTAAACTGTTTCAGTTTACCGCAAATTCTGCCTCATCGCGATTTCTGGCATCGATCTAATAACGCCGGTGGTAATGGAAGCATTCCCCTACTCTGACGAAAATAACAACGTTTTTTAGATGTAATGGGATTTATGAGCTCATAGAGATCTTCGTTCGGTTTTGAAACGCTCATAAACTCCAGGCTATCGTTCGTCGATATAATATCGGCCTTTAGAATTTCGAGGGATTTGAATGCCTATGTTAAAGATCTGCAGAGAAAAGATGAAGATGTGTTCGAGGTTTTCAAGTTAAAAAAATGGAGTAATCGAAAAAAAGAACGTTTCTTTACCGCAGAAGCACATAGCGTCCTGCGGTATAACCATAATGTACCTAAAATCGTAAAAGCAGACAAATTTCGAGAGAGAAAATTGCGGTACGTTTAATTTTCGGTTAATACGGAGGAAAATAAATACTCAGAGGAAATAAGAAAGGCACATCGCAAAGCAGAGATTCTTGTATATAGCGTGGCGGTCGGCGTCCTCTTCAGGCGCAGCTTCCCCGACCTCTGTACCCCCACGTAAAGTCCAGAGGTGCAGCGAAGCGCTTGGCCCATTCAAGTGATTAATTACTTGGCACTGCGTGATTATTTATACGAAATAAAATTATGTAGACGAAAACAATAGATAATTAGTACGTTCAACCCGATCATAAGAATAACTAATCGTAGAAGTCTTCTGCAATTATTTCCGCGGAGATTAATCACCGGTTCGAATCGTAGTGCCAGTTTAACTTAATCACTTGACGCTGTGGATTCAATGTGAAAAAATACTAAGAAAGTACAGTCGTAAACTACCGCGGCCTGCCTACCCCTCGACTCAATTCAAAGTCCATCGAACGCGAAGACGGAATATTTAAGAGATACGCATATTTCGCACTCAGACACACTCCTATTCCCTTTACACGCGAAAAACGCACGGATCTGCACCTATAGCATTCACACCAACACAGATATTCTTCGTCATTCACACCGTGGTGTAGACTTACTGTTTTATTCGTAGATACATTCTGCTGCAGCTGGGAAAGAATTGGTTATAGTTAATTATATGAAGCCCTATATTCGATTGCCGATTTTTTTTTGCATATGTTTAAGTAGGTTTCACGTTATCAGGGTGTCCAGAAATCGGGGGCTTAAAAATTTAATGGGAATTTCAGGTCCTTTTTACAAATATTGTAAAATTTAATGAATATTGTAAATTGGAGAGAAATTATCGGAGGGATGAGCTGATTAAAATTGAGTTTAAGAATCTGCAGTGCGAGTGAAATCGAGAGCTAATGATGCGAAGTACATACATACAAGTAGTAAATGTTACCGCCACGCCATATAGAAATGGATAATAAAATATTAGAAATGAAGAGAAAGAGATAGTTCGTATACAACGGCCATCCTATACCGCGATCGGTGCTAAGGATAATTCATAGCGTGGATCGGTAGATGAACCGAGGAAATTTATATCGCATGCAAAACTCACCATCCTGGGTCTAGGGAGTCTCGATGAGTAACGGGAATGGTGAAAACGTGTCCAATAATAATCCTGATTGGCAATTAGACCTGGAAGAATATTGCAATGCGAGTATATGAGACACGTGAATTTCCGAGAGGGAATATCATAGTCGCGCTTGAGTGGAATTAAATTGAGAAAAGTTAATTGCGGGTAAAATACAGGATTTTTTAGTTTTATGATCGATTTTGCGCCTCGATACTGCAAAATGAAGAAACGCATGAGAATCTATTTTTCGTTAAAATCATAGTAGCGCTTACGTAGAGTGAAATTAAAAAAGGCTGATCTACATACCTTCATCTGTAGAAGCCTCCCTCGTATCAAGTATGGAAACCCTCGAACTAGACACGTAGAGTGATCTTCTGCGTTGCACTGTCACTGTACCTCAATAAAGCTTCGAAAAACTTACAATACTCACGCGGTTTGGACATCAATAGCGAAATTAATAGACAAAAAAATATACGCGTAATATTTAATCTACCGAAAAACTTGTGGCTGCAATGAAAGAGAGAATCGAATAGAGTAGACGAAGGACAGAAAATTTCTTGGAAGGATTGAGACTGTAAGAGTATCGCGATCGAATTGCTCGAGATTTTTATTAGACGGAACTACACTGATGAATTTAATCGAAGATCTTGTAACTTGCATTTTATGAGATTGGTATTATGAGCACTAACACGAAATTCACTTCACTTCACTTCACTTCACTGTATGAGGTTAACATAAACCTTAACCTCTTTTTAAGCTAGAAATTATTAGAGTAGATCTTCTTAGCGACGTAATCCAATGAATTGTGAACCTTGGGCACTTTACCTGAAAGAAAATCACTCGACTTTTCCCCGTCTGTTATCTAAACCATTAAGAAACAAGAACTACGCTAATGTGGCGTCGCGTCGGCCGATGACTACTAACCCTAAAACTTGTCACTGAAAAATCTGTATTGCTCTAAGATGCGACTTTCATGACGTAGATTTATTTCGATCGTTTCTTACTGAAATATTTTGAGGACGTTTTCTGTTTTCCGTTTTGTAACTCGGAACTTGATTACTATAACACTTAGAAAATTCTAAAAACGATCAACGAGTAAACCGGAAGCTTACCTAACCCGGCGAAACTATAAGACGCCATTAAAGCTTCGCGTCGTTTTTCTTAGTAGGGTATCGCGGTTGAGTTTAGACATGTTTTTCAGAGATGTTGACGAGATTTCGAGAATCAGATTATGAACTACAGACGGGGAAAGCCTTTGATAACGTAAACGACCGAATAATTGCGTAAACACTTACTCGCGGACCGAAATATTCATTATTTTGTCGCGACAAAATACGAAGGCAGATGTACGGGGTTCGAGCCTAACGGATCACTGACTAGCCGGAAATCCGCATCTCGGTATCGGATCCGCGAAGATGAATATCTCTACTAAACAACTATCCTTAGAAATTCTGAATTCTCAAGAAGAAATTTATCTCTTTCTATTTTTATGAATCGTTTCCGAACTCGATATCCTCTACTTTTATTCTATTTATTGTCAATGATTCATAATCAATAAAGTTCTTGTCCCCGAACGAGGCGGGAAGTCCTCTAATTGACTACTGCACTCCACCAATAAACGTAGAGGAATTATTGCGGAGTACACGTCGATAAAAAAGATCTACTATCGTTCTAAATTTCGATAATCTCTATTATGATTACCTATCTAGAAGGCATCTGAATCTGCGAAAATGAACTTTAAGAGACAATTGTCTAGGGTCTATAATTGCGATTCGAGTGAAGATAGCAAGGATGGACCTTGTCGAGAAGATGATGGGACGATTATACGGATTACACCACGTTATAATTTATTAGACGCTATAATCAAATGCAGGAATAAATGACACCAATAATTAATGCATATTACAGATCGTGGATCATGAAAGAATCGATGAAAAAATTTTGGGAGTTCTAAATGAATTGTTGGAATTGTTAATAAACGATAATCCAGATCTTCAGTTTTGTTCTTTGTTTATTTTTCAATATCCTTCTATGAAAGTCTCTATTTCTATGAACGTGTTTACCGATCACGTACTGGGTTCAATTTCCACCAGTGCCTTCATCGCGGTAAGGCAAAGACTCCGAGAAAGTGAAATAGCAGTTTCTTATTACTGTCTGTTACCATTCGGTCGTATTCCTGGTTCAAAGAGACACCCGCTACGATGGCATGTGATTTTGAACTAGTGCCGCCATCCGACGGCCCTACGTCAAAGTAGTATAACACGAATTCAGTCAAACTGAAACCGATTGGCTGTCATGAATTGTTTACGTTGCACAACAGGCGAATTTAAAATCTCGAGGTTAGCGTGAAGACGGGTCACATCATACTCGAGTTCGCGAATTTCGCACATCTCTTCTGAGATACCAATCCAACTTCCATCAAAGCAGTACCTATAATGGTTCGTTATGCTGCCCTCAAGGGGATATACGACGTCGAAAAAACCATCGGTTGTGGAGGATTTGCCAAAGTTAAACTCGGCACCCACGTAGCAACAGGTGAAAAAGTCGCCGTTAAAATAATGGAGAAGACCGCCTTGGGTGTAAGTCTTCTCTTAATTATTATCCGATTCGTTATTATTTTTCGATTATACTTGAAGAATCACTTCCTTCTCCTAACCTACAACGTGTTTCTATTATTTCCGACCTAAACCCGTCTAGTCCCTTCTTTCTATTCCGCTTCGAATTATCTACCGGTTTTTAATATTCCAGGACGATTTACCGCGTGTTAAAATGGAAGTAGAAGCCCTGAAAACACTGGCTCATCAACACGTTTGCAAACTGTATCAAGTCATCGAAACAGATTCTCACTACTTCATGATTATAGAGTATTGCTCGGGCGGAGAATTGTTCGATCACATAGGTTCGATTTTCGAATTTATTTCCCATTGTTTAATTCCTTTAAACGAACTTTGATCAGTTTTATTCTTAGCCCTAGAAAATTTTCATCTATTCTCGTAAAATTTCAGTGGAAAAAAATCGACTGAGCGAAGCTGAGTCTAGAAAATTTTTCCGACAAATTGTTTCTGCCGTCGCTTATTTACATAGCCTGGGGTACGCTCATAGAGATCTAAAACCTGTGAGTATTTGTTCAAAATTAACGTACGTATTTATTCTTCATTCGATTCTAATACCTTTTCAATATTTTTTCAGGAAAACGTTTTGCTAGACAGAATGCAGAATTTGAAACTCATAGACTTTGGTCTGTGCGCGAAACCTAAGGGCGGAATGCAGGCCCACTTATACACGTCTTGCGGATCCCCGACTTACGCGGCACCAGAACTTGTCTTAGGGAATAAATATTTAGGTGAAGAAGACAGAATTCTGTTCAGATTTTACATACTTTGTTCTCTAACTGTTCAGAAATCACATTAATCGATTATTTTTCTATCAAATTTTCACATTGCGGAGATTTTTTACTCACTATTCAAATTTTTATAACGAAATATGGAGATAACTTACCATTTTTGTTTCTTCCAGGGTCAGAGGTGGATATTTGGAGCATGGGAGTGCTCCTCTACGCTTTACTATGTGGTTTTCTTCCATTCGACGATAACAATATTGAGAATTTGTACAGAAAAATTCTCGTTAGTATTTTCTTTTACCTGTATCTTTACTTTACCTTGCATTGAATTCTTCAAACTTATGAGACTAATTCTAGAGCGGGAAGTACGACGAACCGAGCTGGCTCTCTTGTAGCAGTAAGAAACTGATCAGATCTATGCTACAAACTGATCCAAAGAAGCGTATAACTGTCCAAGAACTGTGCAATCATCCCTGGATTACTGCGGGATTTTTGAATCCTGTTGTATTCAACAAAAAAACAAATGTTAGGGCTTGAATTTTACTCAATTACGTCTAGATCCCTCAGAAGGGCCACTAAGTTCTGAATTTTACTAGATTTCTGTTTCTTCACAGTTTGAGAAGGACGAAGAAGTCCTGACCACCATGTCTGCGATGCATGGAGAAGACCGAGAAAATATTTGGCAAGAATTGCTCGAAAGTAGCAGGACTGACTACGGAACGGCAACTTATCTTCTCTTGCTTGATAGAAAACAGCGAGGACTTCCTTTGCGGTTGTCTTCGGCTTCCCGGGCTCACTTCAGAGGAAAATTGGTGAGATTTAAAGTGGCGGAATCAAATTTACAAACTGATAACTCATTTATACATAGTTGCATACGTTTCGTGTTCATTTATCATCAACAATCGCTCTTTAATAATCCGATTTCAGAGTGCCGAAGGAACACCCAAGATGAATGGTGGCGTAGCAAATTTCATAACAAAATTAGATCAATCGCCAAGGAGCAGGGCACTGAGGAAATCTCCAGTTCCTGATAAAATTTATACCGTATTAGAAAAGAGTTCAGAAATTGGTGGGTGATTAGAATTCGGTTGTTTTTGGCTGCTATATGATTAGTTTATTCGTTAAAATGCTTTTTCCAGATAAAACTAACGCCAACGATTTCACAGAGCCTCATATTCCGGCTCGTAAAAGGCTGAGAAGCAAGGAGACGGATGACCTACTGTCGCCGGGTAAGTTTAGTTAAGTTAAGTTGAGTAAAGTTTCTGAATGAATGAAAATTTGTTTATGTATAATGGCTGTTTAAATGTGTATTAAAATGAAATGGGTTAAAATTAAATTCGCGCAGGTGAGGTAGAGGAGTTGGGCATGTGGTTTACTAAAAGTTTCAAACTTTAGCCACTGTAGAAGAGTTAAAAATATAGCACTGGTCACAGTCGGTGAACGGGACTTGGATAATTACCACCAAGTCCCCAAACTTCCAAACAAACACAATTTAAAGTAAAGAATCTCCCATTCCAAGAGCCAGCCTCCCCTCTGCATAAGATAAATAGTCCAGACACCAAAGTTTATTTGTTTTCTCAGTCTTCTCTATTGTTCTTGACACAGAAACGAATTTATATTATCAGGATTAGTTGGCTGCTCTGCTGCAACTGGTTTATTAAACTTTACTTTCTTCCTTCACTTTATTTTCAGTACCTGCAAAGAAAATATCAGAGAAGGAGAAGAACTCTGCTACACCAACGACCCCTCAGCCTCAAGACTCGAGGTGAGAAATAAACGCAATGCGATTCATTTTGAACACATTGATGGCAAATTTGTTCTACTTTTTCCAGAGATTCTCATCCCTCGACACCTGGTAGTGCCAGAAAAGTTATGTTGGGATTAGAACGAGGTCTGAATCGCGTGAGGCACGTTCTCACACCAAAACGTCGTGCGAAAAATGAAAATTTCGATCCTGATCAACCGGCAATGCTCTCTGGAAAGGTAATTGTTATAGAATAACGGTCATATCATATTTTCGGAGCGTGTAAATAATCAATATCGGTTTTTCAGGGCCTGTGCAACGTTTCGTCGACCTCTAGCGACTGTCCGAAGCAGATTTTGGCCCAGTTGAGGCGGGCTCTTCATCGCAAAGGGATTGCCTGCCGGCAAAAAGGGTAAACATAAATAAATGACTGAAACCGTTGTTTCATTTCGAGTTTGATAGCCGAAACTGAATGCATTTCTCTTCTCTTATTCTTTCAGATTCACTCTCCTGGGAGAAACAGAGTTTATAAGCTGCAAAACCGCGATTAGAAACGACAAGAACAACGCGAGACCATTTTCGGCACGAAGTGCTTGTTCTTTCGAGCTCGAAGTGTGTTTCATCGATGGTTTATCCGACGCAAAACCGCTCGTTGGTATACGACGTAAAAGATTGAAGGGTGATGCTTGGGTGTATAAACGCGTATGCGAAGAAGTTCTCGCTCTCGCTGCTGACGATGTAGAGACAGGACAGCAGCTCCCTGGATCAAACGATGAATCTAATTGCCTTATCTAACGAAGAACTGCGATTTCTTCAAAAATTAACTTCTAACACTATTGCTGTTGGAATTTTACGCATGATATTATTATATTAGAGTTTAAATACCAGATGGGAAAATGAATCGTCAACGTTTTGAGTATATTTTTCATTTTACATTCCAATGCGGGAATAGCTGCAGTTATATTTTTTACTATTTTTTAATCGTTAATTTCTAAGATTAGGTATATTATACTATGGAAGGAGGGGGTGTAAAATTGTTGTACTATTTGGTAAAAAGGCGAGAAAAAGAAGAAAAAACAAAAAAAAAATGCAATTTTTAATAATTTATATAAATCTGTTTTTTTTTTTAACGATAGATTAACGCGGATATCGATACGTCTACTTATAAGAAATAACGTACCTTATTATTATACGGTTGTATCCTGTTAGTTAGCAATATGAATACAAAATACTCATAGATTTTATAGCATAGTATCAGAATAAACGTTCTTCAATTAGCAACGTCGAATCTAATATTACGATGATAGAGGATGTAGGTATTAGATAAAGTAATCTAGTTTTTCTCAATATTCTGTATGCAATAATATATACAATATACTATACACGAGACAGTAAAATTGATTTACTTATTTATTTACAATTCCGGACCCATTTTCCGATTCTTATTCCCTGCGAAATACAGTAGATTCGTCTCTTCATTATTTATAGAGAAGCAATGAATTATTTCCTCTATAATTCGAGGGACATGGGAATTTCTTGAGATTCAGTTAAATTAATGCATTCTTGTCTTCTAAACTAATTTTATTGGGTTCGATAATCAATAACTAATCTCTCTTTTAATATTTCTCAAATTCTATTTTCAGCATTTGATTAACCAGTCTAGGAGCTGGCGCCACCCTAGTGGCAATTATATTAACTACTTTTGCCGCAACTTGGAGAGCGGGATTTGATATGAATGAAACTAATTCCTAGCTCAATTTTTCTCACTAATTACTACTGCAGAATGATTCGCATCAGTGTTTAGCAAAAGTACAGGGTGTTCAATAATTTCGGGAGCATTTTGAGGCTATATTCACGCATTTTGACTGAAGATACCGAAATTAGTAACCAATTATTTCCTTGAAATCGCACAAAGTATAATAAAAACTGAATTTCTATTCGGCTTTCAGTGTCGCTAAATTTATTTTCCGACTTCTATAACTGTAGACAGCTAATCCCTCACAGTAGTTATTCAAATATTGCAAAATAACTTTAAAAAAAAATGAATGGAAAAGACTGGAATTCGAAAAATCTTATCAGAGTTGTTAAATACAATAGTTATGACTTTGTTTCGAGGACGGGAAATGCCAGGACTATTTTTTTAAATTAAATATTCCTTATACGAAGAGTAGATAGGTGGGTAGGTAGGTAGATACCTAGCCTCGACTCTCGGGTATGATATAATTATTCATAACGGAAGTACAATTAAGGAGCGGCGGCTGGCGAGCGATGCTTCCTTTCCTAATTACACTTCCGGATGAGTGGTCGTTACAGTTTATACTGCAGGGGGACGTTTCTCCGCCTCCTATCGGTAACGTGATCAAAGATTTTTGGGCACGATCGCACCACTCCTCGAAGACCAAACTATAGACGTAACGATCATAAGCTATCGAATCGTCGAATGCCTTTGGTTTTCTTATTTCTTCATTTTTCAACAGATCGCAAACACGATATGAGTTGTTCTAGTTTTTATTGAATAATAAAAACGAAATGTAAAATCGTAGTTTCGTACCACCTGTCGTTATTCTTTATATTATTTTTAAATAAATTTTTGTCGGCACGCGGAATAAGATGATAGCAGGTGCAAAATAGCGCTTTAGGATTGTACGAAGTGGCATTGTTTTCTGAAAACGATGTCTTTTTGTCGAACGATCTTCTTTCTTCTTGTACCTAACTGCTCAATTATTGGTCAGCGAATTGCCTAGAGTCCTGGTGCTGTAGAAGTAGAGGATCGAACCTTCGTCATCGCATATTCCAGCACGAGGCTTGAGGGCGAGGGGTTGAGCGCAAAGCGCAAGGCGCAAGGCGCAAAGCGCGCGAATCATAAACTGAGAAAAGGTGTTCAAGATGTTTTACGTTGATCGATTTGTGGTGATTTTATGCCCTCGCCTGTCTATACCTGACCGTCTTCAGTTCCGAGTTCAAACAAGCCGACGTATTTTATATCTCCAGTAAATCCGACACGCCGTTTCACATATTCCGTAACTTTTCTTAAAGATAAAATTTCACGCAACACTTGACTCCTTTGTTGAGTCTATTTACGATCCCATCTCTCCAGTTACGATTTCGCTATTCAAACGACCGTACTTCGAATTCGAAACTGCAATCCTCTCCAAGTATCGAGTAGCTAGAATATAATTCCTAGTTAATTACTATTTTTTCTTCTTCTCTATATAAATAAGGAATGAGATAAGTTTTTCTCGCGTTTATTCTCTGGCTTTACACAGGTTTATGCGTCTCCGTGTTAAACGTAAGTTAGCATTGTAATCGCGAAGTGCGAATCGCCGCGGTCTTAAATTCATCGCCTTAAAAGCCGCGTTTCTAGACAGCGGGAATAAATGAATGTCGAACGACAGAAAGAGGGCCTTAAGTTATAGAGTATATCTACTATCAGCTCGCGGAACTGGTTCCTTATTTAAAAAACAGGTGTTCGCAGAATAATTCAAATTCAATTTTCTGTCCATTAAAATTAATAAGGAAAAGATTTCAGGGTTTATTAAATCAAAAATTTTACCGCAAGATTTATGCAGATATAAATGTGTTAAATTATGTAGCGTTGCTCGCGGCGCTGATGAAATTTGATAATTCTTACAACGAATATTGCTGTATTCTTTCTGCACCGGGTCCTCGACGAGAACCCGAGAATATAACGCGGCTAGTAACCTACCGCGAGTTACTTATACCTACATACGTTACTTACTTATAAGTTAGTTACGTTACTTAGTTCTCGGCACGCGCACGCCGGGTCTATCGCTTCCGGGCATCAGCGTGCTCGCGGGCCGCAGCTAATTGCGCTTTAATGCGCAAGCGGCGTTTCTATATTCTTCTCTCCTCTCTTTTCCGCGCTTGGCATATACCTTTTCTATCCAACGCCACCACCGCTCTCTCAGATATACCTACGTCTTCTTTTCCCGGCTGTCGGCGCGATCTAGAGCACCTAGAAAGGGACTTACATATACTTATCTCATACCTATACGCCTCTGTTGCTGATTTCTTTATAAATATCGATTTTTACATGGAGCGAAAGAAAAAGAGACGAAAATTGACAAAAATTTGACCGAATTTTTCAGTTATTCTGATAAAACTCGTGAGCAGAACTCGAGCATGTGTGCGAATGCGGGATAGAATGATCCGGTTTGTTCCGATATTCCATAAGTTTCGAGTTTCTGGCTCGTTAGCACGGTCAGTAATGACGCGGTGCCGCAATTCCGAGTAATTTGCGGTTCTCGTTAATTTGGGAGAGAAATGGTGAAAAAAGACCGTGATCATAACGAATGAAATAAAATGAAACACACTGGCCGGCGCAGCGCGCCGAGGTAGAACCTCTCTCGAATTGTAAAACCTCATGCATATGCATATACGCGTAGAATTGCTCTCGGAGTCGTACGTATCTCGGGTTCTGGCGGTGGTGGTGATGGTCGTATCGTAAGAACTGACCGGAAAAATGAATATGCAACCCCCTGGACCATGAGGAGTACTGTGTTTACGTGCCGACGCGACGGAACTGCGAGAAAGTATTATATTCAACGGTGTACCTACCCATCTGAGCCAAGAATTATTTTCGGGGTACCAAACGGACGCGAATGGGTTCCGGAACAACGAGGAACAATGAAAAATTCATTAACTATACCTACAACGTACCCTCGAATTTTATAATCGGCGAAAGTCTCGATATTTGCGCATAGATTCGATAATAAAAAGATTCTGAAAATTGAAAGAAGGAGTAAAGCGAACCTCCTATCGTGGGATCCGTTCTCAAGTCACATACGAACGTTACGTGTACAGTGTGCAGTTTACACCGTGCATTTAGCTACTGGATATATATAATTTCCGACTGACCGTCGAGGTATTTGACTACACATTACCCGTAGAAAACTTTTCTAGAATCATAGTGCCTACCTGATTCTTTCCCCTTGTACACATCCTCGCTGCAGGACGCACCGCTAGAGGAAACGGAACATTAAATCGAGTCTGGGTGTACAGCCAAGGCGGGTGTTTCGGTGGGTGCGTCTGAGATTTCCTGTTAGGTACCTATATCTAGCTGCATGTTACTTCATCAACGGCGCAAACCCATCCATCAAAAACTTCAACGATTCATTAATTTGCTTCATGTTCATCGATTTTTTTGTCGAAACTTATTTCTCAACGAAATGTCGGGAGAAAGAATTCATTTTTCTTTCGAATTCCTGTTACGCTGTGGAAATTACCGCGAAATGACATCATTTTACAACATTCCCTTCCAAATTTCAAAAAGTTTCCATCGACGATGCGACTCGATCTATGTGAGGGAAGGTATATAAAATCTCAAATAATTTCTAATTATGTCTCAAGATTCGAGTAATCAGGTATGAAAAGACTGAGTCAATAGAATATTTCTTCAAATCGAAACAGTGATTTGAAAAAAAAGGAGTTCCAAGGCATTTGCAACCCTTGATCGTAATGAAACATGACGTATCTTTGTAAAAGTGTATTAGCAGAAAGGACGACACGCGTAATAACAGGATGTTACAATGCCTGTGTCCGGTATAGGCAAGTAGGTAGATAGGTGGATGGTTATATTATATCTGTAGGTTTCATAAATGAAAGTGTCTTCATTCATAGATAGATACCGTAGCGGTAGCTGATATTTCCATACAATTGTAGCTATTGGTACCGCTGGTATCTTATGATATCGGCATATCATGTGGTACGGCTACCTCCATTATATATGTACATAGCACCATTATATACAAATTTCACGTAATGCAGACCACTGCTGTATTAATAATATAGTTGTTTAGATATTGCGATATTGAGTTATACCACAGACGGTTTACGGAACCACTGCAGAACGTAGGATGCAGACTGCTGCAGGCTCGAACGTTAAACTCCGGAATTCATATCCGCGTACATATCCATGCCTTAAAGATGTCCAACTCTGATTTAAACCGCGTCTTAATACCCCAACGAAATCACTCCGCGTCTCGTACATCTTATTTTTCTTCTCTTATTTATGTATTTATTAATATCTGTAATTGTTTCATAAAAACGGACCAACAACCCGCTGACAACCCCTCCGGAGAAGGAAGAACCAAACTACTTCGAAGGCGCTCACTGTGACGACCCGTATCCGGTCAGGTGTTCCCCTTGCCCCAATGGACGATATGGCTACCTCATCGTTTATGGTCACTCTGCAACGGCTAACAGATTTTCCCCTTCAGACTTTTCCGGATTTTGTCATTTTTTTTTCTTCGGAATTATTGACAGTCCTTCGATTGGTTTCGTCGTTGTCTCCAAGCTGACGAAAACGTTCCAGCGAGTGTTTTCGGACCTTTTCAAATACTGGAAGGGGCATTTCCCCGGAAGTTTGCGAAACACCGGGGGATCGAGAATCCGAAAGCTGAAGATCCGCGACTTCAACGTTTCTGAAACTTCTAAATTTTCTCAAACGAATTGGTAATTTCGAAAGAACGTCATCTGTGATTCTGACTGGCATTGAACAGGGTAGGCGTAAATGGCGTATCGCATAGGTACGGAGGATGGAAAGTTTAGAAACTTGGGAAATCGTAATAAACAGGTGTGTAGAAAATGGTTCTTCCCATTGCGGGGGTGGGAGAAGGAGATAAGCCAGGAACGTGTGACGGTAGTAAATAATGATTATCAACGACGAGGGACATCCGCAGTTTTCGAGGAGCTATTGCCTAACTCGAAGTTCGCGTCCAGCAGACGTGCGTCGCGTCGTACGGCGTCGCCTCGTATGCGGTTCTTATTATATCGACGCAATTAAGCTTCGCTACACCTCGCGGGCTCGCGGCCCCTCCGGTTCGCACACATTCATACGTGTATACATAAATAAAAAGAAAAAAGAAGAAAAAAATAATAATAACACTCGGACTTTACTAGACAATGGAAAATACTCGCGTATAGCCTCAAGCTATCCACCCGCCACTCCGCAGCGCTGGCCAACAGGAAAGCAATGCTTTCGCAACCCGATTATATCCGAACAAAAATCTCTCGTCTCCACCATCAGCTTCCTGCCTCGGTGGACAGTGGACAATGACCACGCAGTTCTACTCTCCTAATATATCTACCGGACGATCTGGTTCGCGGAAGTCGCCCTTCACCCTAGCCTCCTCTTCACCACCGGCTTAAACCGGGATGCACGCGCTATGTTACACGTTTCCTATATGTACCATATACGCGTATATATTCGAGGTATATCTCTACCCGATGTGTACGTATCTACGTGCGTGTTTCACTACTAGATATGTAGGTATATACGCGAAGTGCGCGGGTGGCTACAGAGGATATGATGGCTCGTGGCGTTATGGTCGGCGAACTGTTATGCTCCGCGGGCACCAGCGGACCATAAGCTAGGCTACTTCGTTTCGCTCGATGCCAGACCGCTTCTCATTATCAACACATCGGCGTCGGTTGCGAACCGCGTATCAAATATATGAAAATTTGATAAAAATCGAAAATCTTTTCGCAGATCGTATCGTCCCGAAGCAAGTTGCCACGCATCCCCTTCGCGGTGTTCGCAGCGGTCTTCTAAACCCCGTGATAAAATCTCGAAGGGGTGAAAAAATCGGCTGTACTTTCCACCTAGGATAACGAAAAAGTTAGACGTCTTGATAAATCGCTACGCCATTGGTTATGGGCACGAGCCACGGCGTCTTCGTACGTCTTACACTCGTCTTGGCGTCGTGTTCGCTCCACGTATTCACGGCTGGAAGGCTCTGACCCGCAGTTCCTTCGCGAGGAAGAGGAGGAAGCCGAGGGATGAGGAGCTAGAGGATGAAGAGGACGAGGCAGAGGAAGAAGAAGAAGTTGGGGTCTTCCGGGGAGCGATATGGAACCGGAGTTGGTTTGCCACGCGCACCGCCCACGACAAGGTAAACACAGCTAATGTAGAAGAAGAGACACACGCGGCTTCGTCACACTGTACGGTGTGCCTACATACGCGCGATAATTTCACTCCCATACATTCGTGTCCGTATGTATAATGTAGTTACTGGTACAAGACGCGCGACTGCGAACCGCCGATCCGCGAGACACGCGCCAACGGCGTCACTACATGCGTTACGCTAATTGGCGTGGAATGAACGACGGAAAAAAGTGATAGAGAGATAAGGAACGAACGTGACATCGGTCATCGATTATCAACGTCCGAATATCGGCAGCGGCGATTTTCGCCGAATTTTATTTACTCTCTTTTCCCATCTGCAACTAAGAAGAAGAATCGGAGCGGCAAGGACTCCTCTGACAAGATGTAATTGCACTTTGCACTTAATTAATCGGTGATAATTGCAGACCGTCGAGAATCGCGTTCTGCATTTAGCCGTACGGTTTTAACTCCGGTTACCAAAGACGTTCCCACGGGGACGATGCGCCGGCTAATGATAAGACAGAAACGACTCGTTGGCATCCAGATCATCCGGATCATCAACGACCATCTCGCAGTCACATCTTTGTACCTTGACGCTGCTGCTTCCGTGTGAATTCATTATTATCATTATACATCTGCGTTTCCGGGTATATCTCAATCCTGGGGACGAGTCTTCAGAGGAGAATCCTCGCTCACTTAGGTCCAGATCAATTTTAGTCCTAAGATTCAAGAGGTCGAGGGATTTCCGTAAAAACGATTAAAAAAAGGATTTCTTTCTCATTTTTTTATCCCAGTTCTGCGAAAGTTGCAGAATTGTAACAGCTGGAGAAAAGTCGCGAATAAAGGCATCTTCCTATGTTGGGTGTGGTTTACTCTAGGTCTAGAGACCGTCGTCGCGTCGGCGTCCGGCGCGGTGGCCGCACACGTGGCGTCGTGACCCGTCTTCGAGATTCGTGATCGGAGGATCCGTGTTTGAGTTATGCCCACGGAATATTGCTTTTACCTGCTGACTGAAACTTTCTGATATCTATTCTCGACCCTTATGTTACACGCGGATAGGAAACCCTTCTTTTCTTCGTCGTTGTAGATTGATCATCGTTGTTAGTCGGTTTTTATGATGGTGATCAGGTAGACCGACAGCCCGATTGATCAACGAATCTCAACCGCGTCTCTGAATTTGAATTCTGTGCAAAATTTTCGCATGAAATTCACGTATTTTGGTTATTTCGTGGATTGGATAAAAACTGCGAAATTCGCAAACGAGGAACCAAAATCGCAAGTCAAAATTGTCTGCACTTAATTCACCCTAAGATCCGATTCAGAAAATCTCTGATACGATTTTTAGAAACTGGTATCAAAAATCAATAGCGTAGAAAGAGAAGAAGAAAAAAAAAAATTTGTATTGCCAAAAATGTGAAAATTGCCGAAACATAAACAAGCTAACTTTATACCACCGAGCGGTTTAATCTGGTCGATGATTTAGGCGAGGTGGTTGAAGTTGCGGGACGTGCCCGGTTACCCGGGGGACAATGCAGCATTGTTTTCTTCGAGGGAGGTGCGGTAGCCGATCCAGTAGCCCGTACTCTGTAGCCTTACCATGTTTATTGTACGTGTAGGAAACAAATAAAAGCAAAATACTGTTACAGGTATACGTATACAGGTATCTACGTACCCGTAACCCCGTCGAACACGGTTGAATCTGTTTCCTGCGGAGTAGTGCGGCAGCTTTCGACCCTCGGTACTCGATGCCACAGGTAGGTAGGCAATGCATACCGTATAGAAATTAGACACACATAGATCAAATTTTCGAAAAATTTTACCTTTCAGATTCGTAAAATGTAAAGAAGCTTTCCAGTTTAACAAAAAAAGGAAGAAAAGAATAAAACTTGCGTTCGAATCGAGAAGTAAGAGACAGAGGGATAAGTTATGAGATGATTAAGGAGTTTTTTTTTTTTTTTTTTTCAGGGGGAGATAATTGCTGGGTTTTAAATACAGACTTAGGTTTAACTTCCTGTCTAGGCTGCCCCCACGATTGTAAAAATAAGGAACACGGAAAATATTTTACACGGACTTGACCATACACTGAAATTAATGTCATCAGCGAGCTATTAAGATTCTTGTTTTTCTTTTTTTTATTTCGGTGGTATTTAAACAATTTTCTAGAAGGCTAAAGCGATTTTGACGCTATTGTCAAGTTTGTGATTTGTCGGTATGGGATTATGAGAGAAGGACGTAAGATTTAGAAATCTGTACCTGTGAGAGCATAAGTTCGGCAAAAATATCCTAGCAAAAAAAAAAGAAAAAAAGTACAAAGTGTGACAAGGACGATAGGATTACGTCTACTGTTATAATTCGGTTTTAAAATCGTTATAAACTATTTCACAAATCTGAATGAAAAAGGACAAACGTATAACCGAATGAGTATCGGAATTTTTCGTTACTTGTCTAAGAGGAGATTATACGAACGATAATTCAGCAGCTGGGTTTCTGATTAGCATTAAAAATAAATTTGCCAATTTCCCGAACAATAGCATTCCGGTATTTTTAAATGCAAATTCGCCATCCCGCTGCGAGCAACAAAAAGAAAACGTGGCAACAAAATGTAATTAAAAAAAAAAAAGAGATAGAAAGAGAGAAGAAAGAAACAGGAAAAAAAAACAAAAAAAAATTAAAAACAAAAAAACAAAAAAAAAAAAACAAGAATTAGAAGAACACACCGTAAGGGCATTACAATTTATATTACTACATGTGGCAGCGGTACTTCCGGCGCGAGCATAGGCGCAGTTCCGGTCACTGCGGGAGGAGATCCTCATCCTACATCGCTAGATTATGAACTCCCGCTCGTATACACGCGCACACTGTACCCAACTTTTCAAAGTTAACTTATTCGTAAAACATTTCGGGTATATGTATATACGTCTATAGTTACGTACCTACCTATTGAATGACCCCGTCTAATGGTGAGTCACTGTTAAATATAGAAGTTTAACGTTCTGATTTATCTACAGTGATTCGTTACAGTAACAATTTTTTTTCGTTCAGCTACAGAAACCGATATATATATTTATATATAAAAGAAAAATAGGAGATGGAAAAAATGGATAAATTTATGCAGGTTACAGGAAATATAATTGTTACGACAAGATTGGAATATGAGATTGTAAAATTGATCGTTTAATATGGAATTATTTACAACATCGATGACCTGAGAATAATCATTCATGTTTTACAGTATTGCATAATTGTGAGTATAGTCGAGACTCGGAGCGTCGAGTTTCGAAGTTAATTTTCGTATTCAGAAACTTTCTTAGGTATATAATTACGTCTTGGTATACAAGATGTTGAAAATTTATTCCGCAGGTATAACTTTCTAAATTTAATTCGACCGAATTTCTCTCATTTACGTCTTCGATATTTCTTCGGGATCGTATCTGACAACGAAATTACCGCTTTTCGCAAAATCTACTATCCTGTTGACCGTGTTCTCGTATCTGTTGAAGAGATGACCGGCCTCCTTGACCGAGGTTGATTGAAATATCACCGCTGTGTACGCGGCTGTAACTTCGGAAACTGCTTCCTGGGCTTGTCTAGCTGCGGCTTCGATACCCGCCGACGGTTCGTTCGCCGTGAAGGCGGCCTCCCTAACGTTTTCCGCTATCAATTCAACCAGCCTGTCATCATTCGGGGGTAGTTTACCGGTCGAAATCGAAACGAGAATGTCCCGAATCGCAGCCTCTGCGAAAAATGAAAAATTGAAAAGAAAATTTATAAAAAAACGAGTTTCTTTCACATTTATTTTATACAAATGGAGAGAAAAATGATTCGGAAATACCTCTGAGCTCAAACGTCGTGGGTTTTTTATCGACGGAAGTCGTCGACGTCGTCGTCGTTTGTGCGGCGTCGATTTTAAGGGCGATTCCAAAAATCGTAATTATTACCGCGGCTAAGTAGATTGAAGAATTTTGTCGAGGGAGCATGGTGACGGAAATAAAGTAAACTGCACTAGGATCGTAGTAAACTCTCTCTTTTTATACGATTCGAAGGCATATAAGAGGCAGGTACGGGTACGGGTACGTGGATGCAGAAAATAGCGGGAGGTACCTTCATCGAGTTGCGTAAAGCGCCGCTCTTACATGACATTCGCGATGCGAAATATAATATAGATGTATATATGTGATATAGGCATATAGATATACATATATATATATATATATACATGTATGTTTATAGAGTATATGAGTCGCGTATGTACGACCGTTTTCGAATTCGGAGCACGGGTCAAAGCGGCGACGAGGTAGTAGCCTCCGAGCTGGTCTCGACTCCGTGAGCAACCGAGCATACTTCCGGTTCACCGATGCACCCCCCCATCCCTATCCCGTCTCTGGACGATTCAAACCTGAAACTTGACCGATTAAGAAAGGAAAAATAAAAGAGGATAAAAAAAAGAGAGAGAAGAAAGAGATTTCAGGTTTTTTCATACGAGAAAGTGAAAAAAGAAATTCGGAAAAAAAGATAGAAATTGGTGAAAAAAAAATCCGCGGAATGATACACGTATGCTACCAGGTGAAAGATAGTTTAATCCGTTATACAATCCTTACTGCTTCTCGTACGTACATCGTGGTTCATCAGGGGATCAAGCAATCGTCCAATTTTGTCTGAGATCGTACATTTCGGTTTACATTATTACAGAAAATGAAGAAAATGTATAATTGAGGTGATCGATCGATATAATGAACGATCGATACGTTGCGGATCTTTGGCTTTCGGAATTTTGAACTGTTTTCTTCGTTTCAAAGTTTTTCAAAGTGCAGACTTCCGGGGAAATGTCCTTTCTGAAAACTGTGAGTCGAAGATGTATTCAAATTCGGAATTTTGACCTCGGGATTTTCGAAATTCGGACTTTAAACCCAGCCCCTTAAATTCGTGTTTTTCTAGCCGCAGGAAAGTCTAGACTAAGTTTTACACTGTATAGAGACCTGCAGGGGTATAGGCTGTTTCACGACGGCGAAGAAGCGGGGAGGCGGTTTCTTCCGGCTAGAGTTGCGGGTACGAGTAGTCTCCCGGTATAATAACAGTCTACTAATGTGTATTATTCCAACATCCTGCCACCGTCCCTTCTTTTTCTTCTTCTTCGGCTACCAGCTCGCTCCCCCACGTGCCAGAAATCACCCCCGCGTTAACTTCCGACATTAGAATCGCGCAAATGTTCATTTCATTTCATTTTATTCACTTATTCCATCTAACGGTAATCTCCTAGCAATAGACGGTGCAAAAAGCCGGGATCTCTCGATCCATCGATCAATGTTTGATCAGAAGAGAAATTGGGATACCTAGATCTAAAAAGAAGCGCGAAATCGTCGATTTTCGTGAATCTAATTATCCCAAAATCTCTTCGATGAGGTTCTCCGTGGATCCGATGTGATCACAGATTTCCGAAACGCTATGGACCAGCCAAATTTCTTCTTCTAATTCTCAGGGGGCCAGATAACGTCTGTGACCGTCTAGCGAAGGCGGATGTGCGGATGAGGCACCGTCTTCACAGTTCTTATTATTCGAAACACCGAGGTCAGAGTAAGAGGCGAGTATTAAACGGCTTAAAGTCACAGCCGACGTAATCGAAGCTGTTGATCTCGGAGACAAGTAAGTAAGTCCGCGAGGTCGACTGCAGGCATTCGCGGGCCCGCGAACAAGAGGATCCCATCCGTCTTCCCGAAGAATAAGAAAAAGATGAAGAAGGAGAAGAAGAAGAAGATGAGGAGGAGGAGGAGGAGGAGGAGGAGGAAGAAGAAGAAGGAGATCGACGACGACGCTGCATTGTACGTGTGTCTATTCGTCGAGTAAAGCTGATACGAGAAGAATGAGATGCGAGGGACAAACGCTGTGCACGCGCGCCCTCCGTCACTCGCCTCACGACTTGACGACTCTCATTGTCCATCCCTGGACTCGGTCCATTCACACTTCGTTCTCCAGGTCGACCCGATGCCCCGTACTTGCCCTGGAGTTGATCCACGATCTTATCGATGTACAGACGTTCCTCGACCGGACTATAATCGGTACATTGCTACGTCACCCAGCCACCATCGTCCCGTACTTCTTACATGTAGCACACAAGAAGAAGAAGAAGAAGAAGAAGGGAACAGTGAAATAGGAAAACTGCGGTAAATTTTATTCTGATATGTTAAAAGGATTGAAATCTTTGCGAGTGATGAAATGTACGTAAAGTCGTGTGTTTGTATGAGTCGAGGAAGAACGGAACTTGAGGACGTGGTACTGGTACCGAGTCGAGACAGGAAGCCCAGATTCGGTACGGGTTGATTCAGGAGGTTCCGCCTGAACAAGCTACGTCACTGTGCTATGCTATGCTATGTTATGCCGTGCTATGCCTGAAAAGTTCAAGTCTTGGTATATACGGTATGTTCCACCGATCTCCTGGCACCCCCTTAGTTCCAAAACTAAGGGACCCCGTGAAATTAATAAATTTATATCGCCACTGCCCACCTAGGTAGCGGCGGGAATAGTAAGCTCGCTTTTGTTGCCCTAGATGAGTTCTCCCGTCATTTTCACATTTGATACACAACGGGAGGAAAAATGGAAATCGTAGGATGAATTATCCCCCAATTTTCTGGGGAGGAAAATGGAATGGAGAAAAAGAGAGAGAGAGAGAGATCAATCAATCAACGCGAACGTGTTCGAACGCGCAATATCGCAGGAGATATATATATATATATATATATACACGGTTTAAAATCAATGATAGAACGTCAGGTACTGTTAGAATTTTTTCAACCTCACTTCCGCCGCGAGGTTTCCTATTCCTTCAATTTGTCGTTCGATTTCTCTTTGCGGCATTGAGCCACGTCTCTTTTTGCCCGGTGCATGAATTGGATCCAATGCAGTAGTGGTTCCAGCGATTTGTATCAGTTTTAGAAAACGATTTTTACACGCCACGATGACTCCGTCTTATCAAAATTAACAACTACATACATACACGAATACAGATTTTCTTAAAATATACTTTCACACATCAAGCATCTGTGATATACCTGGTCTGAATATTCCCCGATGTATTTTCCACCGGCTAACCGAGTCTCGTATCCCTTGGTCGTAGGCACCATACGTATAACCCAACGAATGGCATTGTGCAGGGCCGAGGAGTTCGTATCATAGACAAAGCATAGGATTATTTTTCGTCCCGTCAAAGGAAGAGTGACTGCATTGTGTTAGCCGTAACAATGGTTTCGCTTTTTATACCCGGCCTTGTTCGTGTTACACTTGTTTGACTTGTCTTTATAGATATAAACGCGACTTACCATACACCGTGCCAGGGTACAACGATTCTTACCAACCACGTGCACATTCATACTCTTACGGGGGTCGCGATCGCGAGTAGATCACGATTCCGGTAGATCCTCCGTTTCCCCCGATACACAAATCCTACCATAACTCTTCTACGTTCATAAATAAAGTGGGAAACGCGATTTATCACATGTAATATGAATTCATGATCATTAAGCAGTTCCTCTTCGGTTTAATGCCGCTGCTGCAGCCACCTTGGCAACGTTTCGCATAGATGACCCAATTCTGCAATTTGTCACGCCTCTTATTCCACACCTAGCTTTCACTCGGACTTAAACCTAACACACTGCAATAGCTGCTATAGAAGTAGCTCTGTACGTGTGGATTGTAGGAGGGCGGATTGTTCGAGTGAGCTATTACGGTGCAACACCGGCCGGACAAGACTGCGAACAACATTCTACGTCTCTATGCGAAACTCGGGGAATATGTGTGTAGGTGCATCGATAAGCGGTTCTAGATTTCTCATACCGCGATGACCCTTGGCTTTAAAATTCATTTTCAAACTCCAGTTCCTCGTAATAAGTAAATTAATTATTCCACGATCGAATCGAGTCTTCGTTACAATTACCCGAAAATCGTCATTAGAAATGATCATTCCGTTACACACGGTGATAATATGAACGCACTAAATCGTCCGGAATAATTAATCCGTGTCAAGCAGGCCGCTCTAACATTCATACCACTGATAGTTCAGCTCTGATTCACCAAGTCTGATACAGCACGCCGTGTTCAACTCACGTATATGTATCATACGTATGTACAGACGATGATTGGATAGATACGTATACATAAGCGTGTGTGTTTCGTGCTTACACACATACTTTCTCTTAATTAAAAAAGAAAGAAAAAAAGAGAGAAAAAATTCAGTAAGCAGGTATGTATGTAATCGGTAGAAACAATAATTATTGGATCGATGTTGTTATCTCTTTTGTTTTTTTATGGATTAATTTATCGAGCTGGTTTATCGAGAATATGATTCATAAAGACGATGTTTACGTAGGTATGTAGGTATGTGTGTATGTATGTATATGTGCGGATTTGGAATGCGTGTAAGAAAATGTTGATACCTCAGACCTCCTCTGCGGGAGGAGAAACAGGAAGACGTTAAAGCCACGATGCTACGTGGACCGCCGTTCCGTCGGCTCACCGAGGGAGGCGTAGGTAACGCAACTAAAAACGATGAATAAACTGTGACCAACGGATACAGGTTGGCAGGTACATGAAGGATGACTAGCCGCACGATCTTGAAATTTTCCATATCTTTGAACTAAATTTAAATATTCGAACCCGAAACTTCCAGTTTGTGGAAAAAAAAAATGAAAAAATTAATAAACAAATGAATAAATGAACCAAAATTTTCTCTTTTCTACGATCGACGTCTCGCCTCTATTTTCACACCTCGATTGCCTCGGATCGATACACCCGCTACCGAAGGGTTTAAAAATGAAGAAATTTATCAGATTATCGTCGGCGTGACCGTCTACTACCGTGCAGGCGATAATGCTGTGATATGTATATCGTGGATTGCACGTATACTCACGTACACAGATTTGTATCGTGTAAAGATGACCGCGGTGAAGCGGAGCCTGGTGTTAGAAGATCGGAGAATTTGACGTGTGAATTTTTCGACCGCGATCATCAGACCTTATTACGTTGATCAGCTGCCGAACGGTGGCTGTTCAACGATCTCCTATACCCATACCGAGGTCTTACCCTCGTCCGGACGTACCTTGGTCTCCAACACACCAAAACTCGTTCGACAGACTGGATTATATTGTCTACTGCACGCGTACGTATAGCGAGATTTGCGGTTTCGACAAAATAATGAGGCGGGGCTTCCGATCAAAAGTTGCTGCTTCTGCTGCCGAGCCGTTGCACATGTATTTGTACGATGTATACTATTATAATACAGGGGCCGCGCGATCGGGGATAGATTAAATTGGGAAAGGTTGCCTTTTGAGTGAACTGAAGAGGATCGAAGTCACGTGCAGCTACACTGAGACCGGAAACATGCTATAAAGATAAACTACCCAAGGTCTGAAAGCTTTCGATAAACTAATAAAATATTTATCCTCGATACAGTTTCGCGGGATCTGCAAGCTCGCAAAAAAGTAGCAGCGATTCTATCGTCGGTTTTCAATCACCGGAGATAATTGAACCCTAGACCTAGCCACGCTTTCAAGAAATATTCCATTGACCGAAGAAGAAGACGTCGTCGCTTATCGAAACTTCGCAAAATTCGCAGGGAATATTTTTTTCGATCTATTTTCTGTCGAAATGAGTCTTCTGCCTTTTTGGTCCCAGGGTGAGTCCCGGAGGCGCGTAGGCTTTGAAGTGTTGAATTATGGCGCTAGGATTGATGCGATGAGGCGGTGTTTCGAGTCAGATATTTTAGGCTACCGGTGTTACGTCTTAAACCGGTTTATCTAGCCGCCGAATCGATGAATGAACCTAAACGCGTAAAAAACTAGATCAACGGAGCTCGGATCTCGGATCTCGGATCTCTGTCTCCGATGAGGAAACCAAGGCTGGTTCAAACGCTCCGAAAACTATATGAGATCTCTAGGTACTCGTACTATCTCGAGACCTTGATATGAATAATTGACGTATAACAGTCAGGGGTTGAAAAATAATTAATTCCCCGATATATATCAGTACTTGACAAGAGAAATAATTCATAGACGCTAATTTTACGTCGACTGTAATTTATCGAAATTGATTTATAAGCCGTCTCCAGTTTATAGCCCCCGGGGCCACTCTGTCCAAGACATTTCTCTCTGCCTCTCGCGAATTGTTTCTCGGAGGCTTGAGCGTATTAGCATAGACTCGTCCCTGTGCCGTTATTCGCGCTACCTTGCCCGCGGCTGAGCGATTACAAGATCTAAACGGAGACAGGATCCCGAGGGTATTGGATTTAGCGTCATTTTATTTCCAATTTTTTTTTCTTTTTCAATTTTTTCCTTCTTTCTTCCAAATCGGTGAATAAAAAATTAACGAAGTTTTTTTTTTTTTTTTTTCTCCTGACGTACAAAATTTCCACGATATCGTCGCGGTGAATTTTCGTCAGCGATTGTTGTTATTATTATTATTATTATTATTGTTATTATTTATTTTTTTTTGTTTCGTTCTTTGCGCTACGTTTTAGGTCTCGTTCGAGTTTGAGCACGTATCTCGAATCGTGAAATAAATCTGGAGTCTTAAATCGGCGTTGAGCTTCGATTACCGAAGAAACAACGGAGTCAAGTGAAGTGAATTTGTGGTCCAGGTGGAGTATTCAGAGTTTCGTAACTCGCTGTACACGGCATAGCTATGTAGTACCTCAACACTTTTTCGTACGAACTTGTCCTGCACTTTTTACTTTACTCCTGTATATTCGACGATCCTGTTACGAATCGTTTCCGGCGTTTCAATAGACGGAGAATGATAGCTGGGTACACGGCCGATTAGGCATTCAAACATGTACATCAAAATTTACAAAAAATGATGAATAAAAAAAAGAAAAAAGAAAAGATCGAACGAAACGCTGTGCCATAAAATCATACCCCTGGATTCAGAAATTTTTACTATTCTTATTCAAACCTAGAGTAGAATTCGATCATGAGAATCTCGATAGACCGGACGTGACGCCGAATTCCGTTTATGGGTTCAAAACGCGAAAGTACTTCGTCCAGCTCTCCGAATTCTCGTAATAAATGAAAGATCGATTTATTTCAAGAAATCGATCGGTGCGGAGGTAATTTTCCAAGTCATTTATGTCGTAATTACGATCTTAGAACGAAAATAAATTCCCTGGGAAAATCAATCGAGGTCATTTCGTAAAATGATAAATACAAACTCCCACTGTGTCGTTCGCGGCCATCTTTGTCCGCCGAGTATTGTCGTATGCATCCATAGATCGTCTCCGGATTTTATTTTCTTTGATTTTACATGATTTTCTTTATTCATTTATATTTTTTTCAACGATTCGCACAACGCGTCGCCCCCTCGTAAGGCCAATAAGAAATAAGTGTAACGGCTATTCCTCGGGCGTAAGCGCGATCTTCTCCCTCCTTCGTAGGCTCGACTCTGTCGTTCCGTCGTTGTGTCGTTTACCTGGAAGTGGAGTGCCGCGTCATGGTCGGACGATCAGGCGTCGGCGAGGCAAGGCAAGGCAAGGCAAGGCAATGCGAGGCAAGACGAGGCGAGGCAAGGCAAGGCAAGGCAAGGTAAAGTAAGGTAAGCTAAGGCAAGGCAAGGTAAGGTAAGGCGAGAAGAGTCAAGAGACAGGTGCATCCAGGTGTTCTTCGTCCTCAGAGTTCCTACACTGCGTTATGCTAGCCCCTGATCGTCGAGTACTTTATAGTTTACTCGATCGCCGTGCACCCCTGATGTAAAAGTGTAAGTAGACCAGAAGTCCCACCATTTACCTACACTAGCATCGCATCGCTAAGATCTACGATGATCGAGACCAACCGCGTTGATAGTTTATTGGAAATCCTATTTGTATCACCACCTGCGGATAATCGCTCTTTACCTCAACTTGTACTATGGTCACTGGTCACCGGTTCGTTTACAGATCAATCCCGTGTATTTCTGTAGGAAAAAAAGCGAGAGATATTGACCCGTGATCAATCAGGGTAGAATAATTGTTCGATTGAAAAGTCGGGATTCATTGAACCGATTTTTTTGTACATTTACGTGGGAAAATTGAGTTTTAAAATGAATTTTTGTTTATTTGGATAAAAATCGAGGCGAATATAACGTCGGTTTATTTTTCGGTTGAGAAATTGGTGAAAATAGTTTCGCAATCGGCGGTAAGGTACCTCGGTGAGTCATTGACACTTTACGTAACTAACAAGCGAGATTTCCCCGAGAATTATAAAAGGTTCGTTGGGGTTTGCGGTGGCGAATTGTTCAGCTCTTTTAAAATATCTACAGAATATACAGAAGAACTTTGTAACCTACGTTAGGCAACTCCCATCCACCTCTTATACCGTTATGCAAATTTATGCCTACGCCAATCAACTGCCGATGGATATACTCCATCTTTAATACCAATATCAAAACCGATCGATACTTCGGTACCGATCGATCACTCGATCTACTACGAAACGATTTCATGATACGAGAGGCAAAAGATACCACGTGCCGATTCCTACGAAGTTACAGCCTTGTGATAATCCGTACGAAATTTTCGCATCGAGGAACTTTTTCCGTCTCAAGTTTTATCGAGTTTCCGGAATGAAAACGCTTCGCTTGAGATCAGAAGCGAAGATATATCTTTGACTGGATCGAACCGTGAGAATCGATGGTTCAAAAATCCTAAATTCGCTTGTGATTAGATTCTAAAGGATCCGCGAACAGGGGTTGGAAAATGTTCTGTGGACACAGGAGTCCTTGTAGAAAACGTCGTTCTGCCATAGACGAGACTCGAGGCTGATTAATTTCTCGAATCGCATGAACGAATGCAAATCAAGATATCTGCAATTCGGACGAAGGAGATCAACCCTCCAACCCCTGTTTCGAAATCCCGAGATCCTGTCAACTCGAAACGAATCGGAGAATCATAATCTGATACGAATCGATCCGGGAACTCGACTTTCCTGAAAATTTCCAGCGTAAACTCCGAAGGTGTTAGACGCGTGGATATGCATGTAGGGCTTAGGGCCTCATAAGAGACGGTAAGTTTCGTTGAGTGGCGTTACGCGGTGGTTTGTCCCTCGGCTCAGAGAGGCCTCGGGTTTCTTTGCCTTGGCTTGGCTTGTCTCTCCTTACCTCACCTTGTCTCTCCTTGCCTCTCCTGCCTCACTTCACCTTGTCTTACCGAGAGGATAGCCAATGAGAACTCGGTGGGCGACTCGGTTGGGAGGAGACTGTTCCGCGCCGACAGGCGACGTAATCACCCGGCTCTACTCTCTGAGCCTACTCTCTGCTGCCCTCTCTGCCCTCTCTGCTGCCCTCTCTGCCCTCTCTGCGCTCTCTGCCCTCCCTGCCCTCGACAGGATCAAGCCAACCGGCGGGCCACCGTGTCGGGCCCAAACTATCCGCGCGGACGATTCCGAGGACCTGCCACGCGCCTAGCATGCGCACACTACGTGTTACCGACTTACACATCGCTGCGCCTCGCGTTGTTCGATCGGGTTTTAAAATCCTGGAGATATTTCGTCGAGGAATGAGGACTTTGGTGCGAATCGAAGAAGGAGATCGTTTTCGATGATTCTATGCGAAGGAATCGAATGCAGAGACTTTATGGTTTTGCTTCGCTTTGTTGGTGGTCGAATTTTTTGATCTATCGAGTCGCCTGGCATTAAGACCAAGACGGGTAGAGACTGGAAGCCACGCTCCGGCAAGGTGTGTAATCTCCTATTATTTTCTCATTACTTTCATCGACAGAGCGAAGTGTGCATCGCGGCAGATCAGGGCACCGAGGTACGGGGAGTCGGGCGTCTTAACTCGGCGTGGCGGTGCAGATGCGGGCCTCTAACCGACGCCAGCCAACTCGATGAAGGCGTTCAAACAATAACCAGCCTCCGGTTCCAGAGTCTGCCCGGGGTGCCGCATCAACCGGTAATTCTACCTCCTACGACGCCCTTGTCGTCGAAAGGATTAGAAGCTCTTTTTCCTCGACTTTTTCCCATCAGTTTTTATCCCCCGAAGAAAAAAGGAACAGATTTTTTTCTCTCGGGATAGAAGAGAGCGAAGAAACGATCGCTCCGCTCGGTATACAGAGGCAACGCCGAGTTTGCGAATGTCTATACGTCCGTAGCCTTGCCCGAGGGCATTATACCGGGCACCGCCTTGTCCGCGTCTTGATTCAACCACCACGCGTTGACTTTTCGCGGTTTCCCCCTGCCGCCGCGACGACACGAGTATAAACGACGCCCCTATGGCTCGAGGCGTCCTTTCCGTTCGCCGTGGACCAGACTCGGAGGGGCTTTAGCGATCGGTGTAACATAGAGGAGTATAGGACGCCGAGATAGCGGATAAGCCAAGAGAAATTTCCTCTTCGACTCGAGGCGATAGCAGCTCGAGTCTTGGAGC
Organism: Tenthredo distinguenda; assembly: GCA_947538915.1. NCBI lineage: Eukaryota > Metazoa > Arthropoda > Insecta > Hymenoptera > Tenthredinidae > Tenthredo > Tenthredo distinguenda. The sequence continues at coordinate 19,139,974 of OX384536.1, read as the reverse complement.
CGCCTTCCACCCGGGGCAATTGTTTGAAATAAATTTGCTGAGAGGCCTGGTTTAGCGGTGGCTCGTCACTTTAATACCGAGCTAATAGCTGCCCTGGGGAGACAGCGAACCACTTTGTATTTAAACTGCGAGCTTCGACTGCACCGAGAGACTTTTCCCTGCGAGCGGGTTTAGTTGACTTAACGATAATCGATGCTCGATATTTCCTATTAGCTCGCGTAATGCCCGACTTTTTAGCCGCTTCCAACGTACCGTTTTAAACGCTGGGAAAAAGAGCCTTGGAAAAGACCGCGAATTTCTGTGGAAATGAGACACCGTTTTCGGTTTTTCATTATTCGTTCACTCTACCCTTAAGAAATGTGGAATAGTGAGTCGACCCTGGGGGAGGAAGACTCGCATGGCGTCAGGTGCCAAAGCCGTTGACTCCTCGTGTCCGTTGGCACAGTCTGCAGGCATTATCCATTAGGTTGGTACTCCCCCTCGTCACGCGCGTGCGTGTCTTTGAGAAATGCCTCTTGCTTCTCCCCTTCGTCCTATGGCCGAAGGTACTTCGATGTAACAGTGTTGGACTGCGAGTTTAAGGGCCATGTGCATCTAGTCCGGGGGAGCAGAAGCCTCGGTCATCCAACCGCCGGGAATATCATCGCGTTTATATTTATACCCGCCAACGGAGACCAGCTGATGTCTAGCCGCGCGTTTTTCCCGCACTTTTTCAGAACCCCTAATGCCAGGGGTCCTTCTAGCTAAGAAACGACGCCAACTTGAACTGCCAACTGGAAAGATGAGATTTCAACGATCCACAGCTCCACATCGATCGTTTTATTCGGATCAAAAAATTCTACGAGTATATCGCGGCGAGTATACGCCGTCAGCAGGTGTAATTCAATTTTTCGCTTTGGTATTCATTAATTCGGTATATCATTGCCCGAGATCACAGCTGTGCCGAGGTGGGAAGGCTTGACGTGTCTACGGAGAGCACATATGCGTTTAAAGAACCCGAATAATACCTGGGTCGGTTTTACCCGGCTTCGGTTTAATTCGGGCCAATTTACTCCAGGCTCATTTCTGGTAAACTGTAAGACGCACGAGTCAACAGCCGTGACCTTATTCGCTCTAGCATTATCCCGGTTTTCTCACATCAGCCGAGTTCGTACGTAGCCACGGTATGGTATTAAAATTTGTTCAACGTTCCGTGCGATATCTTCATTACTCAGACTCTACCGGCAATCGCGACTAAAAATAATCATAGACATTTCGCTCGGACTCAATGAGGCGAGAAATGTCTCGTATACAAATGTCTGGCCATGGCTACATACTCGTGCGCGAGAAATCACACGCGTTTCTTCTCCCTCGTGAATGGGCGCAAGAAAGGAAGAGATGAAGGAAAGGGGATGATCGGAGAAGATTTAGGAGTCGTTATTTCGGGTCTAAATCATTCCCCGGCGGTATATGGGGTCCTAGTCCCTTCCCGAAGGAATTAAGTCAGTCATTAACCCTTCGTCAAGACCGATTATCACAGGGACAACGAACTAAACCAGCGGATGTCGAGGGGCGGTTGTAGAATCGCGTTGCACCTTACTCGCAGGGGTACGGGAGACTAGTGTCGGAACGAGTGGGAAACAGGTGTTCCACCTGCTCAACAAGTGCATTGAAGGAATCGGTAGACACATGGGCAGCGTCAAACGGCGACGAGGGGATCGCGCGACTATTTAACTGAAACGGAGCGAGGACCTCGTGTCCTGCGTAAGCCGTTGACCGGTAGGTAAGTATCGGGGTGCAACGGCTCGAGCCACGCGTCAGAAAGATCGAAGGCATTAATTTACGAGAGATCGAGGGGCGAAAAAATTTGGATGCAAAAATAATTAGGGGAAAAGAGAAAAATAAAAATAAAATGAAACTTTGTTCCATGGAGTGAAATTTGGGGATTGGAATTCCTCCGGAAATCAGAAATTCTTGCGTCAAAAGCTCCGGGTTTGAGCGTGGGAAGTTGCGAGAGTAATTAAAAGGATAAAAAGCAAACAAACGGAGCGTTTTGGTGTCCAGTTCTTCGGCGACTTTTTATACGATCGTGAATTTGGATAATCGCCGTTTTCTCACGACGGTGAAAAGAGAGAAGGGGTCGAGGGATTGATCCAGCGACAATATCGTATTTTATAGCCCGACAAAATTTTGATTATACTTTATGCAGATATTCGAATTTAAATTACCGAAGGGAAGTGGATTTTCAGGAGAGGGGGGAAATAACCAACAGGGTGCTTCTTGCTCAAGAACCGTGTTTCCGCCTGGTTCCACCTGTAACGGTATTGCAATGAACGTTTAAGCGGTTCACAAGGGATTCGGACAACTAATGACTCGCACTTCGTTATTTTCCTTTCTCTCTCCCTCTGTTCTTCTCCTTCCTCTCATATTATCAGCGAATACATTTTCCCGGATGAAAATTCGATCCTTCCTTCGCTTCAACCTGAAACTTTCTCCGTCTCTCGCAGAATCCGATCGTTTCTAAATTATTGAAGAAAAACGGACGAAGGAAATCTCACGCTGCATCTTCCACCTACTTCCACCTATAGATCAGTTACACCGAACTGCATCGATCCAGGTTCTCCGCTACTAGGTCATCGAACTGTTTTTCAAATAACGAATCATCGAATCGATCTAAAACTCAATTTGTCGTATATCTCGGGCTCTCTGTACCGACCGCAAATGATCTATGGCACCTGTTCCCTATATACCCGTAAGATTCCGCAGCTCAGATCGGCGATCACGATTGCATCTTGATAGTTCGTTCCGGTCGCGGGGGCGGAAGACGAGTTGTTGACCGATCGTACGGAGGGATGGAGATGGAGATCGAGATCGAGATCGAGATCGAGATCGAGATGGACGTGGGCCTAGGATAAGAGTGACGTAGAAAAATAAAAGGAGAGGGACGCCGGTCGGCGAGGTGGGGATATATTTCTCCTCTGTTTTTTCCCCGTTCCCTCTTTTCCTTCCTTATTTTATCCCCCCTGGGCCCATAAGTCCGCGAAGCGCGAGCAGCAAAAGACAGCTCTTGTGCGAGGACTAGGTAGCGTCAGGAACCCGAGGAGGGGGATCGAGGCGAGTACCGACTCCCTCCGCGGGCCCCGACGTCCGCCGTCCGCCGACTAGTCCAGTCCAGGACAGCACGCCTCCCGCTGCACGCTTCAAGAGGTACGCAAGCCTAGGTGAGACTCTCACGGACTCACAGCTCTCTTGCGTCCGCAACGGTTTTAACTTTGCCTAAGATTTTCGATACCGAGACGTGCGTCGCGCGGTGGTTAATGACGAACTCATACACGACCATGTGATCATGTGTAAAAATCGCAGATGAAATCATAAAAAAAAAAGAAGAAAAAAGAAACGAAAGAAAATTTGATAAATAAATAAAAACGTAACGATTACCACGCACCTCGTGATAGATCGATATCGGTCTTCGATCCTTCGTCCTGGTCCACGCTTCTTACCGATCGATATCCTCGGTCTCATCGGCTGTGACAATCGCTGGAGGGAAACATAAGCTACCAGTTAACAGTAGCCAACGATCCGGAAGGATTCACCCGGTGATCAACGACCGGTGAATTCATACTTTGGTATACCGATCAAGAGAGAGAGAGAGAGAGAGAGAAGAGGGAGAGAGAGGATACAGAAGAGGGTGCGGGAGATCATTGCCAGTTTTGTTTTATTTTATCCTCGTTTTGTTTCTGGTATTTCGGATTTTAGTGAGGTTCGATTGAATTCGCGAATCGACGAGTGACCGAGTGAGATATAACGCGATTTTTTTTTTATTATTTAGTGACAAGAAATAAGCATATTTACTATAATCGTTATGGATATAAAATAGGGGAAAGAAATATTCATGTTAATATTGTGCTACGAGAATCAGTGAGGAGGATTTCCAGCGGGGATTTCAACGCCGGGAAGGCGACGCTTCCGTAACGACTATAAACGGAAGACGTTGTACAGGGGAATCCCGCGCTTCGGAATTATACATATATTTACAGCACGGGATCGCGACGGTACGCGTCTCTGAGGTAAGTTCTGCCGACGTCGTGTTCATACGTTTATTGACATAAGGTCGAAGCTCCAAATTCTTTTGCGACGATTTAGGATTTTTGGAAACGTTGGATAGATTCGAACATCGAAATTCCGAAAATTTCGGTCTAGTTCGCAGGATTTGAAGACAGAAAGTAGTCCCTCTTTGCGAAAATCCATTTCATCCACTTCAATCGACGACTTTATGGTGTCACAGATAATCGACAGGGTTTCGAAACTCTGTTTTCCGAAAAGTACACCTCGAGACGATTAATTTGACCCCTTATTGGTCTCGATACGATCGATACAGCCCGAGTTATCGAAGACTGAACGATTATATACGCGAATTTCAAGTTTCGGAGGTTAGGCCTTCGGAATTTTGAACCTCCGGTGTTCCTCGTTCGAAAGTTACTCAAACCGGCTTTGTAGGCTTCCGGGGGAATACCCTTTTTTCTATTCGGGACTTCAAAAATTCGGAACCGATCCGATTATCTCTTTTTCTTCTTCTCCTTCTACTTTTTTCTACAGACCATACATCAACGAGTCTCCTTCGTAGCTACCTACTTCTTCGTAGCTACTACCTACGTACCCGATTATATGGGTTATACTACGTGGTTACAGGTGGGTTATACCTATCTACCTACCTACGCGTAGGCTTGCCCTGGTACCAAGCGGCCGCGGTGCACGCCACTGTGTTTACATTCGCCAATTACAGTGGCGCGCTGGAAACGCTCCGTAAATATCCCTCGCGCGGAATATACATACGGTTTCAGTACCCGCTATATGCAAGTATGTGCAATAATGAACGGGCGAATATAGAGTACCCCAGGTGCCTGTGCGTGCAGTTTAACTATAGGTATACCAGATCTAACTCTCTGCGATCCGCAGCATTTCGCGATAAAAAAAAAGAGAAAAAAAAAGAATATTATCCCGCGAACGAACTTCGCGAATCGTCGATTCGTACCTCTTTCAGTTCTGATTCAAACTTCGGACTCATCTTCGTTATTGAAACACAGGGAATATGTATTTTTTTTTTTTTTTTTTTCCAATTCCTGGCGACAGTGTAGTTCGTGGCGAAGACGTTGAGCCGAGGTCCAACCCCTAAAAGTTCGTTTCTAATAGCCACAATAGCATCTGCCTTTGGCGGGTGCCCTTTGCAACGGGAAGCCACCCTTTTCGAAACGGGACGCGTAACTATGCGTTTAAGACAACTGCTACTTCCGAGGCAGTTGCAGTGTCAGGTGGTAGTCGTCGCCGTCCCTAGATATAGAAACTTACTTACCTACTCGAGGCGTCGCACTAAGGGGGAACCCCTGAACGATTGCGGGAAGATTAAATTTTACCGATAAACACAGAACGCCGCGTGCCTTCGCGAGGGCGATTAAACTCCTAGATCTCTTCGTTAAAAAACTTGTATCCATAATTATACGAATAATTGATATCCACTCGGGGGAAGATGTGTATAATTAAAAGGCACGTGCCGTGGTCCAGTCCCCCTCCCTCGTTTCAAAAAGGTCCGAGATACATTCACGCGAGGGATAAAACTTGGGGAAGAGGTAAAAACGATCTCTCCTCATTTTTACTCGCGCGTATCGACTAGGGCGAGAGGCAACGCCCTGAAGAAGTAGCGTTGGTCCATTAGCGGGACGTATTATAGTCAGGGGAATATTCCGGTTCTTCGGCAAGATATATCGCGGCGAGGTACTAGGCACCGAGTAGATATAACGTCCACGTTGTAGATACTACCTTATATTATACAACCAGCTAATATACTTCGCTACAGCGTGGCGTGGCGCGGCGCAAGGCTGGTGCGACGGTAGACGACGCACTTGATTCCGAACTCCAGCATGCTATAAGGGTATAGCCGTCGCCGCATGCATCCTCGTGGTCGTGTCAAGGATGCCCCGCGTCGCGGTCGCGGACGCGGGTGCGGTCGTCCTGTTTTGTTTATTATATCGAGAGCATACTCTCTGCCCATGCCATCCCGTGCCGGTGCTAGTTCGACGGTTAATTGCATAGTGGCATTGCACCGAGTTATACAGTTACGCGGACGCGCGAACCTTCGGCCACTATCGTGCATAAGCGAGAAGTCTAGTACCCGCTAGTATCGACTAGCTATACCACGGCGCAGCATAGCATAGCAGAGCAGAGCAGAGGAGAGCAGAGGCAGAGCTGGGCTCTCTGTTTCTATTTATAGGACGACACGTTGCTCTAACAACATATATACGTATATATATATATATGTATGTATATATAAACGCAGATATATGTGCGAAACGAAACATAACGCAATTACTAGATACGAGGAGAGTCGATTTTTTTTCATTCTGTTCCGATTTTATTCCACCTCGGATGAAAAAGTTTTTTTTAGGTGTCGAACCTGATTCGAAATGGTAACGTTGAGAGGCGAGAACCTGTTTCTATGACTGGTGATAGTCCGCGGATTGAAATACGCGGTTGGTATATAGATATCAATCAGAGAAGTGTCTTCCGACGTGCTTCGAACTTCGATCGATAATTGCGATTCGAATTATTCTCGTATGTTCCTCGAAAATTAATAAGCGATACGTTCTAGTCGAGACCTTCTTTAGGGTAAACCGTTTTTTCTACTTCGATCGATAACTTCACGGTGTCATAAATGATTGATAGGAATTTTCATACTTTTTTGTCCGCGAAGTAAATCTCGGGACGATTAATTTGACGACTATGTTGACTTTCGAGGAAATACCCTTTTTTATCCCGGGTTCGAGTAATAATTGTAAATTGTTTTCTATAACACATCCGAGAGTATGACGCGGCGTAACTCTGGAGTTGATCGGGTTAGTTCTGAGGCCATTAAAGCAATTGTAATTACTGAACTGCGGTGGTTGAATAGTAGGAAATTTTCAGTAAGTCATAAATAGCGTTATAGCGCGCTTATAACTCGTAAAGTTGGCTATTAGTATGTATATAGATGTACGTATATAGATATTGGACGCAATAAAGTCAAAGTGCGTCGAACAGGTGCATGCAGTGCTGACTGCCTACTACCTATGCGCCCAGGGAAGATCACCTCGGACAAGGTGAAGGCACGATAAAAGCGCACAAATACCAACGATGACTACGAACTTGCGGCCAGAAAACCGGCGTGAAAGTGGCTTCCCTTTTTTTCCTTATTCGTTTCTTTCTGTTTTCTCATATTCCATTTTTATTTCTCTCGTTTTTTCCCTTAATCTTTTGCTCTTCCAATTTATTTCTGTCAGATATACAACCCATGGTAAATATAAGATGAACAGAGAATTCAATTAGACAGGGAAGATCAGATTCATACTGGAAAACGTTCAACGAATCTGTCTCTGTCTTTCTAAACTCTGAAATATTCAAGAGACAATAGTTGCGGTTGGTCAAAATTTGTTCCAACGTTAAAAAGAGGGTACAAATTTTTGTTTTGAACCCCAAATTCGACTTTGGACCGATCCTGATCTATTCAATGCTTCACGATCACCACTTTCTGTATTTAGTCGGCTAAAATCCATCAGCCAGGAGTTTCCGGACTCAGTTTAGTCCTCAGGGCTTCCGCTAGGTGGACACGAGCCCTCGAGCGCTCTCTCGCAGTAAAACCCAGCTGACTAAAGCTATGAAAGGGATTTCGGTGGACAAAAATGATCTTTGACCATCTCAGTCGGACTTGGGGTGAATTTTGTGACATCGTCTTGAGCGAGGAACGTATTTCAGCATCTGAGCTCTCGTAAATTTCCTCCCTTCTCGTTTATTAATTTCCGTAAAAATATTATCTCGTATTTTACAACATCTGCAATTAATACCTCCGAGATACGCCGGATTATCCGTAATAATTTCAGCCTCGTACGTCTCGGCGTGTAGAATAGGTAGGTACATAGAGTATTGAAGTTGCCTTAGCGGTGCAGGTTGATGGGGATTTTGCAATAATTGAACGTCGGTAAATCGGTGATTACTTCGTACACAGGTGCGTTTATAATTTTATACACATACCGTAGGGATAATAGTATTGATGCCGGTGGTACAGAAGCTGGAATCCGCGTGGGTATTTCTATCCAGTACATATACGATACATATCTTTGGCATTGATGCGTGTCGTCCGCAAGTGTAGCAGCGGCAAGCACAGTTTTCTAAGACAGACGGACTGCAGACGCAAACCTATAGACTCAATCCTGATGTGTAATTGCTGTACATACATATACAATTACATCGGTAGTAGAGGCGTGGAATATAATGCAGCGAGATAGCCGCAACTCGCGCCGTATCAAACCTAACTAATTGGAATTGCAGGTTGTAATAATGCGGGCAACTAATAGCTCGTACACCATGCCTTGCCTCGCCATGTGCTTGTGCATAGTAGGCATTACAAGGAAGAACCACTGCCGGGTAACGTCTACACAACCTCTTGTTCGTGACTGGCAAGATTGGACCGAGAGAATATCTCGCAGGCATGATCCTCCCGCCGCGGGTCCTCCCCGCGCGGAAACCGATCATCCGCTTCGAGTGTATTAATTAACTTCCTTTGTTACATGACCGAGCTTTGCCACTTTTTTATTTCAACAAATATTGCGCCTCAGTTAGATCTGTGGACATTGGGATCTTCCCACAAAAAATTATCGCGTTTCTGTCCACTAGAATCCATCAGATTTCTTACTTACACGATCCGAGATGCGATTCTTCGATCCCAAGATTAAAAATTGTGCAGATATCCGAAGTCGAAGATTCAAAAACTGAATTCTCCTAGCAATAGCTTACCGATTTCTTCCGATCGGGTGAAAAAAATCCTTGATCTAAATTCAGCGTTTGAATAATTGACCAAAAAATTCACCCCGATATACATACGTGTGTATAACACGGCACGCTCGGTTCTTACCGAAGCGAGGTAGTTGAGCAGTTTACTTAAACTTCTGCTGTAAACTTTATGCCTAAGGACGCGTTAGCGATTTCAAAAGTTCGTTTCGCTTGTCGCCCTCGACTTTAACGAGGTGACACCGCTCGTTGTTTAGCACGCACCATCGGTCGCCTTGTTTAACAATCATTATTTGCGAGCTTCGGGTATATCTGAGATCGGATCGAATCAGATCGAATCTTCAGCGCCAGGGTCGACACTGCGCTCCGGCATTCATTTGTGTAACTACAGGCATTGTGTCTCCGCGGCTAGATATAAATGTATGAGTAAACGTATCGCGCCCTGCGCTGTTCTACCTACCGCGGAACATTTACGACTCGAGAGAACCCTCTCTTCGCGATCATCGATCTATAACTCAGGGCAGGTGAGAATTGCCCAAACTTGTGGAAAAACCGCTTCTTCTTATCTCATTTTTTCGCCGCTACGTCCAGGTCCCCAACGTTTCGTCACGTACATACATGAATGGTAAATCAGCCCAATTTTCTTTCAATTACGTCGACAAGCGACAGCGGAAACGAGCCAAATGAAAAAAAGGAATTTGACGTCCGCTGGGAGCATCCGGCCTCTGCCAGTACCCAGCACCGCGCTTCGCGCAAGCTACATAAAGGTATTAGGCGGTAGCATCGCGGTCAGGCGAGAGTGGAACGACTCCGTATCAGAGAATTTCACACACGTTACAGTACCGCGTTTCAAAACGAAAATTAAAAAGATTCCAAAGATTTATTTTCGGATTTGTACAGTCTTCGAACGACTCGTCTAATTCCGACGGTTCAAGTTTTACGCGTTTACGGAATAGCCGCTGCTGATAAAAACCTTGTCCACTTCCCGTACCACCCACCTTCGGCCAAGGTCATCGTCGTTACGTGTCGAAGCACAGGGCTACTTTATCCTGTCGGTTAGCACCTCGTATCTACACAGCCGCGTCGACCCGTTCGTCAAGGTTATCAACGAAAACCTCGTTGTTTAGTTTCGCTAACAATAAGAAATAAACTCCGAAAATTTTAAGTAAGACCTTATTTCGTATAAAAATTTGGTAGCGAATATATCCACCGATTTCCTAGACCCGTTTATACACTCAAACGCTTTGCGTAACTGTTTAATGAATGAGATCGTCGAATGAGGAATTAGTTTTGGTCCAGTAATACCGCGAAGCGATTCGATGAAGTCGGCGTCGACCTTATTTCGTTGAGAAAAGAGAGGAGATCGTACGGCCCTTGGCTTAGACTCATCGATAAAAAGCCTCACTCGACTTTCCCATAGACCCGGGGCAGGATGTTCCAGGACCAATCAATTCTGCACGCTGGGTTCCTTCTATCACTCTCTTTCTCGCTCGGTGTCCGAAGTCTTTCATTCTTTACATTTTACACCAAGACCGGGTATATATTACCTCGTCGATTGATCGTTTGACGAAACCGAGCCACGCGTCGGTCGCAAGTCAAATTTAACGTGAAACGAACAAAAAAAGAAAACAAAATAAAAAATTAAAATTCGGTTTCTGTCTCACGATTATTATGCATATTTTCGCCGATACGACGACAACCTGTTAAGCTTTCGTTTCGTCGTACCTAGGCTACGTACCTCTCGGTCGAGGAGCGTGACTCGAGCTCGAAGTTCTACATTGTATAGTAGGATTTATAAAAAGAAATGGGTAGGCAGCGGGAGTGAGTGTGTTACAGTTACGCGCGTGTATAATCCTTCGATTATACACCTGATCGTGCCAGAGATCGAGCCATTGTTATTGCGAGAGTTTTCGAGGCGGATAAAAAGACCGCGTTGTGATCGTCGTTATAGTTCCGCGGATTTATCAACGGGTTCAGTTTGCACCTACCGTTATTCATCGAATAACTATATATATATACGAGTTTAAAAATTTCGGAATGCGGTCAAAGCGTGTCAATGTGGATACAACGCAGCGTATAGATTCATCATATCGCAGAGATACGTATAGAAATCGGTCTGAATTCTCAACACAACTCGTCGCTTTCCCTCTTTCGATGTTTTTTTTCCACACACACTTTTTCCGCAACGAACATTTCATTTATTTATTCATTTAAGTCATGACATCGGATCTTCGGTACAACAAAAAAAAACTCACTTCGTTCCGATTCGTAATTATACTCGGCTAGCTGCAGTCACGATTTACACAAACGATCTTCGTCGAATCGGGCCAAGGTTGGAAAACATATCTGCACCTTCCTCGTTCGCGTTCATTGACGAAAATAGATGCTTGTACCGAACTGAATCGAGTTTACTTATTTGTAACGATAAAGTTGATCGTTAATCAAAACGGCGTTCGTCCTCGACTACGTCCTACCGCTTATTGCACTCGTCTTCGATCTTCGATTATACGATATCTCGCGGTTTTCTATCCAGGCATCAATTTATTATAATTATTCTGTACAACCGATCCATTAAGTACCTGTCCAATTGATTATCACCGAAACAAGCTGACCGTTAGATCAAATAAGTTTTTTTTCTGTACAGAAATCGGCCACGCAACGATCGATTTAATTCACCCATAACAAATCGAATAAACGCAATTCTATCGTCGTATTTATACCCAGAATCTGTCAAAGTATAACGAGACTAACAGCCGACTGTTTAACGATAAAAATTATCGGTTTCTTTAATAGAACGGTGTGAACGGACAGCCGTTCCTCTTCTTCTCATTCTTCGTTTCTTCCGGTACCAACAATAAATCGTTTCGTACCAATTCTTCATGGAGTATATTACCTTCGGTGTATATAGATCTAGGAAATACGCAGAGAATCGCATCGTTCCGTGTGAATAATTGTTTTTTACCAGTTTCACCATCGCCGTGCCATGTTTATGCTTTACTTAAACCGCGACTACTCGACCATCTGGAAAGACCGACGTCTGGACCAGACCAGATAGTCTCTTTCTACGCAGGCTCGTTAGCCGGCTAAGAGATTACTGCACCGTTATACCTACTCAAGACTTAAAGGATCAAAGGAAGGGCTACTGCCGAAGGGCCGCGGCTGGGTATACGGGTAGAGCGCTAATCATTAAAACTCGCGATTCTCCCGTAACAACCGGCAAGAAAAGTCATCAAACCGCGACTACGAACCGGCCTTTTAATTTCACGAGGACAATCGACCTCCTCCTCGACTTAGAGAGGAAACTTACTCGAAACCGATTCTCACGGTTTGTATAAAGTTGGGAAGAAACGAACGAGAAATTATCCCAGGTGAATAGATTTCGAGGATCGATATTTTACACACCTAATTAGACCGAAGAAGAATGAGAAGAAGTTCGCTATTAGAGCTTGGAATCGTACCTCGTGGCACGCGCCCATTAGACACGGCCGCAGGTGCGTTTCTTCGAGATAGTTTCAGCGCGGCGTGTGGAATATGGGATATCACACATTCACATCTGTAACAGTTGGTGGATCTGGGCGATTCCTGCACGTGGGAGTAACCGTGGACTTGGTACCCGGCGATTTACCTCTAGCCGCGTATATATCGATCGGCGAGAATTACTGGGAGCGAAGAGGAGAACCTATCTCGATGAAAAGTCCATCCGATCGCTTGGCCTAGTGCTGCGAACAAGCGCAACTCGCGCGTATATCTGTATCTGTAACGTAAGTGTTCAGATACACCTTGAGAGCTCAGAATTTGCAGAGCATACGTAGGCCGTCCTATCCTGTCCCGTCCCGTCGCCATGCTCTAGTAGGTAGTTGATTTTTCTTCATTAATCCATAGATTATACCGTGCCCGGTATATATCTCAACCGCTAATACGTAACGCGCGTGTCATGCGTTTGAGTAATAGCGCCGTTTCGCCTTCCCTTCAGACCAGAGCTGCTGCTGCTGCTGCTGCTGCTCAAACCCTCTACTCTCTATACCGGTGACAACCGAGGCTGCTGGGATATGTTTCCACCTAGGTTATAAACGCGAGCGTATTATATGCCCGCGTTATAGTCAGCTGTAATATCGTTGCGCAATACGCGGTGCAGACACTGAGCCAAATGTGGGAAACACGTATTTTAGCGCACGCCGTTAGTTCCCATGATTTTTGCCCGATCACATCGCGAGGAGGAGTAGCAGCATCGTTGATTTATGGAACGACGAACATTTTCAGACAGTTTATCGGTCTGCTTCGGACTAGACGAGTCGCAGATCGAATCGATTGCGCAAATTGATAATTACTCCCCTCCCCGTTCGGCCCGATGCATTAAGTAGACGTGTGGAATTGGTAGCGGCAAAGTGCACGTCGAAGAAGTACGTCGTGTTAATGGGACTCAAGCTAGAGCGAGGAAATCGAGGGAATATAAAGAGCGGCATGCGATATGAATAAGAATGGAAAAAAGCCCCGCGCAGACGTCGATGAATGCCATTCGCGATTTTCTACGTCTATAAGTTATACCTGTAATGCATATTGCGGAATACTCGACGTTGAAAGATGGACGCGTTGGTTTCATCTAGGCGAATAAACGACCCGAGGTTAATACCGAAATTCAATGCCTGTCTTATTCCCTTTGTCCGAGGTATGGATTCAGGATATTCCCGGCAGTCCCTGGTAATTGGGGGCTTTCAAATAGCTCGTCAAATTCCTGGCATAAGCCTTCGTTTATGAACCAAGAAGCTGCATAATGTATGGCTGAACCTGCCCTCCGCTTCGGTCTTCTGCAACTCAAACTCGTCATATATATCCGCGGTGGCGCAGCTTCTCTTCCGTCTCATACCTATTCCTATAAATTTAAATATATTTTCACGGATTGTTGAATCCTCGCACATATATTTCCACACCTTTCTCCCCGATTTTAATATATCCACCAACGAATCCCACGGACGTTTCTTCTCCGGCTTATACTTCATTTCCTATTCGTCAATCATCTAACGTTATTGCAGTGGGAAGCGATTTCCTGGTTTCTTATCAACCGACCGTCTTCACAGGCCTCGAAAGAATTTTCTCAGAGCGCGATTACGTAGGAAATCTAAGAATATGACTAGAATCTCATTTTTTTCTCGATCGTTCCTCGATCTTCGACGAGAAAATAAATCGGTACGATTTTCATACCCTCGGGATTCTCTGCGCTAGAGAGTCTGGCTACTATTGGGTCCGTCGAGCCAGGACGAGGAGCTAACCCGGTGGTTTCAGGCGGAGGGGGAAGATAGTTAGTAAAGTACAAAGTGCTTGACGGCCCGTAAACAACGGTTAAGCGATGCGCGCCACCCGGTGCAAACAAACTCCCACGGCAATCTTTCGCTTCGTCGGACGGTCGGAGTTAGTCGTTCAGGTGTACAGATATTATATACATTTATATACATATATACATATATATTCTATATACTTGCGCATGTAGATATACATATATACGTATATAAATGCATGGAAGTATCGTATAGACAACTCGAACTTGACTACGAGACTTACGAGGCAATCTTAGTGGCGTTTACGTTGCGTTACGTTGCATTGCATCGCGGTGCATTGCTGCGCTTGGCGTTGGTTCATACCACGCGGGTAGGTACCTACCGAGCTTGGAGTATCCATTAGGATACGACCGCCTCGTATAAACCAAGAATGGCCAAGTTTACTCGATATACTCCTTTTGTAAGTGAAATTCCTTTCGTCTATGGATATTTATACTCAGTTACGACCGACTTCTGGCTATGCAATTTCGTAAAACAATTCCCTCTCGTTCTCCTTTCGGTTACACGCGAGTATCAATTTTTCTTTTTTCTCTCCATTTTACCTAATTTCATATATTTTTTTTTCCTTTCGTTCCCATCGTCGCAGTTTTCACTCTCACTCTGGAAATTGATATTCGAACTTCTCTACATCCCCGTCTAATAGACACGACACCGTTTTTTGTCCATATTCCAAATGATATCGAACTGGTGTTACAAAAAGCAAAGAAAGGCAGCGAATTCGACGGTGAAACAAGATTCTGGCTATAATGTACAAGTATCAATGTATATAATATATAAATATATATATACGTGTTGTACTAGATTACTGGAATAATGACAGTGACTGTGGCGGAGGTGGAGGCGGAGGCGATGACGGATAGCCAAAGAAAAAGTGAAACAGTTACTTTCCACCTGATTTATCTAGCTGCTACAGCTGCCGCGAGCCTGTTTTCTTTATTATTATATCTACGGAGTTGCAGGAGGCTTTCAGATCCTAGAATCCGAAGAATTCCGCGCAAGGAAACGCGCGGATGTGCAAATTCACGCGATTTAATCTCGGCTCTCGAAGTCTCGAATTTTTCCTCCGGAAATTACGGCGTCTCTTCGACGATTGAGTATATGTATATCTTCGAAAAGTTTCTTTCGCTACCGAGTTACGAGAGGCAAAGTATCGACGATATTCCCGCCCACAGAACCAACGCAATTACATTTCATTCATCCGTTCATTCATCCGTCCGGCTCTACCTTCTGGCCCCATGAGCCCGAAGGTGTGGAGGCACATCAAGACCCGGCCTAAAATAAGGTTTTAACAAAAAGTGCGCCGAGGCAAACCATTACGTAGAAAGGGGCTAAGAAATCATCTAGTTTGACCACAAAAAGCGTAGCGCAAGCAATTCTGGAACATGGATCACCAGGTCTTATTTTTAACTTAAAATAGCTATACTGGGTCGATTTAGGTGTGTACGTATCACACGGACCTCCGTATCTCGTGCACCGATAAAATTACCTTAACACCGATGCTGCACCATGTAATATACCTCATAGGGACAGAGATGTACGTGTATATGTTGAAATATATTTTTCGAGATATTTTTTTAAAGATTTTTGTACAATTTCAGGGGAGGAAACTCGGAGAATACCTCGTCCTTGGAGAGGAGGTTTCGAGGGCCTCGGAGGACGGAGTGGACGAAGTGGATAAGGAGATCGGTGCACGGCTATGATCAGCATGGAGCTACCCTCCCACGCGACCCAACACGGTGGTCTTCATCTAGGTGATTCGGCCCTGGCGATCCATCCGCACCCTCAGGATTCGATGGGGATGCACCACCACCATGCCTCAGGCAACGTAACACCCGGAGGTATGAATGAGGACTCCGAGAAAAAACGTATGTTTCTTCTTTCGAATCCATTTACGTTTTTATCATCGAGTTTTTCTGCGTTTCGTTACGTGAAAAAACAAAAAAAAGAGATAAAAGAAAAAAAAAATTGGATCGAATTATTTTATACAAGATTTATAAAATTGATAGCTTTTTAATATGGAACTATGAAAAGTATCGATCAAAGTTGACGTATGGTTCGTTCGAAAAAGAAAGGCATTTCGAAAGACACACGGGGCGCGTCTCATCCCGGTAATTGGTCAGAGTTTCTTGCCCGCGTTATTCGCGTGTTTGCGACGTCAGGTATTTCGAGTAAAAAGACTCTAGGTGTCGGAACGCCGGTTTTTCATCCTCGATTAAACCGCCATAGAGGTCGATACATCGCACCAATCCTCTCGTAATTTAACCGCAATATACATTCCGCTTTATACCGAACCCTGCAACTGTATAATAAAATACGACCCGACAATTATCACACATATGTATATATACACACATGTATAGTACGTGTACATAGGTATAGCGGAATTAGCCTAGTTTTCAGTATAGCTTTGTCTAGGGGGAAAGAAAAAAAATATATATGTATATAGGAACTTTGTAATTGAGGCTATGAAATTGAACCGTTGCTACCACTCCTGGCGAAAGGAAACTCTTTTCTAATATTATTTAAGAAAATTGTTTGGTGCGAAAGTGAAAGCGTTAAATCATACAACGTGGAATTAATTATCTTGAAACGGGAAAAAATTGTTCGAAAAGCTTGGAACGGGAAACGATATTCCGCCTATTTCTTGCCAAGACTAGAGAGATGGAGAGAGCACCGTGGCTGTATTTTCTTATTCACGAAAACTTGGAGTTTAGAACATTAAAACTCCGAAATCGGAAATATCCGAAATTTTTATCCATTTCCCAGGGCGTAAAGACAAAGAATAGTTCATTCCGATCGAAGCCCTCTTTACTTTGACGTCATAAATAATCGATAGGACTTTGAAACTTTTTCCGGTGTTCTTCGATTCAGAGTTTATGAAATCGGCTGTATAGACTCTCGGGGAAATATCAAAAATCGGAGTTTTTATTCGGCCCCGAAATATAGATGGGATATAGATCGGTATCGTAAATCTTATTGAAGGAGATAATGGGGCCCCGAATGGATCCCCTCGTCATATATTAAGCAAATAACCATAAGTACGTATAAGTAAGCAGGTAAGTACGGGTCGACGGAGATGAAAGGAAAGCCGCTGGGTCCAGGAGCCAGTGACACTGCATGAGTCTAGGTCGTTAAATCTAATGATATCAAGTATTTGACAAAGCGCGGTAGACTTTAGCCCACAGAAGAAGGAGAAGAGGAGGAGGAAGCAGAACGAGAAGAGGAAGATGACTCTGTGCCTCTCTCTGACGCTGCTGTTCCGTCTTTGATACGGCCAATATGTAACTGCCTCCCGCGATCGGTGCTCGAAAACGAAAGACCAGCCGGTACGATCGGCTAGTGATAAACCCGAGTATACAGACGAGACCGAGTATTCGAAGTATCGATACCGATGCGTTCATCTCACGCCGAATTAGGCGCAAGACTGTTATATCGATGTATGTATACATACGTATGTATGAGTATAGAAAATCGGTTATAGAATTGATCGGAGATCGAGGACGGAGCAGTAGTCACGCGAGAATAAGTTGGATACACAATATAGGTACAAGTGTGTATATCTCGGTCGTAATTCTACCGGGCGAATGGGCAACGGTTAGCGGGAAAAATTAAAACTGGAATTATTAGCATACGCCGATTACTGCAGAGCCGGGGCTCCGGCCTATAACGAACATAAACTTCGTTAGGGAAGGATCGGGCGCTCGATAAATGATTGGATTAAACTTTAGAATAGAATCAATGATTTACGTATACTCGAAGAAGAATTTGCGCGGCTCAGGTTCGTTCGTACATTTGTTAGCGACGTTTTACCCGGTTTTTTCTTTTTTTTTCGTTTTTCTCTCTCTAATTTTTTTTTCGAATCAATTAGCTTCGCGAGTGACGTTCCGAAATTTATATTTCAGATGCTAGGGCGTTGAATATAGTTAATTAAACGGATTGTAAGAAACTTATAACGTTGGTTGCTTAATTAACTTCCGACTCGCGGTGTCACTTACATAATCGATTCGTTTTACCAGACTCTAACCGCTTTGTAGTTTTGTATTTCCCTTTTCATTGCCTTATATATATATATATATATATATATAGTTTTCTTATTTTTCTAAACTCATTTATAAACACGGCAAAGTTTCTACAAACGGTCGAACCCAATTATAACCGCTTTAAACGATAATGCATCGATATACAGAGATTTCTGATAAAATAAACGGTGAATCACCAACCGCGATCTTTATAATTATATATCCGAAAGGTTTCACACTTTTATAAGGACTCGAAACCCGCTATATCTTTTACCTTGATTTTTTGCAATATCGTAAACTTTTACCGTCTAATTTTGCGTAACCCACCACCAAACGATTTCAGACACATTTATATCGAACTTTTTCATACACCAATCATTCGCAATAGAGGTGAACGAAAAAAAAGCAAAAAAAGCGAAAAAACAAAAACATAAAAAATTATTATACCGTCACAGCTCTACACTTCTATTCGTTATCAGTATTATCATTTTTCTACGAGGAAATAAAAGAGGGACGAGTCAAGATCTGATATAATCGAACCTCGAATCGTTAAATCTTGGGGCAAGAAATCGGCGATTGAAGTGTAGAGCGAGTAGCTCGTGTATCAGTGAGCGGTTTTACGCCAGATTTAATAACACACGTCTCGGTACAGGTATACGTATACGCGAGGATGTATCAGAGCCTACAGAGTATTAAATACGTTCCACATTCCTACGTAATATTTCGCTGTGTATTTATGCGAAAGCATCTCGAGATACCCGGCGTTATTTATGGGGTTAAATAAAGGGAGACTATCCGATCCAACGATAGCCGCTCCGGGTACAAATAGGCTGGACCGTACCTACGTCCTCGGCCACAGCCTCGCGCATCTCGTATCACCTCGCAAATAAAGGTATAACCTTGTCCCGAGCACCGACACAATGCACTGTATTATAATCCCGACTTAAAATTCGATTCCAAATTCTAACAACACCCGTTCTTATTTTTTCTGTTACCACAGATGACGGAAGCCACGGGATGAACCAAGACGGTGAGTAAAATCTACCAATCAATTTAATTTCTATGTAAAAAAATTTTGGGCAAGAGTTCGTCCGTTATTCCATCGCCGAAAAATAACCACCTCAGACTCCGCGAGATCGGAGCTACTCCGCTATTCGCTAAGAGCCACGCGCAAGATCGAGTGAATTAATTTATTCACTTACCCAGTGCAGCACGTCGTGTGCCGTTGGCATATGGGAGGCCCTCGAGGTACGCTAGACCGGTGTTATAGGTGGATAGACGTAATTGTACCCAGTCGTTATAACATCGTGGTGGTAATTATCTGGCTATGTTAGTGCCACACGTACGTGGATATGGACCCAGCGCACGTTACGTACGCGATATGATTGAGCCAGTCACCTCAACGTCATTAATATCAATCCGAACCTCGGAGAGACTGGCTGTTGAAGTAGCTGCGCAGTTTTTCGCGAAAATTAATAGAGTTTCGGGATTTTTTAGTGCTTTGAAAATCCTGAGGATAAGAAAGCTGGTATCCGTGCCGCGGAATATGCGAGCGAATTAACGTTAAACGACCTCGCACGCCGAGTGGAGATCGAGGTGGTCTGAGTTTCGAGGATGGAGGTAATTACGCGGGTTTAAAGGGTAAATTTGAGGTGCAACTCGACTGGCTATAATCCTACTATGGGTATTCTGAACGGTGCGAAGAGATAGAGTGTAATGTATTTCACCGCGGGTATTTACATTCGCAAATTGTTTACGTCAGTGGGAGATGTGAAATCTGTCAGAAGTTCGTTTAGCGCCTCGCACGTGGCTTCGGGCTCGAAGGATTCTCCAGGGTTTACGTTACAGCTCATCCCTTCGACCTCGCCTTAACGAAATTCATCCTTTTATCAGGTGTAGCTGAAAATTTCTCTATCGCTTCACCTTTCGCTTCGAACATTTGCTAAACTGGTTTAATGATGACCAGGAGGTCCGATTTGAAAGAGAGGATTTCACATGCACGATCCACGACGTGAGCAACGCATTAGGTGGCTGTGTGTGGGTCCTTCCAAGCCCGAAGACCGCACCCTGGGGCATCCTCATTTCCTTGGAAATTACATCGCTATCTTATAGATTATCGGTGCAGTCGGTTATGCGGATATATATATACCGCGATGGGTAAATCTATCGACTATAGGGCGCGCTTCCTTTCTATGGTATTTATCGGGTTCTAAATCCGTGAGGAATTGATTTATACCGACGTCTGGTCGAAGAAATCGATCGTCGAAGAATCGTGGATACCGTTCTTTCACCTGAATCCCCCCTGAGTACCCAGTAAATAACTATTTCTCGTCGCTTACCCCCGTGGACATAAATTTAAGGGTAAAATTACTCGAAGATGAGCAAAACCCGTAGGTGGTATATACCGGACTTGTACCTCCCTGTTATAGTTGCAAAAAGACAACCACGAGGCAATACGGATGCGACGGGGCGACCCGGGGCACCGTTGTGTGGGTGGGGAGCGCGGGGCGCGGACCTACATACTTCTAGTATCTCGCCTCGCGTCGAGGGCAACTCCTAGAGAACTGCTATCGTCTTAGGTCGTGTTCCACGAGGTGTGGAACACCTTGAATTGCACGCGTGCTAAAAACCCGGAAGAAAGATTAAACGATGCATAAATAAGGTCGTTTTATCGACGAAGTTCACTCATCTTTATACACGAGGTGATTCGAGTTAAGCGAGCCATATTTCGAGGGTAGATTCCTCGCGAAATTCTGAGACGAAATTTCCTTTACCAAAAATTCGAGAGACCGATAGTTTCCGAGTTACGGAAGATCTAAGTTCACCGATCACAGAACTCACAGGCGGCACAGACTGGGCTGCCCATGAGTGGAGTTGAGCGGCGCCCAGTCTGCGCGACCTATACGCTCCGCGATTGGTCGACTAAGATCTTCCGTAACTCGGAAACTATCGGTCCCTCGAATTTTTGGTAAAGGAAATTTCGTCTTAGAATTTCGCGAGGAATCTATCCTCAGAATATGGACCGCTCAATCCGAATCGCCCTGTATATGATTGTTGGTGGCGTGAGGAGATATTTCACTATCTGATTCGACGGGCTATCTCGAAGCTAATATATACAAGTGCAATTCGTAACTGCAACTGCAACTGCAACTGCAACTGCAACGGAGTGGTCGGACCGAACCAGAACAAATTGAACAAGTATAGATGAGCCGTGTGGAGTACCAATATACTGAGACATATATAATCACGTGTATCTACGGTTAGGTGTTGGCGTACGTTCGCCTTTCCGCAGGGGTGTGGCTCTCCTTTGCAACGGTATCATCACCGTGAATCTTTGTAGGTATACCTGTATCGATATAAGTAGTCGAACACACGTATACCAAAATGAAATATGAATATCTGTATAGATTATGGATATATATAGAAAAAAGATTAAAAATCTTTCGAGTCCTTTTTTTTCTGCAATATCAGTTGCATAGTCGCCATATATTGGCAAAAAGTTCGTTTAGAAGGGAAGACATTGTACCATCGTGGAATATAAGGGCTATGACTGTAAGGAAAGAGACCGAGAGATCTGAGAAACAATGGCGATTAGTCAAAGCGAAACTGCAGGGTGCTGTTTGTCGCGAATCGCAAGTTGGAACTGCCGATTGGCGCGGAGTTTACGCGTGGGCGTGATTGACGATCGGGTTACGGCCGGAACTCAAGTATGCGTTTATACCACACGTGTGTACGTATACGTGCGAATATCATGCTAGTCAGATCCTCGTGTTCCACTTTGTTCGCTTCGGTACAACCGATTCCAGAATTCGCTTGCCAAAACAAAAAAAAAAAAAATAGAATCAGATCTGGAATTATCGCAAAACTTTCTCGACCTTACATATCATTCTCGTAAAAATCGTATCCTCGTTCCGATTTTCATATACGATTGAAGGAACGCGATAACACCGATATCGGTCGATGTTCGGTACATCATATGTCAAGTAGGTATTCGAGGGCAAACAGTTATCGAGATTTGTACTCGGGAGCGATTCCGACAACGACCTGTAGATCTGTAACAAGTATAGATATACCGATCCCGGTGCAGCGCACACCGTAGGTACAACGCATACGTATCCACACACGTGTACACGTATAGGTATACGGTTAATGCTATGCGGCCTGGCATACGTCCGTCGATGCATATAAAAAGGCACGAAAGACTGATAGCAGATCGTAGATAGATAATAATGCAGAGCCGAGCTACCTATATAGAGAAAGTAGCAGGCTGCAATGAGCAGGCAGTGGCTGAACCGATGTATATACCTACTAGTTCGCGGCATTATCCATCGTCAATCGCGATACACTTATAACCTGGGTTAACGTACGTACGTGTACGTACGTCGTAACGTCGCCAGAAATCACGCGATCTTAACCCACGTGCTGAGCTTGTAGTAGGTACGTACCTTCGATATTACCTTCCTTGTAGAACGTCGATCTCAATTACTAACGCTGCTACAAGCGCTGGTTATTTGCAAAGGATTTCAGATCGGTAAGGTAAGAGATGATCGGGTGTTGATGTGGTAATTAAACCGGGATAGGATTCCTCCAGGGAACCGCCTCCCAATCCTATGGGTTTAACTTTCACCCCTGAAAGAATTGGGGATACCATTTTTAGACCGAGCCAGGACACGTGCACGGCAATTAGATCGTGAGTAGTGGTTATGGGGAAGCTCGCCCGCTAGTCAACGGGACGAACAGCTTCACCGTAGATTTTCGAACCTCTAACGATTCTAGGGACGAATTCGAACGAGCAAAGATTCGAACAAGCCGAACTTATCTTTGCGCTTCGGTTTTCTACCGCTGGGGGTGGAAATGGAGCTTCGATCTCCGTTCGTCGATACTCTATAGAAAGGTTTGTCACAGGGATCAGAAACCGATATAAAAATTTGAAGTCTGTACAAGTTTGAGGGAAACTTAAAGTTTGTTCGTGCGAGGGACCGAGTCACGGGTTTTAATCTGCACGCTTGTCGCACACGGGGTTTGTTTGCATCGCGGCTGTTGCATCCGACCAAATGGTGGCGGTGCGTGACGCCGTTACCGTAACGAGGCTACAAGTTGTAGTAGGCGTACCTCTGCACCCTTGTCGCAATCTAGACCGGCGCTAAACCGATATATAGGCTTCCGACCTAGACCTAGCTAATCGGGGTTAGTTAACACCCTCAAGTTTCTAATCAGGGTTGATTACCGACCGAAAGTTTGGACGGAATAAATCGAGGGATTTATATACGAGGCATAAAATTGGCGTAGCAAAATTTCTGCGACGTGGGCGTAGCGGGATTCGCGATTTCGCGAACGCGCTAGCAGCTAGCTCGTAGCCAGGCAGCCTACACCTTCCCGGTACACGCCCTGATCGAGAAACAACTCGGACGTAATATTCGCTCATTGAATTGCGGAGTCGTGAAACGACGGTTGCACCTGCGAAAATTGAAAGTAACCGGCTGGAACAAGGAGAATCGAGAGGGGGTAGTGCCCGTTTTACTGCCACGTTCTCATCCAGCGAGAACAAAAATAAGGGAAGTTTTCCGTCAAATTATCCTCGATTTATACGCGATATATACACAGGCGCGGGTGCAGGCAGGTAAGGGAAGAGCAAAGAAGGCAAGACCCCCCGGCGGGGGCACAACATAAATTAAGATGGAGGACTGATTACGAGGCGAGGGCAGCCTATCATTACTTATCCAAGGTATCGTGACCGGTCGACCCTGCCGCTGCACTGGACCGGCTGCAGCGGAGCCTCGTGCCTGCGATAATACGGTGGTGGGGAACCGCGAATTACAATTCATCTCCCTTTTCTTCTACATCTACCATCTCCTCGTACGTATATGTGTACGCAGGTATGCACATGTACCATATACACGATCTCCGTAGCTGGTTTAATTCGAAAATCGACGAGGAGAGGCAAATCGTCAATTTGCATCATTTGCTGCATCCCTGGAGCCAGGGAGTTCCTACGTACAGCCGATCTATAACTGACTGTTAATTCAATTAACGTGTGACGACGATCCGTACCTTATTCTGCAATTCTAAGTAAATCGGTAACCGATTTTTGCGCACGATATTGCATTACACGATCGTACGTTTACGTCATGTTTGTATCAACACACTGGTAGGTACAACAATCGGTTTGCGAACGGTGATTGCGAAATGAAAGTCGGTATCGGTAGCCACACTGACCTTTTGAACTTCCCTTGGCTCAACGCACAGGGGCGAGTGGATATAGGTGGTAGGTACACGAGACGCGAGGTATTATACTCTACTAATGCCGAGGTAAGCCCACAGCACAATGCCTGTGCCGTATAAACCTCGGCCATTTAATCTATGGATTTCAGACAATCATATGCCCCGACAATTATATTGCAGATTTTATCTAGTCTCCACCTGGAGAGAGATAAAGTGAGAGAAATAGAGAGAGAGAGGGAGATATGTATATATATATATACGTATAAACGGAAGTAAAAAGAGACGGAGTAATGGACTGAGATTGATCTCCACGGTCGAGACTAGTCGTATAAAATAACGAGGACATGACGCGTGCCGGTGTTATGAATTGAATGATATCAATTCACGATTGCGAATATTGCGGGGAGAGATTTGCCCGATGAGAATAATGAAATGTTGTAAAATTGCTGTGTTTGTATAGTAGGTACATCTTATCTACTCGTTTTTCTCTGCAGCGAAGCGAGCGCATCAAATTTGTCGGTGGTTACAATCCGTATCCTCGGTTTATCCTTGTTAACTCGTTATTGAGAATGGATAAAAGGAAAAGAATGTTAGAGGTAGAAAAAATTAACGTGGCACGCAGTGTTAAGTGGGCTACAAACCCATACGTAATAGGCTATTAAAATAACGAGAAGTCTTACGGCTATAGAGCCACAATGTGACTATACGGACCTCGTTGTCTTACTGTAGATAAACTTTTCTCGGAAACTTTTATAATTTATACCTCTAACAGTTCCCTCTCACGCATCGACTGTGATTACTTATATCTCCGAGCGGTGGATTATAAATTGGAGCTATTCACCTTATTGAAAGAATTACAGCCCCACCCACGTATCAAGAGATCCTTAATTCAGTCACATTCGAATTTCAAAAATTGTGAAAATTATTGAACGAAAGAACTGATTCTCGCGATCGTGTACCGTTCGCCGTACGTATATGTATATGCAGTACTTACCTGCGTGATGAAGCAGACGTGCGTTGAGCCTGGGCCGTGTAAAAAGATACCCTTCGGGGTTGAGCGTGTATAATGTAATACGCGAAGTATAAAGATCTATTTGCATAACTGCTTTGAATTTTAACGCGGATGACAGCCGAGGCTGATAGTAAGTTAGGACTGCTTGTAGTCCGGTGCTTCCGTGGTATACATGCCCAGATACAAGGGTCCACCCATATACCTACGATACACCCACGCCTCGCTCCAAGACTAAAGAGAGCCTAGAGTCTAGAGCCGAGAGTCCAGACTCGAGTTCCCTGCTGCTGCTGCCGCTGCCGCTGCCTAGTGCCTCATCTTCAGCTGTCATATAATCGTGCAGATATACGGTACAGGGATTGCCATATTTGACAGGAAATAAAGACGTTAATTAATGCCCAACTGAGACGGAACCGAAGGACTTATTTCCGGACGGTCATTGTCCTCGGATATTGAATAACTTTAATGATGTGTATACAGAGTTTCAGGAAGTGTAGATGTGTATATGTACGTATATATTCTTATATAGAACCGAAGTACAACTCGCATAGACTAATTACAAAGTAGAAACATTATGCCGTCTATATGCTATTGATTTACATTCGCGTGTCTACCAGGGTTTGTTACTTTGACCGTTGCAGTTGCTTTGCATTACATTACATTACATGGTAGGTATAATACCCACGGAGTGTACCGCTCCCTAGGAAACTGACTGCGAATACTCGATGAAAAAAGAATTCAAATATTGCAAACTAGTGATTGGAGCGTGGCGCATTAGTAACCTGTTTGTTACTCGGTAAAACACCGATCGTTTTATCGTTTTAAGATTTATTCGATTCACAGACCGGTCACGGACGCGTCTCTCATAGAAAACCAGCCACTGCTTGCTCCTAGCTAGCCCAATACCCTGTTACGCATAGCAGGCACCCAACTTCGATGAAATTAATCAAATTAATGAATTCGTTCGTAATTTTCGCGGTAAAAAAATGAAAAAAAAAATGAGAAAAAAAACCAGAGCTTGAATAAGCGAGTACTTGAATGATATATTTAATTGTCACCCGGGGCTGCAGGTCTTCTAGGGTCACTCCCAGCGCACGCTTTAAAACCGAAGTCCCGGTGTCTCTTTGAGCGGTGAGACACAAGCGAGGCGCGGGCGGGTGTAGCGCGGACTTGGTAGAACACCGGGGCTCATTGTCTACCTCTACGTTGTACTGTTTGTTGTATGCTATAGCACATAGCGTAACAATGACGCGTTAGGACCGACGGCCATTGTCCGCTTGACGTGTTAATCCACGCCCCGCGTAAGTAATGCGAACTGGTATAGCGTTACAGGTGCTCGAAGAGCTAATGATCGACTCGCGCTCGCTGTGCGAGGTATAATCGAGGAGACGAAAAACGCGAGGAGCAAAATAAAACGCGGAAGTTCGTTCGGCGATTTTTTTTTTTTTTTTCTTTTCTCGTCGTGAAAAATCTCAAGTTCGAAAGAACCGAATTTTTCGTTTAGTAGTCAAAAGCTATACGACGTATCGTGGCTAATTTTTCAACGACGTAAGTACGTATCAACGTCTTATGGTCAGCGAACTTCCGGCGTGGACAAATTGAGGCTCTTACGTCAACTCTGTATAGACAGGAGCCCGGGAGTCGAAAAGATTGAAAAAGGCGTTGAAAAAAGGCGAAGAAAAAAGATTTCACTTCCGCTCAGAGAATTCCTTACACTTCCTTTGTCTGTTACTCACCTACGTATGGGTATAGGTCTCGCAAAAAGATCTGCATTCGCTATGACGGCATAGAGGGGAATAATAATCAGCGATAATTATTTTAATCATATTGATAATGAAGGGTATTAATTTTTTTATTTTTTTATTTTTTTAACGTATGATAGATCGTTCAAAACCTGATGATTTCCGAAATGTTTTTAGGGCGGAGTTAGGGACTGAGGCTATCGCACGATCGTTTACGAAACAGAGCGAGTCGTTCTGTCACAAATTGTCCTTAATGTATTTACGATCTAGAAAGCATAGCCGAGACCGCGTTTTCTAGTTATTTCACAATTAAGTCGCTCAACTTCGCGTGGAAGATTTAAAAAAATGTATACAACAAATGATTATCGTTGAAAAAAAAATTTTACAATAATTAATTTCCTGACTCGATATACCATTCATTTACGATTTAGAGGGTGTTATAACAACTCGGGAATAATTTTTTATCGAATATCGTGTCGACTCTGTATTTTTACAGTGATTACTTCCATCTTAAGACATAATCAAAAGTTAGAAAAAATCTATTTCCAAGATGTGTAAAACGCCGTCGAATTATTCCTACACGCATCGTACAGAATATTAATACCTAAATGATTAACGCCAAGTTTTGGATCGAAGATCCGAACCTAATATCTGATTTCGTAGAGAGGAGAATTCAGAAGCAATTGACCGGACGTGGATAATGACTGCGGTGGGGTCGTACCGCGGCCGCAACCGCGTCTGGTCTGAAACGTACTACCTACAGGTAGCCGGGTGGCTACGTCGCGTCGAGCCGGTCGTCGGCGTCGACGGCTCTCTGCGGCCTAAAGCGCCGTTAATACAATAACCTGGCCGTGCGGTTTTAGGATAACAGGTTGTGTCACAGGCCGCAAATGGTTTGCCCCTTACCTTCAGAGATTTTTCTTTTTACTTTTAATCTCACAAATCAGTGGACAGTTTCGTTCAAGATTTCATTTTTCCAAGTTCCAAACGTTCAAAAAATTCCCAATTCGTTTTCACCCCGCCCCATGCAAAAATTGCCCTTAAACCTCCCATCGATGGCACCAACTGTAAAAGCCATGGTTCGCTGCGCCCACGCGAACACTTCGCATTCGCAGTACCTACTGCAACTCCCTGAATACCTGGCTTCGTGCCTTCGTGCCTTCGTGCTCGATTGTTATTATATTGCACGTTATTATCACTCCGGACTTGTGCCGCGAAATGATCACTTAACCCATATAACTTACGAACTGAATGATCATCGTTGATTTAAGGATGCAGCAGCGTACGAACGTATTACGTACATATTATCGTTCGAATTTCTTAGCTGCGTTACTTCGCACATCGATTATAATATTTTTTATGTTTTAATGTTTATTATTTTTTATTGAATAGATGTGTTTAAGTATGGGAATAAAAGACCGATTCAAATTTTTGTATCCTATGTATTCTCAGAGTTGAAATTACCGGCGAAAGAGCGAGGAATGTTATTACGAACGTTGTAATTTGAAGGCGTTAATTGTTTCTTGGGAAGAGACCGAGGCTCCTCTGTCCTTGCTCAGCGATGTCTGATTTCAAGGTTCAACTTTAGAAAGATCTTTAGAATCGATAACAGGAAACAATGGTAGCTGTCTTAGCGAGTTTGCAGGTTCTTGGAGCTAACATCGATCTATAAATGTTCTAATTTGTTCCTCTCTCCTCTTTGCATCGCAATTATTCTTCACTTATCTATGCAGGTTCAATTTTTCGAACCGCTCTGTAGTCCGTAAAAAAAATCGCAGAGAATTTCGACAACGATAGTTGGGAAGGTTGGAGTTTCACCTGTCAAATTCCGTCTTTGAAAATTTTCTCCGATTTTTTTTCACCGAGTTATTCAATTTTTAGTAACGTAACTCACATCTAGGGCGAGTGTGGAAAGCCTTGGCACGCAGACGCGTGGCGTTACTCAAAATTGAATAACTCGGTGAGGAAAAATCGTAAGAAAATTTCAAAGAAACGGTTCTAAAGAAGAAACTTCAAGCTTCAAACCCGTCACTGCAAAAATTCTCTGCGATCTTTGCTGTGCCACGCAGAAAAGTTTGAAAAATTACTTATTTTCCAAACTCGCACAGTCAAGTGAAGAGTGATTGAAAACGCGATTAGGAAGTGATCTCGAAGTTGAAATTTCGAATCTCAAAATTTAATTCGATGCCTTCTCACCGAGTTACAACCTCGTCTAATCCCGGTACGAATCTAGTAAATATATGTATGAAATATGTAAGTCGCGTAAACGCGTGGGTAGGGTAAAGAAGAAGATGTTTGGACTGTTATAAGGAGGACAGTTTGACTTCCTATACTTTAGAGTATATAGAATAATCTCTTCCTAGGCGTGGTTTTCATTGCGAGCTGGTTCGAATCTGAAGATCCACACCGGATAAGGTCCCTATCGAAAATCGAGATCGCTAAAAGTCGTCCTTCCCGAGTTAAACGCCTCTACGATTTATATCTCCTTACCGTTTTCTCCTTGCCGATCAGTCCCACCGACGATCGTTCCAGCCAATCCGAGTCTATACCCCAGTAATCATTCCACAACCTCCAGTGTAATCTGGTCTCTCGTTTTACCCCAGACCCTGCCAGCTATGTAATAAGGACAAGCCCGAGCGTTCTTCTACATAGAAAAGCCCAGGGGTAAAGAGGGCTCCGATATTCATCCCGATGCACGCGATCGCGAATTAATATCAATGATATTTTATATCATCGGTGATTTACTCTCGAGGCAAAACTGCGGACGAAACAGGTGGAACGAACGGGGATAATGATCCCTCGCTCACAGAATTTCCGATTCCCTTTAATTCGCTTCAATCTACGGATTAGGATAAATACACAGAGTTGATTGAAAGACGACGATTCGTCTCTAATACCGAACAACTGATTTCTTGTTTCCTGTCTAATATTCACCCGTAGAATACCATTAACGGCTATAATAATTCTCCGGAGTACCGGCTTCGGGCTTTTTAGTAAGTGGTTATGGAAAATGTTACAGCGTTTAGGTGTTTAGCGACAGAGCGATCATCCGGAGACGAACGATCTCACGCTGCACTCGTCTCGGAGATCTTCAGATGCCCTGCGGCGTCTTTAACAATAAGATCTATTCTATTCTCTCCTCTTCTTATTCTTATTCTCATTTTCATTGTTATTTTTTTCTCATTTTTATACTCTCTTCGTGGTCGTCTTAGTGCGATGGACCAAGTCCCTCCGGTTCTGCGGTTATAGTCTATTGCTTCGTCGCCATCCATGGGAACTCCTCCGCGGAACACTTCCGTGTTGATTAGCTCCGAGATGGATTCTCTCATCTCTTACATTACATCGCATATTCACGAGAAATTAATTCCCACCGATTTTATTCTCTAAAGACGGAAAAGAGGACGAGATTTGGCGATAAATCGATAAGCCGGTGATCGAAATACCGTTTCAGGATGAATTTAGGGATTGTAGAGAAAACTGAGGTGGCTGTAATATCGAACAGGTTGAATAATAACAGATCTGTATAATTGTGGGAGGGTTTAGTGTCATTTCACCTTTGGTAAACAATTTATCTATAAAATTATCATAAATGGCTCTCTTAGCACCTCGAAGATTCGAGCAAGCGGAAAGATTTGTTTCGCGCTTCACTGGCTCCAGCTTCGGTTGGCTCAATTAACTCCCAGTCTCTGAAGTGGATACAGCTTGCTGCACCACGCCATAAGTCGACTAACTGACTGACTGACTGACTGACTGGATCCCCGACCATTTGACTGACTGACTACTGACTCACTGACTCATTCTTACGCCACGCGATAATATTGTATAATACCTACGACCGGGTAGAAATTCTTCGGCATAGATTACGAACCGTAGACAAGAAAACAGATTATTATTACCGCAGCAACAGCAGATAGAAATTCAATTCATGGATCGTACCGAAGCCGTTTATTCCCTGTAAATTAGAATTTCAAAAAATTGATCGATTCGGGTTTTAATCCCAAAAAAATTCCCGAGATTTTTAAATCCGTAACGAAAGCTTCGCGCATTTCTTGGGTGGCGGTGCGGCACAAGGAAACCGTGGGCGTCCTTGCCCCGGGGTATTACTCGGGTGAAAAAGGGGGACTCGGGGAACCCGGACCAGGACCATTGACCTCAGCGAGGCACCAGGTCCGAGCGTCTTCCTGGGCGACTGGGTGCGGGCAACGCCCGGACCGGGTGAGCCGTGCGACAGGTGTCCAACCGGCGCCAGGACGGACCGGGCCCGAGGTATACGAGTCTTGACCCAGGTCAGGGCACGCGTGTCGTCCTTGCTCCTTGACGGGCGGGTGGAATTTGGTAGTTTTATTTTTCCCGCGAATCGAAGGTAGGAAAAAGCCGATAAAAATTTGAAAAATTTACTCCAATTCGACGCAATCGCATCCGAGGTGAGGTATGGCAAGAATCGCTGTGCGGAAGTTTTTACGCGAAAGGGAAATGCAAAGTTGCGTAATTGGCGGGAAAAATTTAATCACCGCTCTCCACGAGCCCGGGTGTTCGATAATTAGAATTGTAGATAATTAAGGACCCTCGAAATAATTTTTTGCAGTCGATTACCAGTATTTTGAGGCATAATTTGAAATTCATGGACTTCGCCTTACAAGAATTTATTGCACCAGAGAAAGAGTCGTTGTCGTAGGATACGGGTCGCATCGTTGATCCAAACTTCGCCAAATTTTCAGGGAATATCCTAAATCGATCTAATTTTCACGCAAACCAGTGATATTCGACGAATTTCAATATCAGATACGAATTTTTTTGATTTTGAGCCACTTTTTTGTAAAAATTGAGAAAAAAAGTGTCCTACGTGTTCTCGGAAAATCTGGGAAAATTTCTAATCGTTTCTAAACCGAGTGAATTGGGTAATTATTGAAAGGGTAGGTCAGTGGTTCGAGCAGATATTTTATACGTGAATATAGGCACACCGATTATCTCACGTCCTGGAATAGGGTATAAGGATAAGAAAAGAAATACGATTAACCGTAATGTCATTAGAAATACGATATAGATCCTGGGGCGTGAGCACAGGAAAACAGTAAAACTTTAATGACGGTGTAGGTATTCGGTCCGTACATCGACTGCCGCATGTATGAGTGCAGAGTATTATGTGTACTCCAGGGAAGAGTAATAGTATATAATATTGTTATTAGCGATAGCCGAGAGGCTTCGGAGAGGCAACGGGAAACGAGCTGTATGGTACACCATACCATACCCATACCCATACCGAATGAAACATAAACCCCGCGATTCAAACTCTTCAGTAGATACAGCCGCGCCTGATCAGACGGCAAACCTTCTTCCGGACTGCGAATGCAGCCTGGACTATTCCTGGCTAGAATCTAGGCGTCGTTCTTCTTCGTGCCTCTGGCTAACGCAGAGTCAGACACAGATATATCTACCTTTCAGAAATCCCGTACGTTGAAACTATAGAAAGCTTCTAAGATCGTGGCTTCGTATTCGAAGAAAAAAAAACGGAGTTTTTGGATTTATTGTACGTTGTAGTTCGCAGGAGAGATATTTGTGGCTGTAATAAGGTATTCGATCTGTTTGCACGATGAATTACAGTAATTTTCCGGCGCGAATGGTGTGGGTTATTTTTGTTTCAATAAAACGATAACGGACCGTTAAATGAGACGTTTTGAAGTAACTATACATCGGGAATAATATAAGCTTATAATACCTGGAGCTGGGTGTTATTAGCTGGTAGCTCTATACCCAGTCTCTCGCCTTGCCTTGCCTTGCCTTACCTTGAGGATAAAAATTCATGATCGTGTACGTAGAGTAGAGAAATGAAACACGACGTCCTGTGAAACGGGGTAAACGTATGTAGATGTACATAGCTGGTTTAACAAGCCACCAACAGCCTCCGTGGCTACAGCAGCCGGACCGTTGCTCGATATAATCCCCTTCCTCTGTGACTAGCATTCGCCATATACCTACCTTATACCGTCGACCCACATTTTACACTTGTCTTTATATATTTAACTACGTATCTAAGTATGTAAACACGTATTTGTATCGGTTGCATTCCTCTCGTTAGCTCCTGAATCAGATATACACGTTGGAGGAAAATTAAAACGGTTTTATCAAAACGTTTCATTTTCTTTCCTTCTTTCTCTCGTTTTTTAACCGAATCAACGTCGAGTTTATTCTCGAACGAAATATTTGTGGAAAAGAGAACGAAATTTTGTTCATATATTCGTCGCAGGTATTCACGCACGTATTATCAACCGGAAGTGTACTCACCGAGTGGAACTTGGAATTCATCCGGCACGGGAGGGAAACGGGAAACAGGCTACTCCTACGGGCTTATACACTCCCGACGGACCACTTCGCTTTCTATAACTCGAAAAAATTTACATTTTGACACAGTATTCGCCGAGGCCAGATTCTGAGATAATCAAACTCAGCTCGGAAGCCAATCCTCAGCTTTTATCGACATCCCATTCTTTCAAAATTCCTTTCAAAAAAACCAAAAACCAAAAAAATAAATAAAACGCAGAAATTATATGAGAAATCTCTGAGCCTTCGTCCGCGTGACTCCGGGATGAAGCGAAGAGCTCCACGATGAAAGAAAACGGAGAAAAATGGAAAGGCAGAGAGCGAGAGAGACGTTAAAGTTTCCCGGAATTCAGACCGGAGTAATCACTCCCTTGGCAGCCGTTGTACGAATCCTCGACAACCAGCAGGTGTCTGCGAGGCGGTAATTTCCGTAAATAAGAGATGAAAACCTGCCCGTCGAGTGGCCCTATTCATCCGGTAAGAGAAGAAACTTTAATGGTACCACCTCTTCTTCGGTGCATCGGCAAAATCGAATGGCAAGGGTTTAGAAGATCCGATGAAGAAATCGGCGGAAGAAATTCGATTTTTGACTAAAGGGGACTTTGTGTGTTTCCAGAAAGTGAGACGAAGAATATTGTAAAAAAAAAGTGACGAATGAAGGTTGATGGTGATAATCGTAATTAATTTTTCTCGTTCTTTGTTGTTGGCTGGTTAGTTTTCGCTGTCGTTTATTGTTCGCTAGTTGTTCCATACTCTGGGCTGTGCATCGGCACATCGGTTTTATACAGACGCCTATAAGAGGTTGTGGGAGCAAGAGGACTGCGACGTGGGAGCGTCCTTGTGTTTGCTCCCGCGGCCCCCATTGTCCGTTGTCCCCCTTGACTTACTGGCTACCAGCAAGAAGCAAAAGCCGAAGCCGTAGCCGTACCCATAGGCCTCACTCATCGAGAATGGTTTACTTTGGGATATACACATGTTATCTCGAATCGTGGAGCTTATACAACACGCTCGAACGTATACCGTATACGCACACCGTCTTATCCTACAATGAAACAACATTACGATATACTCCTCGACTCTTACACCAGGCTCCGCGGCTACCAGCGTTAATTGGACGTCGGTTCCTTAATTAACTATAAATAGAAATGCGCGGGTAATCCGTGCGCGGAGTTCGAGTATATGAAAACCGAAAGTTACCCACGTATACGTCGATAACAGTTCTGCTTTCCCACCCGGAGAATTTCCAGAGAAAAATAATTTGAGAAGAAGAAGAAGAAGAAAGGGACTCGGTGTCACTTCCAACCGTGGGAATAATAATTAGTCTAGCTACCGTCTCTCCTCGAGTGTTTTTCACGCGAGCAGGTAATATCGACAGTTTGACGAGAAATAATTTAGCCGTATATTTCGCGGTGTTAAAGGTGCGAAAAATGGAGTCCCCCCGCGCGCTTGGGAACTCGCGCCTTCAGCTCAGTGGCGGAGTCTCGTCCTTGACCGGTTCTATCGTGTGACCGATCTCGGGCGTCACAATACTGCTTGTCCCTCCTTGCCGCATCCCCACGACTCGTGGAGTCGCCGGGTTACTTCTCTCTCCTTCTTTCTTACTGTTAACTTTATTTTTATTTATTTTTTTCCTTCCTCCTCTCTATCTTTCGCCGTCTTTGAACCGCGTGCCTTCTCGGGTATATGTGTAGTAGCATCCTTTGAACAACCCTTTCCCTGTACACCACACCGAGCTCGCTACCTCGGTATAGGTACTTTTAAGATCCCAAGCACCAAGTTTTTTGCCCCTGATCCTCAACTCGACAGCCTTATGCGCGGGACATGAATTTGGTCAGACATCGAAGGCAATTACCCCGTCCGCGGTATGCTTTCATGGGTTAATCGCGCTTTGAAGTGCGCCCACTTTCTCGTGATTAGATTAGATCCGACGACGACTTCGCCTTGCCTTTCCTCCACAGCCCAGCTAATACCCGAGTCTCAGGATATGAAGCTACCATTTTTTAACAATAAGAAATTCAAATTTTACGCAACATTATTCCCGTTTCCTGGAAAGTTCGACAATTTCTCCTCGTATTTTTTTTGTTTTTTTTTTTTTTTTGTACTCCGATTTTTTTAGAAAATACAATGTTACGTTAGCGTCATAATTTCGACTGAGAATCTCTGCAGCTCGGTCGTAGTTAAAATAGTGGGAGTCAAACCAGGAGTAGTGCAGGTACCGCTCTTCGGTTTCCCCCAAGCTGCGAGCTGGTATATGGCGGTCGGGAGCGTGGCTGAGACAATGGAACATTAAGCCGCAGCGTGGTTCTCTAGACAGGAAATTACAGGGATCACGGGAGATTGACAGAAAAACGGTCGGGGCGGGCGTACGGACCGCCAAGGACCAAACTTCCTTCGTCCTTTCCGTACGCCTGTATAAGTTTCAAAGGGGGTAATTCCGGGCCGTGAACTGCGGCGATCGATTTTCAGGATTTCGCGAAAAGAATGCCAGAAATTCGCGATGGCTGTTCCGGAGTTTACGCAACCGTGCGGTTGTTATTCAAATTCCGTTAATTAACTACCTTCCATTTCCTTATGGACTGGAAACATCGCGAAAGTCGATTCGTTAGCGCTACCTACTAGAGAAGGAGCTCGGGTCCGAATCGACCGACTAAATATCTATGATCGAATGCGAATCCGGGACCTTGAGGTTGGCGCAGCGCAGAGGTGCGCCGATTTTATCATCAACGTCTGCAGACGACTAGTCAACCAGTCAACCACAAAGGCGTGCTGTGGAGTTAGCCTGCGCATATCCATCGTCAACGTATTTATACGCATGTTTATATACGCGTTGGTATATATCCAGTAATTGCCTCGATGGCAGCAGAAGCGGGCAGGAAACGATTTGCGTTTTAGGTATTAGTGACCACGATCGTAGTACGTACATGTGTACGTATCATCCTACCGATACGATTCACCGGAATGACTCACTCGCTCGCGTCATCGACTCGAAAACGATTTTTCTTTCCCCGTACGATGACAGAATTCTGTTTTGTTCCGAAACCTCCGGGGACTATTTTTTATTTTTTTCAAATTTTTGTAGGAAATTAAAAAAAGAAACTAGACGGAATTCGGTCCTTCTTTTGCCCGTCGACGATATCAACCGGCAATTATTATATACGAGCAAAATGAGACGCGCGAGTCGCGGGCTTCTGCGGTCGGCGCACGCTGTGTTGCGGTCAATCCCGGTATCCCGAACACACCGTAAGGTAGATAGAAGGTAGGTAGATGTACGTAGCTACCCATTGCATGGCACGCTGCTTCTTAACTGCCCCTATTCCTTGACTTGGAAGGTGGTGAAGTTACCCGAGCTCTATACAACGCATTATACGCTCCACTCGTACACGCATACACATACATACATACGTCAAGGGGAAACCCAATTATTGCCGGACTGAACAGACCGCAAAACCGAGCGAGAGTGCCAAAGTACCCTTCGATATGCGTATCGCTACATTCAACATCCTAAGGCGGTAGATTTTATACGAAAATACAAAGACCAGGATTTTCCACGGGTAAAACGAGGTCCGAAATTCTCCGATTTGATTTTTTTACGGCAAACGTAAGAAACACATGGCATACGTACATATATACCAAAGTACCGCGGCTAGAGCACGTGTCGATAAAATATATTTTATAACGTCAGTTGCGTAACGAGGTATGTGTTGGTAGAGGTTATTCGACTGATAGTAATGCTAATGGTGAACGCTGTACAACGAGATAATCACCGCGCCTTACCTAATGCACTTTCCGTCGAGGTATAAGTACGCGTAGGTATACGCCGGGAGACAGCTTTCGGTGACGTATATTATTGCACGGTGCTGTTTGCCGCTCGCTGTTTTCCGTTTGCTGCTGCTGCTGCTGCTGCTGCAAGGATACGGCGTATGCGCGTATGTATATGAATATAAATATAGGAACCTAGGTACGTCGGACATCGCGTGATCTCCTTATAAAGACTGACTCGGTTTCAAGTTTTAATCTTCAAAGCCTCCATTAAATTTTCACCTCACAACAGCCTACGACTGTCCCAACTTCGTCCGAGAAATGCTGCAGGCTCGAACGTCTGTTATTCAATCTAGTCGTGCACATAACAGCACGTATTTAACCGAGTCATGATAATTCGAGTATAACTGTACCCAGTTCTACAACCCGAAGTTCACAATTGGCGAGAAAAATTCGTTAATCTGGGTTCAGTATCATCGATCACTTCATTTCATCGATCGGTGAGACTGAATTCCTAGTTTATCTACAGGAGTGATTTTCCTTTCGTAAAAACGAATTGGCGTTTTCAAAATAATACGAGCTGGGTTCCGATCGCTCATTTTCAATCGGGAATAATTCAGTTTGTATGATTTATGGAAAGACAGAAGATATCGTAGCCTAAGTATCGAACGGGAAATGAAAAACTGATCGAATTCGAATACGAACGGCCGGCTTGTTCCAATTATAATTAAATCCTCGGATCGGATAGGAGTTCAGTGATTGCGGTAGGTTGATAATCGGACGAGAGACCGTAGCTCGTTGGTACGTGACTCTGATTACGAAGATCTACGTTTCCGACAAAGTAACGTCGTCTCTTCCGACGAATATCTGCTGCCACCTATCGCCGGCGTGCGGAAGTGCGTCAGAAGTCTCTCCCTCTCGCGTCTCTCTCGTCTCTATTTTTCTCTCTCCTACTCTCCGCGGTTCGTTCATTGAGCAAGGATGTCAAATGCTCCATCGTCCGAACCGGTACCCAGCTATAACATATACTATCGCTCCAGCTCTCCGGATCGTATAATAATTAATTATTATGCGAAGTCTCGTTAATTTATTGACCGGATAAAGAGGAAAAATCTTTCGCGTATAAATCTACTCCTCGTTTATTCGCCCCTGTACATCTATCCATACGTCGACTATTTATAGCCGAAGATATCCTCCCGGCCGCGCCTATAATAGCCACATCGATAACCGAGGCGATCGATCCCTTGATTAATTTTATAAATTTTTTTATTTTCTTTCATCACTTTTTTGAACCACGGAATCAGTATGCGAAATTCGAAACTCCCTCCGTCCCTCGATCTGTACATATTTAAAGGAAAAAACGGGATCACAGATCCGGTGGAAGAAATTGAACGCGATTATAACGAATGGAGACGTCGATCTCGCGGGGACCGCAAAGATGTAATCAAAAATCGACGCGGGGATCAACTCTCGGTCTATAATCCGGTGGAATCGTTCCTTGACGAAATTTGACGGAGTAATTCGTCGATAGTAATAACGCGACTGATCCCTTCCACGAAATAAGCTCCATAAGCTTTTCTGGACCGGGGTTGCCGCGCGGCGTACCTAAATCGTAATTCGCGTTTGCGCGCCAAGTACCTAGGTAAGTATAAATACCCTGTATATGATCCTTGCTCGCTCGAGTTCGCGCCTGGGTTTCGGCTCGGTTATCGGGGTGCCCGGGGTAGATGCTGGAGAGTGAGAGAGAGGGAGAGAGAGAGGGAAGGGAGGGCTCGGCGAGGCCGGGGGTGGCAGATTGATCCGTCACGGAACGCGAGCACAATCACCCCCATTAGACATTATGTGTTTCCCGGTCACATCGAAATCGTGGAGTATGCCCACCGTTGCCATTGCCATTGCCGTTCACCGGAATGCATTTCGTTGCCCAAAATTACGTTTTACGTGGTCGCGGTGGGATATTGAGGAGCTGAATTAAGAGCTGGAAACTGCATTAAGCTCGTCCGCGTACGAAAATACGTTTCAGAACCCCTGCCCCGGAATATGAGGACCTTTTTGTCTCTCAACGAATGACTCCGGCGTGTTAAACTGTCGGATACACCCGACTTCGGTCAAATCTTTTTATAGGATCTCCGTACGATTGACAAATTCTCTTTCTCTCTTTTTTTTTCGAATTTATTATTCTTCTCTTCGGTTCGTAACTCATTTTTGGATTATTTCAGAACGCGATGTGTCACTCTTCGCGGTCTATGAGTACGCGGTTCCTTCTTTTCTTTTTCGGAGGTCTAGAGACCACACGTTGAAGATTGTACCGTAGAGTATAACGTACGCGTACGGTTAACTACCTAAATGAGTGATCGGGGAGTCACGTGCTACCGCAACTCTCTAAACTCTTTGATTTCTGAACGTAGTTCTAGAGACTCGACACGGACCTCTGCTCACCGTTTCCACAGCTCTTTGCCCTCGTACTAGGTACTCTATACCTCTGCCCGAGAGGTAACCGTCGAACTCGATCCTTACGAACTACAGCCACCCACGACGCCTGCCGACGCTCGAGGCTCGTTTGTCACGCGACAAATAGCTTCTCCGCCGCGTCGCTGCCCTCGGGCGTTTCCTCTCGCCCCTCGGCGACGCGCTCTTCCTCTTATTCTTCTTATTCTTCATCTTATTCTCATTTTTGTTCTTCTTATTCTTCGGGCAAGGACAGTCGCCTCTTACCCGTCACCTCTGGACCCGAGATTTTACCGAGAATACATTATTACCAGCCTTTCGTCGTTTATCTGACTTAGAACAGCAAGCTCGAGGTTTAAACCGTTTTACGACGTTGAGGTGAAACGTTTCAAGCGCGAGGAATTTTTTTTTTTTTTTTTCTTCCTGAAGAACGAAAATCTTGTACAAGGAAATTTTTGCCTAATCTTCGAGGTCGCAGGTTCGTATGAATAAATAAGAACGGAGATTCTTCGAGAGGCGAAACGCGGCGGACCCGCCGGTTATTATACGGGGCGTCACGGCGATGATGTATCCATCCTGGTTCGGATTGTCTCCGTGAGATGAAACCACCGAGCGTGAAATATGTACCACCCTCGTAGTATCCCGAGGATCCCACAGGACCTTCCTTCCTCCTTCCTTATTCAAGATTACATCGCCACCTCGCTCCTCGAGCTTCGAGACACCGCGTCTCACTTCCCAACCTTTACGAAATTGCGGCGAAGATATTCCGCAGGTTCTTCGATCCCGCGGGACTCTCGATACTCTTTTTTCTCCTTATTCCTTTTCCGATATTATCCGCGATAAAAATTGAACAGAATTTTCATCCAGAAAACGCTTCGAAATTAACAAAAGCAGAGATCACAAAGAGGAGGAGGACATCGCGTGCTTCGTGTTCAACGATTCGTTCGAAAACGTTCGGGCACTTTTTTGAAAAGCGTCGAGACACGCTCTTCGGGGAAACTGAATGAAACTTTCTGGTCGCGGGACGTTAAAGGGGGTATTTTTGGACGACGAGGCAACTATTTCCATATATATGGGTACAGTGACGGGGCATAGATCATAAGGACTCTTTCCCTTCCTCCCTTAAGCCACGTGCCAGCACGTGCCTCTTCTCTTTCCCCTGGACTCCGTAGCTACGAACGATACGAAAGCCGGGACTTACGACCGCGGGGAATCCCTCGAACAAACTACGACTCCCTCTCGCTGTTCGAAATCCACCACCAACGCCGCGGACACCGCAACGACAATCCACTCAAGTGCGTCCATCCCTTATTGCCACGCGCGCAACCCTTCGATGCTACATTAAAGAGCTTCTATTATGCTCATTTCTATATCATAGGGTCGGCTCGTCAATACGAATCCATATTCCCCGATGTTGTGTTTATTAGGACAATCGTCAATCGGTGTAAACAATCCTTGAATATTCCATCAGCGACGAGAGACGGTTTTAGGCCGAATTAATTCCATCCCATTCAAAGAAAAAGGGTCTGAATTATTTCCCTCATATTTTCTTACCAATTTTTACGATAGAAATAGTATTAGGTACAGAAGTAAATAATTATTACGCTTAGACGAGTCCTCGTATACGAAATAATAATCAGTGAATTTGGAAATTGGGATATAAACAGATCACTGAAAGTGGTTTCATTGATTCGACCGGTGATCAGCTCGGTAGGCGTTTGTGGATTATCGAGAAATCAAAATAAACAGCGATTGAAGAAACGGCCAGAGCTGATCGAGCCTGTGTGTAAGTCTCGCAGTTTATCGTGGTCGAACGTACACGTACGACGTATACATCAGGGTGTCGAAAAACCGACGAGGGATGCTCAGAGATTTAGTAACTCGTTAATCGATCCCGTGGTCACGCTAACGACTAACAAAGTGAATTTAATCGACGTACTTTTAAAGAATTACATCATACGCGTAGTGCGATATGTCAGTCGTTGTGCGCACCGGCCCTTGGGGCGGAGAGGAAGTATGGCCCATCGTACGGTACTTCGAACGTCATCAGAAACCAGAATTCATGACATTCAGTAAGTTTATTAATTTTATTCATTAATTTTCTGTCGTTTATAAACCGAGTCGAATTGTTGTGGAATAAAAACGGAATTCGTTCGATCGCATGTGTGTTTCGGTAGCAGGGAAATTCAGGGATTGAGAATCCGGAAGGTGGCTCTTTTTAATTTCTTCTCACTCTCGTTTTATTAATATCCCGGAAAGCGAGAGTCTTCGAAAACGTGGGCGAACCGATTCGTAATGCGAGTCTCTCAGGTCGATTGGTTCAGGCTCTTTGGAATGGGGAGAATAATGTATTCCGATGCATTAGAGTTCGCCGATAGAGTTTACGTGTCAACGACTATGAGCACGGGCACATACACGCGCGAATGTGTGTGTATATAGTAGATCTATAAATCGTTAACCCGAAATTGACAATAGTAAATCGTAGAACGAGTCGTCGCCTTGTGTACTTAGTCGTTTCGCCACGTAGCCCTAATAACAATAGGTGAAAAACTGTCGCCTGTATCTATACGGATACTGTATGTTGTACCTTTTCCTTTGCTCGCTTGTCGTCGCTTCTGGCTATTCGCCCAACCCACTGCTATGAAAATAATTGAGTATAAATAAGCCCATGATGGATAGAGCCTAATAATATTACGATCTCGTGGCCTTTACCTCCCCAGGGAAGAACTAAGGGGGTGTGTTTGACATTTAGCATTTCCCGCGGGTGCGCCACGTCGAAACATCACCTTTTTTTTCTTCTCTCTCTCTTCTCTCCTTCCCTGACGGGATTAATTTTCCAAAGTATCTCACGGTATCTGATAAGCGAGGTGTTATCTTGTTTCTATTTTGTTTTTATTTTTTGTTTTTTATAACGATGCGGAAAATTCGATAGTTTTCTTTGTCAACTTTTCTTTGAACGAATTACACTGTTCAACGATCTAGTTCGGTGCTTTATACTGCAAGTAGCGCAGTGGCATTATCGCGGCAAGCGATAACTTACCGAGATCTGATGTAAATAGCGCACTTACTTA
Source organism: Tenthredo distinguenda (assembly GCA_947538915.1). Classification (NCBI taxonomy): domain Eukaryota; kingdom Metazoa; phylum Arthropoda; class Insecta; order Hymenoptera; family Tenthredinidae; genus Tenthredo; species Tenthredo distinguenda. The sequence continues at coordinate 19,097,260 of OX384536.1, read as the reverse complement.
TTCGCCACCGAGGCACAAGTTAAAAATACCAAGTCAAGAAGGGGAGACTTTTTTTTTTTCTTTTTGCGTAATGAAAGCAATCAATTCAAGTCTCTCCGACCCCAACCCCGACTTCTAAAGCCCCAACCTCTTCCTCCCTCGATTCTCTCCTTCTCGCTCCCATTTTCCATCCCTATTTACCAGTCAAGTTTCCTTTTCTTTATACCACCCACTACCCCTGCTTTTTTCCACCACTACTATATCCTACTATACTTATACTATACTGTACCGCGATCCCCAGGTCGAGCGATCCCCGCGACCACTTCTGTAGTCATCATAAAATGCGCTGCTTTCAAGTCTCGACGATTGCTATATACTTTTCTCCTTTTTTTTTTCTACTCCTTGCTTCTCTCGCTCTTTCTTACTCCTCATCCTTCTTCTTCATCTTCTTCTTCTTCTTCGTTCGTTCGTTCGCAGCTTCGGGGAACGGGTATATAAAATAACGAAATGGGGTTTATCCCGCAGAGAGAAGGCCCGCGCAGACACAACTTCTTCTTCTTCAGGGGGGTTTTGCAGAGTTTGCGGGACTATACGCGGAAAAGTAGGATGAGAAAGAGAATGGGAAAGAGAAAGATGAAGAGGGTAAGAGAGCCGAGCTCTGGCCTCTTTAAAACAGCACTAAAGTATCGTTAATCTTGGGAAAAGGCCTCTTATTTCCAACCGGGACAAACTAGTTAGACACATCCACTTGATACAAAAATAAATTGCTCCCTTCGGCGATAGATCCTCTCCGAAAGATGCTGCAGAAATCTTCGGCAAATTTAACTCTTCCGAGTATATAGTCTTCCGATATTAGTCTCTCTTCGCTTCCCTCCACTTTTCCTTCATGAAAATTGACGCTAAGAGGAAAAAAAAGTCATTCACGATATCGCGACGATTCAAAGCAGATTTGAGATCAGCGAGGATACTCGAAGGGTTCGAAATCGCCGGATCGGATATAGGAAACTCCTGGACTACACCCCCGCCGATCTCCTACCTCCCTACCAACGACGCCCTGGTTGCGACGTGCACTGATTACGTGTCCCGGTGCACTCGTGATCGATGCACCCCGCGGTGGGCCAACCTCATCTGCATCTGGCTCTACCACCCTTTAGACACCCCCAATGTCCCTGAGGCTTCGCGTCGCACCGACACACACTGTGTGTTTGTATAGTATGGTGCGGGACGCGTTGCACTCCGGACTTATACCCCGCCATCGTCGACGCCGACGCCGAAGCCACCGCCTTGCCTTACTGCAATCATGTTACGGACATATTGCACGTCAACGGGAGCTGAGCTCCTCGTTCGTTTGCGCAAATTATATGCCAAAGTAAAATCTCGCTTCTTATACCAAGAGGATTATTACGCGAATAATGACTAACGATGTGATCACGATTCTGCACGAGGTTCGGTGCAGGGATGAGGGTTCAATCCTGCAGATATGAATCCTCCTGTCGCTTTCCTGCACCGAAATTTCTTCCGTCATTCGTCACGAAAACCTCCTAGGGATCCGAGGAGAGGAGATTCGTTCGTTAATTCGATTCCGCCGATAGCCGAATATCTAGAATCTTGAAAAATGCGAAACTTCGAAGCTAGTTTTCCCCGGAACCACTTTTCCGGACACGTCGCCTACGATCGCTCCAAAACGAGGTGATACATCGCCTCTATATACTTTTGACAGTTTTCCCAAAATCGATACCTCCCTATACGCTCTAAGGGAACGATTCTTCTATACGGATTAAAATTTCTGCCCCCGAATCGATTGAAAAATGAAGAAATTAATTTGCAAAAAGAGGCCGGGGTAAAACTGACTAACGAAAAGGATCTCGTTGCAGAATTCTCTCGTATGACATATACCTGTGTGACATAGATACACATAGGCACCGTCCCAAGCCCCATTTATACTCATACGTTAGTTGGATATGCGAGGGGTATACGTATAACACATCGTCACGTATAGTTGCGCAAGGCGTTGCAACGCAACACTCGATTCTTTTCTGCGACGCTACTATACGCTGGCATACAGGAAGACGGTCGAGCGAACGACGTACGTAGGTATCCATGGACTCACCTGTCCTCGGTGAAACACAAGGTAGCACACCAGAGCGAGCGAGTGTCTAGTGTCAACGCGAAACTAAGTAAGAATAAGAGAAAGCCCCTCGCCCTCGCCCTCGCCCGCCGTACCCTCATCCTCGTCCTTGTCCTCCTCTTCCTACTCCGTATCAGATCCTTGGCCAGAAAGTGAGAAAGAGAAGCGAAGAAGAAGTGCGAGGGAGAAGCTATCGGGCGGCGGTGGACACTCGAATATGTAAGCCGGTCCGTGTGAGATTCGCGGCTCGCCGACGATCCCACCGACGTTGACCGCACCTTCCGGGCGATCGGGGTGATCCGGGTGATCCGGGAGACTACGAACCCCGTTCCCTACACCGCGATCGCATCCCCACCCGCCCAAACTCACCTCGCCACTTCACTTTGTGACAACGTTTGTCTCAACTCGACGCGTAATCAGTTCGCTAATGATCATCTCGAGGACGGATCTCTATCGATCGCGGGTCATCGCGTTCGGTAAACGATTTTGGAGGATCCATCGATCGGCAAAATAAAAAATAGTGAAACTATAAAAGCTGTGCGGTGATTTGCGAACCTTAGTGCGTTTTGGAGTCTTTTTTGTCATTTTTCGATCTTCCGATTACCGAATCGTGCGGAGTTTCGGTTTTTTGAACAGTAAACAGGTGGAATCGCGTTTGGCTAATTCCGTCAGCTCATTGAACGCTCAGTGCCAAAGTCAGAGCATGCGCACGCGATAACTTCGTTGCAATATTTCTGCAATTAAAAGTTCTGCTTATGACACTGGCGATGAACAACGTGTGGTAGTTACTCGTCGTATTCAGCTAGCCGTACTGTCGCACTACACTAAAAACTACTGCGGAAAATAGCTCGCCGAAAAATTTCGCGCTAAAAAATTATCTAGATCATTTTTTTTTTTTTACGTTCAGAAAAACTGGTCAAAGAAAAATTTCTAGAACTACGGAAACTCCAGTTTCTATAAGTTTTCGATACGAACTTCCAAATTTTAATCCCAAGTTATTGAAAAAGAAGTTTCAGCTGTACTTGAAATTAAATTATTGATGTGAGTTACGTACCTGATGTTAAAACGAGGAGAGAACTTACGTAGTCGAGGATAGATTTTTGAATCAGTCGTCTCGGATGCGAGAAGAGTGGAGTAGCTGCTCGCCGTGGAAATCTACACGTTTATTTAGCAATCTTTGGTTCGCGATGCCAATAATACCGTTATCGCGACGGTCGACGCCGCGAGCGTCGTCGTAGCAACCCTTCGCGACGCCGCCCTTCACATGATCACGTGACTGGTAAATAGCCAACCGACGTTCGGCGTCGCGATGCTGGATGCAGCGCGAGGGGTTGAAGGCGGGGCTGAGGCACAACAGCGACGATGAAACGGACGGAGTTGTTTCGAAAGCGGATCTCTCGACCAAGAAGTCAAAATCACACGTGCCCCTAACACGCTCCGCTGTTGTCGCCCCTCTAGACTCGCTGGACCACAGAAGCTCGTCGTTTTTCAACCTCGGATACAAAACAACGCCGCGATCAGTGACCGTGATTAACTAGCCAACGCGGGTCCACCGTTTTACACTTTTCAACGATTTTGACAAATTTACCGGTCAAATTCCCGATCGGACCTTAAATTCCATAAAACGCTGAGTGACGGGAATAAACCTAGTGGCGACTGTGTCTCCGTCTTTTCTATCCAAAAAAAAACGAGATTTTACTCCAGCTTTACCAAACGGAAGGAAAAACCGACGGAATCGTGTGCCGTTACGAGTGTGACTGTTAATATTGACGAAAGTTCGGGTACTGCGGTTTAGAGAGTTCAAGAAACTCTGACTGTGTGGTTTTATGGTGTTTTCATTTTTTTTTGTTAGTCAAAATGGGTTAAAAAAAAACGTTCAAGTTTTTTGAAAGGTGCGTGCCGGGCTTCCACCGTCGCAATGGATACGTGTCGTACCTCGAAGTCCCGTGCGATTAGGATAGAGTTGAAGTATTAATCGACGATTTGCTCGACGGAGTCGATTTCGGATTTTGGTTTTATAAAACGGTGTGAGGAGCTTGGGAGCTACCCGATCCCGCAAATAGAGCGTCGGGATGAACCGGTGGTCCGGATGGCCGGCGAACCGCTGCGGCCTCGAAGAACCACCCGCCGTCGTCGACAAAGACGCTCTTGACGACGCTCTTTGTGCTATATTCCCATGAAATTTTGCCACCTATTTATTCCTCCGACTATTCAATATCGAGACGGGAGTTTGAGAGACGGGAGAAAAGTCCCGGACCCAATTCTTCGCGGCGAATCTGGATCCGGAATCGAAGAGGAGAAATATTCGATCGAGGAAAGTTAGCTACGCAGGATCGGGACCAGGTGCTGATATTCGGCGCCATGGACCTGAGCACCGCGTATCGCTACAATCAAAATATGATGGAATATTATACCTGTAAGAGACCAAAGTTTGGAATTAATCACTTGCTTAGGATCGAGCGCTAAGGTCTGGCTTTCATCGCGGTTTGTCGTAGAAATCGTGAAAAGATCCTTGAGTTCCGTGAAGAAACAGTTTTGAGATGAATTTTGAGACGGGGTTTCGATCCAGCGACGGAATGACGAAGTGATTCGGGATATTTTCTATCATTCTCACAGTACCCTTGCTGAAACGTTGTGCAACGAGGATTCTGGCCAAGTGAATCCCATTGTATCGGTGCTATCGAGGATCAATTAATTTAGATGAATCCCAGACCGACTGATCGGTATTAAATCGAATGACTGTAGCACAGCGTGGTTTCGGTGCACGCGAGTAGAGAAACCCGAGCAAAACGCTCTTCGTCTTAACGTAAATCGCGGTACTGTCTTGATCCGTTTTTTAAAGCCATGTAATTCCGTCTGTCAGAATTTGGAGCGATAATTAATTCGCGAACTTCTTAACGTGCGGAAAAAGAAAATAGCGAAGGATTTTTTCCCCCGTTCGTCAGATTCGGTTTTCCGCGAACGCGAAATGTCGCGAAAATCTCAGCGACGGTACGAAGGGCGAAACGTATGACTCAGAAATTTCATCCGGAATGGAAAGAATCGCTGATTGAGGGATGAAAGAGAAATATGAGTACGGGTTGTGATTTTCGAAATACGAACGAAGGCATTTTGGTTAGAAACTCTACGTTCGCAGTCTTAGTCTTTGAATCGCGTTGCATCGGTATCTGCGAAAACGTGTATATATGCAAAGAGTTGAGACAGTAGGACAAAACTATCAAATTTCATCTTCGGCTCTCCGGTAGGTTTCATACTCGATACTATGTCTCTAGTGACAACGGACAGCCTAGCACGCGTTTGCGAGATGAAGGTATTGCTTTTCGCGGAGATCCGAGACTCAAGAACGCGTGCGGAATGCCGGGTAGTTTTGATTACGCAAAATCCGATACCGCGGAAGATTTCGAAAAGAGGATTGCGGAAAAATACCGGAACGTTCCGCCCGGCTGAATCCCTCCCGCAATCTGCTCGGCATCCTCATTCCGTCCGGCTCTAAAATCACCGAATTCCGGATTCCAAATTGCCCAAAACTGAAACATCGCGAATATGAAAAATGTGGGAAATCCACAGGTTGCAGCCTTTTGTTGCACCTAAGACACCCTTCCGTTCCGCAAAAGCGAACGGACATTGACCCAGTCCGTCGCCGATTTCCGGGTTTCTTTATCTCCCAAAAATCATAAGATGAGTCGACCATTACACGATCCTGGAAGAACGGGCGTATAGATCGTCTTCAGATAAATTTAAAAAGTGTATCCCAAAGCCTGTGCCAGTAGCTGCGGTTGGCAGACACGACGATCGACGTAGTCAAGCGTCGGCGTCGGTTCCGGCGTCGGCGTAGCCGCGATTTCGTCCCCCGGCACCGCGGGATGCAACCATAAACGCGTAGACCGATTGATTTGCGACCGGAACTAGAAGCTATAGGCTGGATAACGACCAGCCTCCAATGTAGCCGGTATATGGATGCCAGATTCTCATTGTTTCTTTCTCGTAGCCGATCGGATGGACGGATTCATCGATCACTAAAACGAAAAAAAAAAACGATGAAAAAAGGAAAAACAGGCGTTATTTCCTACCGAACAGCAGGACCCGTATTCTCATATTTCGCAGTTTTTTTCGGCAACAAGTCCCACTGACAAACTCGGTATTTCGATTCCGCAGAAATCTGTGAAATTCGATTCGTTTTCGAAGAAGTTTTCCATCGCCTGGTTTATTTTCTTGGCGAATTTTTGCCGGGCGATACAGGGGCATGTGCCGAATTTATTTTGAGGAAAAACAAGTGGCCTCTTTGCAGCGGAAACCGACATCTGGTTAAGTCCTACGGTAGAGGAATAAGAGAAGAGATGTCTGCTCATAGCTTCGCTATGAGATTACGGTGTAATAAATTGAAGTATAACTTGGTAAAGCGTGGCCTAATATTGTAATGGAAGTTGTACACCCGAGCGTACCCTAGCCCTAGCCCTCGACATATGTCCTTATTCTCGAGCCAGCGAACCAATGATCAAATGATCAGCCCTAACAACAACGCGAAAGAAAGAACACCCCGCGGTACCGGGTAATCGAATTATCTCGCCCTGGTCTATGTCGACGATTATTATGACACCGAGTTTATTTCCTGCGCCAAAAATGACTCGTCTTTGACGTAACGCGTTCGATTTTTTTTTCCTATAAAGGGAAATATACGTTTTAGCATAAAAAATATATAAAATCGAAAAATTTTTGAGCATAGAGTGAAATTTTCTCTATTTTCGAGACTTTCCATCGATTTTTTACCCTTCTCTTATTCTCGCTTCAGGCCACGGCGGGGTGAATCAACTTGGTGGTGTTTTTGTCAACGGAAGACCTCTGCCGGACGTGGTGAGGCAGCGAATCGTCGAGTTGGCACACAGCGGGGTCAGGCCTTGCGACATCAGCAGACAACTCAGGGTATCTCACGGATGTGTTTCGAAAATACTATCGAGGTAAGTGCAGCTCCGATATTTCTCCTCTCTTATTTCCTCCCACTAAATCCCAAATAAAAACAAAAAAGAAAAAAAGAGGAAAGGAATATAGACTCCGGATTCACCAGATCTAATAACGACTCTGGCAAATTCGTCTCCGCGAAACGCATCCCACTCGCGATATGCATAATCGTATCCACGCATGGGTATCCCGTCCTTTTTCCATCCCGTCGAAAGCTCGATGTGAAAAGCCTCCGAGTACGGAATGGGCGAGAACCGGGGCCCCATCAAACGGCCACGAGGCCGGTTATGCCGGGACGAAAAAACATGAAAACCGCATCGGGCACCGCCCGTAGCCTTCCTTCCGGTTCTTTCCCTTTGCTTCTGCGGGCACCCTTCGCCATCTTCGTGTTGGTGAAGCGGGAGCCGCGTCTCTCCGCGGCTTTACTGGACCAGCGGTTTTTATTACCGTATAAGAAAGAGCAGGGCCAACTCTGATGCTATATTCTCGGCTGTAATCGAGTCACCCGATTCATAATTTCGACTCCTTTTTCATCAATCTTTCCGTCCCCGAAACGGGGGTTGAAAATTTTACTCCTTCTGTTTTCTGATCGAAAATTAACCCCGCGTACCGATCGGACTCGTTCCTATTCGGCTGTTTTAACTTCGAACTCTAAATTTTATCGCGACACGTGTTACCCCGTTGCAGTATGGGCATAGATTTCGAGGGCGAAGAAAAAAGAGCTACGTATACGATTCATACATAAATCAACCCGTAATAGCTGTATCTGTATGCCAACACAGGCTCGCGAAAGGGTGCGTGCGAACAATGAGCAGAGAAGCGGGTTTACGGTGTGCAGAAAACGCCATGTGTTCAAAAAAGGCGGTGTTTTCTCGTTCGGGGTATATAATCGTAACCTTAATCGCGCAACATCACTATTTCGCAATATTAGGGGGGTGGGAGGGGGGTGTATGCGGCGAATAGTGTAATCGCGTAGCGGCTGGAACCGGGATACAATTTTTATGATATTTTTATGGAAAAATTTTCCCATTTCGTTCCTATTTCCCCCCGCGTTTATCCGATCCTGGATCTATACGTTGGTTGCACCATCCAGTTTACACGCGAATTACCTAAATCGCAACGCGACTCGGCGCCGAGTTTTGGGATCAGCATCAATCAGGACCTGAAACCAGCAGCGCGGGCCACAACCAAACCATTATTGCGGGGCTCTAAACGTAATTGAATTTAACTACGAGCGAAGATATTATTTAACTAATTAAGCACAAAGGGTTCGTTCATAACGACCACCCTGGAGATAAGATCGGTACGGTCCAAGTTCGGCGGGGGGTCGTGGTACGGACTTTGTGTTACGTCGACGAAGCCGCAACCGATTGCCTCGAGGAGCAAATCGTTACGCTACCGTAATATAGAAAGGACGAAAATTATAAATTATGACCAGCGATATTATCGCATGTTTCTCAACTTACCAGATTTTCATATTCCCCAGGTATTACGAGACCGGAAGTTTCAAAGCCGGAGTAATAGGTGGATCGAAACCAAAAGTAGCTACGCCACCCGTAGTCGACGCAATCGCGAACTACAAAAGGGACAATCCGACCATGTTCGCATGGGAAATCCGGGACAGGCTCCTCGCCGAAGGGATCTGCTCCCAGGACAACGTTCCCTCCGTCTCGTCGATCAACCGGTGAGTAAATGAAAACAAGATTCGATTTGGAAAGAAAACTGTTATCAAAAATCGATGAAGTTCTAATTTTACAAATCTTCGAATTGGAAAGCAAATAATTTGCGTGAGGTTCCATTAGCACCAGTTGATCAGGTTAGCGTGTTCCACTTGTAGCGAATTCGATACGCGTTACACTCAATTTCATTAGCACCATTGGGGGGATCGGGGGCGGTAGATAAGCATGAGATAAAGCGGGCTGAGTACCGGCTGATTAAATCTCGGGACATATGTGAGCAGATCAACGAGGAGAGCCGGGTTTCAGAGGGCGGATGAGACCCGGTCGAGTGTTCGAGTGTTTCGGTGTTCTAGTGTTGGTTGTCGAAGAGGGGAAAAAGAGAAGAGGGTGTTCGCCGTTCCTCCTTCAACCTTCACCCCCGTTCTCGGGTTTGTGCGGTGCTGATACGCCGTAATACCGTCCCACGGGATGGAAACATCCACCCTGAGCTCTAGCTCGCGTTTGAAACGGGAGGGAACAGCCAGCTCTGTCGATCGGTCCTTCTCTCTTAGTCCTATAAGTCTCGCACCCCTACCCCTACGTAAAAACACTTGAATTAATCCGCCAATTCCCTCGGCGGACCTGCCGCGCTCCAAAAGGTCAACCAGCCCGAGGGACCGCGATATACCCAGCCCCGTCGACGTATGTGCACCATTTCGTACCTACGCTGACTTTTATCTCGAAACAGTTCCATAAGCCGACGTACACCCGACGGCCCGACCACTCGGGGAGTGATTAGCGATCTCTTCGCCCCGATACATCGACCGGGCATGGCATATGTCTAGGAACATATCCCGACGGTGTTATCGGTAAACTATATTAGATAGCGGATATTGTTTGCCAGTGGTTATGGCTAATACCTCGACACACAACGGGCAGGTAATTCTGTCCAGGAATTAATAAGCGGTATCGGACTATCGGGGTCCGAACATCGACAGGGAAGAATTGTCGATCGGTTGCTCGGAGGATCTTGGAAAATTCGATTCGGACGGGATTGGGAAGAAAAGACGAAGGGGAGATCTTTTCCCTCTCGTATTTAGCAATTCATTCGCCTAATTTCGTTATTAAGATGTATAAAAAAGCCACGACGCATTGTTCCGGCGAATTTCATTTATCAAAGTATCCAATCAGTCGACCCCGTTCATTCCGATACGATATAATAAAGACTTCGATTGTCTTTTACGTCATAATCAGTGCTGCGAAATTTCGAACGTGTCGTTCGATCGCGAATTGGAGATTTGCTGGAACGAAAGTACAAGCGAACATATACATATATCTGAAGCGGAGGTATTAGATATCTAGTTTAACATTTTTTTTTCCTTTTTTTTCTATCAATTTCTCTCTTTTTTTATATATATATTTAGTTGGGTATCAGATGCATGAATGTATGGAGAAAAACGGAGGTTTCTATTTGGTATAGGTATAGGATTGAAGTCAAGGGTGTGTCGCGGTGGCTTGTTGCTCGAGCAAAGCCTCCACCTCCACCTCTGCCTCCGAAACCTCATCCTTATCCTCCTCCTCCCGATCCTCATCCTCCTAATCCTCTTCCTCCTTGTCCTCTTCTGCCCCGCGCGACCCGAGAGCCCAGATGTCGGGTATTGATCTGAATCTGGAGAGCAGATCGCTTGGAAAAACTTACCTCCTACGTAGAAACCTCTCGCGTTGCTCCTTATTCCTTACTGTAAGACCTCAGCGAAACGACCCTCAGAAATCTTGAGATAAGAGGAAGAAAAAAAAAGGAAAAAGAGAAAAACGGGAAAAGAATAAAAATAAACGGTGCGGATTTTTTCGAATTAGCGGAAAGATTAGTTCGGCGAGTTTTCAGAACAGAGATTCGAGTACATTTTTCAATCGCTTTGACATCCGTGATCGCAGCTCTTCTCTTCTTCTCTTTCTTCATCTTTTCTTACTCTCTAATTTTTTTTTCGTGAAAAATACATCACTTTACTTACTTCTTGGTTCCATCTCGCATTTAGGACGCGCGATATATATCAGAGCTGTTATTTTTACGCGGAGAAAGAGAGCACGAGGCAGCCACTACTCCATTACTTTATCCAGTGGTAAATTTTTTCCCTCTTCTTTATTATTTTTTTTCTTTTTTTCCTCACGGAAGTGGCACGCTTGTATCAAAGTGTCTTGGCAAAGCTACGAACCATACGTTATATTATCGTGGTTACGCGGCTATTATATTCTCATGCTCGGATATAACGCAAAAATTGAGACAATGACGGAGACACGCTACTTTGCCACAACGATTACAAAAAAATACCGAAAAGAGGCAGAAAACGAACACCGAATCTCTCTCTCCTATCTATCCACATCGTAAGCGAGAGCGAAAGTCGATCAATCCCTTTCATCGACGAAGAAACTATCGGACTCGTTAACCCTGCGCTCGGTAACGGGTAGGTCAGTGGCTTCGGTCAATCCGACCTAGAAACGCAAACGGAAAAATCTAAGAATTCGTCAATGGGATCGAATGGAAATTTTGAAAAAAATGATATCGGAGTGTTTTTGGAAGATCGAGTCCAAGGACGACGGAAGTCTCGATCACCCCTTCTTCTTCTGCCGTGTGGGGATCGTGGAAGTAAAAAATTCCCGGTAAAACAACAGGAAGTAAAGCAAAAAGGTTTTTCTTACGGCGATACGTTGGTCCCGCAAAGTGGTAGGCGCAAGGATGAAGGAGGAAGGAGGCTGAGGAGGAGGCTGGACCCTGCGTGGAACGGAACCTTGGGGCAAGCCTTGCTGCCTATCGATCCGCGCCTAAGAGTCTGCCGAGAGAACGGCGTGGGCTATGGTTCTCCTTCTATACACGTACGTGTGCGTGTGCGCAAAGAGGACTTCTCTTACACGTATATATCAAGATTATACTCCGTACGTGTGTATGTACCGATACAGACACACGTGTGTAAGTTATTTTATACATAGATGTGTGTACGTACACACGGGCAAAGATACGTGCAAGATAGACCTCGACGGAAAACGGGAGAGCCGTCTGCTCAACCGTAACTCCGCAGCTAAAGCCAAGCCTATCAATATTTCCTCCCGAAAATCCTCTCCTTCTACCTTCACATCCTCACTCTCGAATCCGATTCCGAATCCAGATCCGCACCCCCCGTTTTCCTCACGTTTCCTTTATAGACGATGGAAAAACAGAGCCGGCGGTTTTCTAGGTACCCACCTACGTCCGTTTCGAGAAAAACGATTTTAGGCGCGAATTTTTTGGAGCAATGACTTCATTTTTCTGAAAATGATGAAAATCTGTTTAAACAAGGGTCAGGCGCGTACATGCGGGGATTTGTGGATTCAATGATGTGAGAGAACAGGCCGTGAAAAGACGTGGCAAAGGAACTCGAGCGAGGCGTAACAGTTGGTAGAAAATCTGTCGAGCGAAATCTCGCTCTCGGGAATTGTATCAATCCGTCATCGCGCAGGTTTTCCTACGCTCACTCTCTTCGGCCCTTTCGGACCGGTATCTCGACTCTATCTGACGGGTCAATCTGCCGGATGCACAATAAGGGCGGGTCCATTACTTCCATGTCATTTCGCACCCCTGTGAAACTCGCGCTAAGCCATATGGCTGTACGCGAGCTATACACACCAACTACGACATAGCTAAAGCCACTTTTATGCCACTTTTGGGCTTTACACTCTGAACCCATCATCATATCTACCCTGTTCATCTTTCGCTTATTAAATTACAACTACATAAATAACCAACGGTTCCCTAGATTTCATTTCTATCTACAACCAAACTCGATGACAGGTGGATCTCTCCGTCTTGTCCCTTCCCCTAAATTTTGTACAATCGTTTCATTTTTTTTATCTATACTTATTGACCTCGATCAGATTTCCTATCGTCGAGAAATATCGCTTTCAAATAGTTTACTGCAAGGGTTGTTCTCGATAAGTGCGTTGCAGTGGTTTGTGGATTTAAGAAAGTATCGCAATCGGCGATTTCCTCGTCACTCCGTGCCATTCGAGCGAGTTACCCCATCGACCTTGTATTTTCGTACAGAGCTATGAAAAGGAGGACATTAAGGGATGGAGGAAGGGTCGCCATTTGCCTCGCGCCGGTAGACACCGAGGGACATAATTTTGTTTTACAATATATAGTATAGAGAGACAATATGGTTCCTGGGTGCGGAGGTACGTTAAAGCGGCCATATTTGCGGAGTGAACCCTCCTCCCTTATTCGCCAACGCTAAAACCCGGCGTGGTGGTGGTGGTGCAGGGTAGTGGCGGCGGCGGTGGAGGATTCAGCGCTACGGAGGGTGAGGAATAGCGGAGGATGAGGCCGCGGCGCGCGGTTACCACCGGCGCGTATCCATAACGGTCCTTTGTCTGAATAACGCAATTATGACCGCGTTTCATCATACCCTCCCGCCCAAAATTAGCCTCAAACGAAGTTACAATTACGCGGCGTATCCCTCCGGCTCGAGTACCAGCTAGGTATACCGCCTCTTAAACCTCGCTGTAGATACTCTGAGGGACGATGTGATCAAAAGGGAGAAAGAGGGCGAAAGAGGACGAGGACGGGAGCCAGGTTGCCCTGGAGACGTCAGAGGACAGACGGAGCCACGGCGAGACCGGAAACTCGCCCTTAATACGCGGGACGCTTTTGTACGTAACCTCGCGGAAATCCTCCCTCGCTGAACCGAATTTTGACTTCAGGTTCAGATCCTTCTCTTCATACTTGAGGATAACTCGCGAAGAGGAGTTCTGTCCGTGTCGCATTACCCTGTCGCGTTCATCGATCCTTTGTTCCATCAATTCCTAAAACGTGACGCACACGAGTACTTCCGCTGACCTCAGGGTCGCTAGCTGCGGTATCGCACCACAGGAACTGTTCGGTTTGGAATGAATAATCCGAGGCGAAAAGCCCCGATTCTTCCTTCACGCTGTGTAAGGAAACCAAAGGAACAAACACACCAGAGGTTTCATCTGCCTCGGATATCCGGTGCTCGTCGCTCTCTCTGGCTTTGAACTACTAGCCTACTTCACGACTGATAGTCCCGTCGTAGAGAAGGGCTGGAAATTATCCACTCGGACAACGTTTGACTCGACATCTAGCAACAGCACAGGAGTTCATACAAAACGGATTTATGGAGATTGCAGCACTTCCCATGGGCAGCGTGAGCACAACCCCCCGTCGCGCGGTACCAGGAATGATATATCGTAAATCGGGTGAAGTGGAGGAGCAGTAGCAGCACGCATTGTACGTAGTACCAAGGGAGAAGCATCCTCGTGGCTGTTGACTCGCCGGTGCATTGTCGAGAGTCCACCTTTTGTGCAGTCGGCGACATAACGCAAACAAACACGAGGCAGGGTGAGAGGAGGAGGTACGTGTCGTACCTATACCCTCCGACTCCCGGTGGTAGTCGTATAGTTCAATTCTCCGGGATCTCCATGGTGGTAGGGACACCGACTAGGTTAATATAGTCGTCTATGTTAACCCGTGGAGCTATGGGGCCCTCGGGCAGCTGCTGGTTCTCTTTGACAATGCGATTCAGGTACCCAGATATATAATAATCTACTATACGCTACCACCCTGGATATATATACGGCAGTTCATCAAAATGACGAAATGCCTCATGACCACCAGGGGTGCTTCAACCTCGGCTCGACATCCCCAGTGTCATAGGCCGTAATTACCGTTTCATGGACTCGAAATGTGACCCACGTACGAAAAGAGGTATCTCCGCCGATTCCGGAGGACGGAATCTTCAGCGAAATTTAGATACTGAAGTTTTTTCGCTGAATCTGAGAACAAGGATCTGGCGGGGTGAGTCGAATCACGCGGTGGTTACACGTGTGTGTGAGGTATATACCTGGATGAATTGATACATAGGTGTAGTACCTACCTATCTAGGTATGCCCAGTCGTGCAGCTAGCATTGTGCGAAACGCCGGTGCACACAATGGCCGTAGTGACTTCAGTATTGTGCGGTCGCTGCACCGGAACGCGACCCTCTTGACTTTGCCGTTTGCTCTCGGGTATGGGGTGGATCCGAAAATCCCTTGTAATCCTCACCCGAGCGGGTACCGTCTCTCGCAATAATTCTCCTAATACGATTCGTAATAGCCTCTCATTTCGGACTCCTAGTCTTCCCTTTCCTCTTCCTTTTTATTTTCCCTTTCGTCTCTAACTCGCGAAACTAGATGCGAAATTGAAGGCAGATGATTCGGAGGTATCAACCTCGGCCGAGGTACGAAATTCGTTCAAGATGGGGTGGCGGGGTGCGCGCCTTTGCAGGAGACACAGCGTAACGCGATAAAGTTAGCACAGAGGTAATTTGAGTGTATAAAGTTTTATTTGCAATAATTTAGCCCGGTAGGTAGGTAGGTAGGTAGGTAGGTACGAAGGTAGCTACCTTCCTCGGGGCTGTAGAAACGCGGGTCATATATTTGATGGGATACTTGGCATAAAGTTGCGCATAAAAGTAATGCCAACGTTAAAGTTTGCGGTTCCAGACCAGAGCTCCAGCCACCCCTTCTTACCCCCGAATATCCCCTCTACATACGAGTTCCAAAACTCAGGCGCGTTATCCACGCCCGTACCGCGTCGCTTACGTTCGTATCACATTATGGGTACCATGAACGGGGATAAAGATAGAGGTACGGAGAGCGGTACGCGGAAAACGCACTCGTGCGGATATTATACTGATTCTTCATTTTTGTTGGCAATAATATTTTGGGAACGGAAATATTTTCATCGCCGTAACGATGTACTTTGGCGTACCTATAGGTATACGCGTGAGGCGTCGTATTTACACATCTTCGGAGTATAATGCGGTTTACGTACATCTCGAATTTCGAAAGGTTCTAAGAAACGACACCGCAATCGTTACTCGTCTATGCAGCGTTTCGTAGATCGGCGCGGCGCGGATCGCCACGAACCTGGAGCTAAAAAATTTTCCACAAAAAACCCATCTTAAGAATGAAACAGTATGCATATAAGAAAATAGGACTTTGGATCTTCGGACTATTGCGCGTGACCGGAAACGAGACCGCGGTAACAATACCGCAACGTTTTATTCCAGCCCGATAAAAGCAGGATGCGAATACCGCGGTGTCAGTTTTATCCTCAGATATAGTCGCGGATTACGTGGTTCGGAGGAAACGTAAATTTTTTTTTTTTCTCTTCTAAGTTCTTCTTTACCCATTTTGAAAAAAAAAAACGTCGGCCAGGTGACCTAGCGGAGTTGTTTCCTTCTCGATCCTCCAAACGGGAAACACGAGACACTCAACTCGCTCGGTTAAGAAGAAGGAACGACTAGGGAGGACTCGGGGTAGTTTAGTCGTCGAGTGGCCGTTAGGGAGCGATCGTCCGGCGCCAAGGGAGGCATAGCTTCCACCCACGTGGCGCCTCGCCTCGCTGCCCCCATAATTCTCCCTTTCCTTTCCTTTCCTTCCTTAACCTCCCTCTATCCTCTATTTCTCTACCCTCGGTCCTCCTATCTTACTCAGAATCCTACTCCTGTTAGACCGCTGATTCAAACTTCTCTCAGAACTTCGTTCTAACTCGACTTACCTGGATCTTACTCTACGTTCCTACATACGATCTTCATGCATATGTATAACGCAGATTAGAAGCATGAGTTCTGTCTCGAGCTTTGAGTCAGATTTTTTTGTATCATCATTTTTTTTTTTGGGGGGGGGGGGGGGGGGGGGAGATTTTACGGTGCTTGTTAATGTTATTAATTAATAGCCCTCCCGAAACGTGAAGAACGATGTTTACCCTCCTCTCAACACCTCGTGTTCTTACGTCACGTGCCATCTGTACAGATACTCGAAGCACTTGCAGTGTTTCAATAATCGAACCACTTCACCCTTCTGACAACATAGTTTTATTAAATCGAAACCATGTGCCCCTTCCTATCTTCTCCCTATTCCCACCCGCCTAGGATAGGATAGGATGGGATAATGTCTGTATAACAATAGCATTGCGTATCACCACTCGGGGTCGAGCTCGAGTTCCGAATTTCAAAAGTCCGAGGAAAGACGTAGACCGAAATTTTCGGATTTTTCAACTTGCGGAATTTTAATGTTACAAAATTCGAAATCTTTCGAAACGTGTTTCAGAATTTGGAACTCCGGTATATCTAGCCACCTTCGAAATCGTCAGCCACTTATCTTTATCTCATGGTAGGGTAGCAAGGGTTGTTTTATCCCGGAGACATATAGAGACCCGAGAATCGCGCCTAATCGCCACGAGTTAGCAGAGGTCGAGGTACCGAACTTGGCGAGCTTTGGGGCAACAGGTGTCGCCTGATTGATCACCACGCCCGCACCCCCGTTGCTCTCCACGTTACTCACGCACCCACGCACTCGTCGGGGGTTGAACCGGCCAGGATTACAGGGAATTAAATAAAACCGCGAAAGAAGAAAATTGAGGAATGATGAGAGAACACAAAAAAAAAAAATCAAAATTATTACCATCGAGTCATTATTAATCGCCATTTCGATATCTAGCTTCGTTAAAACGATAGATACGTACGCATGTGAGTAATGGACAGTTGTGTAACGTAACCAGGAAGTAGTTGAACCGGGGAGGGTAGCAGGGGAGGATAAGGAGCGAATATATCCTCCAGGCAATATAACGAGCGAGTAATATAATATTCGCAAGCTAATCGATTCGGACGTCTAGTCGTTGTTGGGCGTAGTAAAGGTGGACGTATGTTAGATCTATGGATTATCTTGTATCGAGACAAGGGGTGATATAACATGCTGGACCCTTAGGCTATACATTCAGTTTCCAACGCGTCTGACGGAACGCGTAGTCATTCTCGAATTCTCCGCATCACTCCGTCATTCTCCGTTCATGCATACATATGTATACCCATACCTATACTATACACCTACGTACGTCCAGGAACAATACCTTATGTACCCAGTCGACCGCAATTAATCATTGAGCGATCGGGAAAATCCTTAAACCGTTTTATGAAATTAAGGGAAAATTATGATGCCCTGTGATCTTCTGGCTGAAGTTATCGATTGAAGTAGATGAAACGGGTTTCCTCGAAGAGGTTCTCTATCAGAATGAACCATCCTTTGTCTTCACGTCTTTTTGATGTTATAAATCGGAAAGTTTCTGATTTTTGGCTCATTTTTTCAGGATCGTGAGGAACAAGGCAGCCGAGAAGGCGAAGCACGCTCATCAGCAGCAGCAAGCTCAGCAGCAAGGCCAACCCCAAGGTCAACCAGGCTCCGGAGGTTCCGTATCCGTAATTACCCACGCCCCAGCGAACGCGGGCGGCCACCCTGCGGCCACAGCTCCTAACGCCTACAGTATCAGCGGGATTTTGGGGATCCCGGCGCATCACCAAGACCCCAACGGAAATAGTATCAAGCGGAAACGCACGGACGACGGTAAGCGTGAAGAATTCGCGTCTCTCCTTATTCAGAGAAGTTTCGCGATCAAGAGGGAATAAACGGGCGTTCTATCCTCTCATTCGTATCGTTTAAGTATATAACGATATTCACAGGGTGAATTCAGCGATCGAATAGAGCCTGTAGTCCTCGGAAGTCGAACTGAGATGATATCCTTTTGTTTAAATAAGAACAATAGGAAAAGTTATTCACTCCGTTACGCGTTACGGTATTGTATGATCTGTGTGCCTACCGTTGAACTTTTCCTAGCGACTCGGGGAGGCTCGCTTTGTTAGACTTTCGTCTCTTTCTTGGATATTGTTGTATCCATTGAACAATAAACCATAGGATACAAGAAATGAGGATAAAACGTAACGAGAGGATCGGGATCAGCGGGTTCTGTATAGTCGTATAACTTTGCCACGAAGACGTCGCGTACAATCGGCGTCCTGTAACGCTGCGAGGGTGTAGAATTCGGAGGATAATAATACGAGGCTTAAATAATCGAAGACAATAAGTAGATCTGTGGATAAGTCGCGCGCGTGTGTATGAAGTGAAAAGAAATAAATAAATTTGATCAAAAAAAAAAACCAAAAAAAAAATTCATGCGAAAGATGGCGACCGATTACGTGCGGCTATAATCGAGTTTGTTTCGTAACTCTTGAACGAATCGTTCGAGATTATCGTCACAAATTTCTAATTCGCGCAAGGCTATCGGTCAAATGTCATCGGCCACGTGACCCCATTCATTCGAACGTCACGCGGCGTGAATATAACGCGTTTGAAATATTCTGGACACGTGTCGAACGCCGCACCGCGAAACTCGACCGGGTTTTTCGACACCGTGTCGAAAGCTTGCAAGACCGACCTACGGATCTCTCCCGTACTCGAATCAAAGTGAAAGAGGAAAGAAAATTGAGGCGAAAGAAAAAAAAAAAAGAAAAAAGATTGGTTCTCGATTTTTTTTTTGATCGAAATTTTCGCAAAAATTAATCGAATTATTCAAATAAAAAGACTTTTGCTCTGCGGTGTATACATACACATAGAGCGTGTGGTAAATAGACAGAGAGACACGAAAGGCAGGAACGTAGAACTCGATTACACGCGACTGCAAAGTGGCGAGTACTGCGGCGAAAGCACTCAATGTACGCGGTGACGAGCCCCGGGGCGAGCGTATCGGATTATAAACTTCAAAGACCGCGGTCGGTTCTAATTCAAACGGACGGTGCATTAGCGTTGCCGGTCTACGCCTGGCGCCCGATCCTTCCTTTTCCTCCTCGTCGTTTTCATATTTAGTATATATACAAAATCCCTGCGTCGTTCCACCATTTTTATTTTTCTTTTTTTTTTCAATTTTTTGTTATCCGAAATTCAAATCCGGGATTATTCTCACGTCGAATTTCTCGTACGTTTATTGTAGAACAGATTCATGGCGATACCTATATCCCATATGCATGAATCCATGTACTAAAGTTTTACATGGCTACATCTGCGCGCCCCGACCCCGTACCCGGCTGAGATCTAGGCCTTGTCACGGACCCTCGACGGGTCTGTAATTGTATGAAAGTATATGAATGTGTGTGTAGATATGGACGTCGGAGTGTACAGGGCGGTGGGACTCTAGGGCCGGATTCACCCCAAAGTCCATTATTACCCTTGTATTGTATGGCTCGACATTGACTCAATTGCTTTCGAATAACGCATGGGAAACTCGGCCCTTTCAACCGATGATCGAATTATTCAATTTACCGCTCCTTTCAAGAAGACCTCAACTCCTATGCTCTCCTGAACTTTTATCCCCGATTCGTACGCCGATGAAAGAGTAAAAAAATCAAAAAGTAATACGAAATGTTGAAAAATCTTAAAGCCTTCGGCTAGCTTTAAACCCGGTTAATTACAACGACGATTAATCCGAACCATTTAATCGTAAAGTCCGTATGTCCGACCGGGTGGTCGTCCTGGCTTCAAAACGGGTCTAACTTTAACCCCGTACCTACCCAAAGCGGATTTTATAGCGGTCGTCCCGGCTCCGGAATAAACCGGCCCCATCTACATTCGGACTAGCAGAAGTACAGAGGTACACGAGTATCCGTGTATATCTACGTGTACACGTATGCACGTCGAGTACAGCTATATGGAATGCGTATACAGTTAACTCGTCGGACAATCGCGGAGCAACTTGACAGGGAGTAGAGAATTTAACGAGCCCTCTGCTATCCCCGTCCATCCCCTTCGTCCCCTGCATCCCCGACGACCCGTGGACCCAGGGACTGGTCATTTAATTATTCTAGATACTCGCCCGCCACCTCCACCCCCGAAATTCCCAAACGAACCCGTACCGCACCCCCGTTGTTAGCGCGGGAACGAAACGCGAACGAGAGGTTGTGCCGCGGTGTATTAAACTGTCCCGAGTATATAGAGGACGGAGGACTGCGGCCTTTAGCTGATCCGTACGATTCGCACATATGTACGTGTACACATACACACGCGTACTTGTGTAGTCCGCGTACCGCGCACGCTGATAATAAAGATGTATAATGGAATCGAAATTGTTTCTCTATCTATAAATGCCCGTGTGTATACATGCGCGTGTGTCACATACGTATATTCATACGTGTGTGCGGGGCCCCCGAGGCTGACAGATTCAATTTAACTCGCCCGCGCAGTTTGATTTGTGTCTTTTGCTCGTTGTACTCGTCAATTCTCGCACCCACCTCTTAGGACGATCGAGAGCCAGCCGACACCCCAATGCATAGAATCGGATAGATTTTTCGCACGGGATGAAAATCGGCGGGGATTAATACCACCATAGGGTACAGGCTCATACTCTGTCCTTAGCGAAATCGATAAGTGTCGTAGACGCGGATACATCGTGTACATCCCGCGATGCCACGCCGTCAAATGGCATACCTACGTTGATACGTGGATAAAATCCAATGCCGGGTTTCAGTTCCACTCGATCATTAGAAAACATAAAATGGGAGTGAAGTAATACGTGCGTGTGAGATTTAAACGCAGAAATATTTACGCTCCGTGGTTCGGACGCATCCTGGTTCTAGCTAACAATAAGTAAGATTGTTATTCTTCTTATTCGTCGCCGTTACTTATTTATTTATTTATTTATCGACTATCGACGGTGTGAAACAATCCGTAATCTTCTAATCGTAAAATCTGGGTGTCGTATTAGTTCTCCCGGATCTTCCGCGATCCTAACAACCTATCGATGATGCTTACAGCATCTGGTTCTTAACTACCCGCGTCACACCTTGCTAGGCGCTATTTCTCACGGGTAAAAATTTTCCGCAGATGAAAATCGCGACCTGAACGATCACCCCGAGGACGACTTGAAGAGACAACGAAGCAACTACAACGGAGACCAGCTCTACTCTAACGTGAGTGCTGAAAAGTCGATCGTTTTTTCACCCTTTTCTCATTTTCGAGAAAAGAGATGAAAAAAAATAAAAAACAAAACTCGTTTCTTGATCTTCGCCCTTGGGTTACAGTTATGGTCGAGTAAATGGAGCATCAAGGACGAGCACAAACTCCTCAGCGAACTTGGCGGCGGCGGAGGAGGGGGTGGCGGTGGCGGACCTGGCGGAGGTGGTGGCGGCGGTGGATCGGGTCCAAATACCGGTGGAGGCAGTGGTCCAGGGTACTACGAACACGGGGGATTCCCTGGATCGGCGGTCGCCACCTCAGCTGAACTCTACGACTCCCTTGGCTCCATAGGAACCATGACGCAAGCGCAAACACCCCATCTTTACACCCCGCCCATAGGGGGTACCATAGGTAAGCTCCTTACTTCATCACCCTCTATTTTCATCTCAACCGCACTCTCTGCATCACGCTGTTTCCCATTCATTCATTCATTCACTTATTCATGGTTCTTTTTCGCGCATACACGTGCGCGCACTTACCCTTACGCTTCTCTCACCTGCACAGATATATGGACGATTCGTCTTACCCCGGTCCCACGTAATTTTGCTGCTTATCATTTCGCCCGAACCGTTTCTCGCTTTGCGTAAAACTTCTGTGTTACACGATACGTATTTTGTATGCTTGCGTAGCTTTGGTTGGTACACGTTGCTTATTAGATATTTATTAATGCATGAGGGTGGCGACGGGCAGAGGCTATGGGTTTGATCGGTGGTTGGAACTACGTAGAGTTTCATGTCTCGAAAGAAACGTCAAAAGTGGATTCTATGCACAGACTGTTTATGGAACGGGTTGTATCTTCTTCTTCTTCTTCTTCTTCTTCTAATTCTTCTTCCTCATCTTCCTATTCTGATTGTCGAAAAAAAATTGTGGAACATTTTTCCGCCTAATATTTATAAAATATACAATTCTATCCCGTCGATCGACGACAACGACTGCAGATATCGCGTCAAACGTCATTCGCACACATGCGGCGATAGAATCGAACCCCAAATTTCAGTCTATAGGGTTGTTGGGCCGGAAGTTCTAACGGAGGGACAGAAACGGCGCAAACAAGTCGAGAACCAATTTCGGGGTAGTTTTCAGAAGTTTTTGTTCCTTTTTTCTCTCTCTCTTGAATTTAAAAAAAATTCTGGTAACTTTTTGAGGGATTTTATACGCACACCTACCTATGTATGGGCGATAGAATGTTCCATGAGATATGAACGTCTCTGATTCCAATGACTAAAAAAAAAAACTGGGGATTCCCCGAAGCAGGTGGTACCTTGACGCCGCTCGCTCCATTGACGATGCAGGAACTTAAATTGAGCCAAACCCTGGACCCGGCTAACATGTCACCTTACCACACCACGGGTGAGTTTACAAACTCGGTTGGTTCAACCACAAACATCTCTCTCTCTCTCTCTCTCTCTCTCTCTCTCTCTTTCTGTCTCTCAGTCACTCTCACCTTAGCGTGTCACTCGAACGCGTTCGAACCAACGACCGAATCCTCCCTCTACCTGGGAACCACCCCTAGCAAACTGTTCGGTAATAAATACGCGCTGATATCGGAGGTAGCCGGCGGTTAATTTCATAAATTAACGACGTATATCATAAAGTAACTACGACACAGAAAAAATGACGGTTTAATGACGATTTCGACTTTCCAAAACGTTGAAACTACGAAAATTTCGGTCTATTTTTCAATTTTGAACGTCATTCGTTTCCAAGTCTTTCGAAACGGGTGTATAGACTTTCGGGGGAGTACTGAAATAATATTCGAATTCCGAATTTTTTACCGTTCGGGAATTTTTGAAATTCGAAACTTAGACCCAGATTGCTCGCGCTTTTTGACCGCCTCGCACCCTCCGATCAATTTTATCGCCATCGAGCAGTGTTACTCGTTAATTGGCTATGATAGTGCTTGATTTGAATGTCGTGTTGTCTTGTGCATGGCCGTAGGAGAGAACGGTGCCGTCGCGGTACCTTACGTTGTCGTAGGGGCTGGCGGGGGCGAGCAAAGTCCGCCGATATCGCTGCATAGCGAGGCGAACGCTGCCCCTACCGCCCCTAACACACCTGGAGGAGATCCGGGACTCACGGTTCTTCAACCACCAGTTTCACAGTCTCAGGTATCGTCCGCTATACCACCATACTCCGGCATGTTACCGAGCTTCGGACACTACGCCACCGGTAAGTACCACGAATCATCCCTGCATGAAAAAAAAAATTGGGAAAAATATCAACGAAAAGCTCAATTTCTCGGAGTCGCTCGAATGAAACATTACGGCTCAGATGCCAAATATCATAAAAATGTACGATTCTCATCGTATCTATCGATCTTTTACGTTTTGCTTCGAGAGTGAGCGGAGAAAAAAAAAAGAAAATGAAATTTTTATCATGATTTGAAGATGACTAAAAGATCTGTTTCCCTTTTTTTGTATTTTTTTCTATCAGGCGGTGGTGACTACGCTTACAGTGCGGCGTATTCGCAGTACTCCAGTGCACCATACAGCGGGTACGGATACGGGACGGCGACAAGCGGGTTGCTCAGTAAGTAAACAGTGAGTATGAGTACCGATTAGATCAGGTAGATCCAAGAGTCGTTTTTATAGGCTATTTTAGCGACGGTTTATTAGTCGAGGTTCAGGATCTTTCCTATATAAGTTACACAGCGATATATATATATTTATATACTTATATATAGTCTATACTCGTAGAAAAGTTTCTTACGATTAGTTACACGTAATGAGCTATGGAGTATGCGTTTCTTTTAGAAGTCTGCGATTTTTATAAACGAATAATAACTTCTTACTAGCAAAACAGTAATTAAATCCGTAAACATTTGGAAGAGAGAGAAAAAAAACAAAAAAAAAAACGATGTAAATGAACACCGCGATAGGTGAATCGAGGCAGATCCAAGGATAGTAAAAAAGGCGTATTAAAAACTCCGTGAACACGTATTCCTGAGTCAGCTGGTAAATTGACGTGTTTATCTAAATCGGCGGATTTGTTTCGATCAGTCCCGAAAGCTTTCTTAGCTCTTCCAAACCACTGGAACCCATTTTTTTTTCACAGCCGATTACTGGCATCGTGAGACATAGTTCAGAATTATTTCAGATTCTATGTACTTTGCCATACGAAATTTTTTGATTTTAAACCATTTTTGTGTAAACTTTGAAATAAAAAAGTGTTTCACGTGCTCCAGACGATAGAAGACTGACCTAAGCTCTATATATTACTGGTTTTCCCTGAAAGGTAATCATTTTAGAATATTCCTTCCAATTTTAAAAAGTTTCGATGAACGACGCGACCCGTACCTTATGACAACCACTTTTTTTTCGGTATACTCCAATCAACGTGATCGAGATTCATAAGAATTCAAATAATTTCTAATCGTGTCTGGAAAACGCCGGTAATCAGCTATGAATTTTTTTTTTTTTTTTTCAAAGCGTACCAGCGATTCGTGAGTAAAAAAATTGTCGAACTCCCTTAAAAAGTCAAAATACACTACGAGATTGATTACTACGAACGTGGGAGTAATTAGAAGGATTCAATCACCTATAAACCTTCAGCGGGATCACGTTTTCTATAAACGATCTCCCGTATCGTGAATTTCTGGAAAATTCTACACGGTTTTTAGAAAAACAAAAAACAAACAAAAAGTCAAAAAACGGAATACCTCGTTCTTACTTATTATTACTGAAATCGTCATATGAAAAGATTGTTTAAAATTTTTCCATTTTTTTTTTTGTTCTTTCTACTTTAGATTCTACGTACTACTACTGTAATGGGGACACGCTGGCGTCTTCCCACAACGCAACGCAACAAGGAGGCGGTGGCGGGGGTGGCGTCGGCGTCGGCGTCGGAATAGGTATCGGGTGTAACAACGCTGGTTCGGACAGCAGCGCGGAGGTAGCTAGCCGTTCGCCGTTGGCAGCAACCAGGGCGAGCAGCGGCGCGAGCGCAGCATCACCGACCGGAAGCGCCTGCGTAAAGCCTGAGCAGCCCGTCGCGACGCCCACAGATTTGTACCTAGCCTGAATAGGAGGTGTAGAGCGCGAAGAGGAATTTAATAATTGAACTGACGCCATATCATGTAGACGAAAATAAAAAAAAGAAACGAAAGAGAGAAAGAAAGAAAGAAACGAGAACGTAGAATGAAAAAAAAAACAGTAAACGGAGATGAAATGAAAAATCAACAAAAAAAAATGATCAAGCGGGTCCGAAATTAGCACTGATCTCTCTCCCTAATTATTTTACGTTATACTTGAAACGACGAGTTTCGCGATCGAAGTATCATACGCGCGAACCGATTGTAGATATATGCCAAAAAAAAAATATAACATATTGCCGATCGTTGATATACATATATACATATATATATTATATAGGGAAAATCGAGTGAATTGATCTATTAATAAAGTACAGAGAACGAAGAATAATTGAACGAGATTTGAAGAGTGACGAGAGTATAAGCGACCGCTTATCCATACGATCTGGCGTCTCATTTTAACGAGTCAAATTTTTCCCCCCGCACAAAAATAAAGAAAAAAAAAGGACTAGAAATTTGACAAAAAAAACTTGAAAATATCTAAGATAATTAATTAATTGATTAATACATTAGTTTAGGAGAGAAATGTACAGAGACGGAGATCCTGCGGGTTAATGCGAGTCGCGAATAACTCGGTACGAGGAGTTTTTAGATAGTTTAATTTTTATCCTTAATTATAAATACATACATACATATATATTATATGTGTATATATAGATATATAAATATACATATATAATATATATATATATATATATATATATATACATATAATATACATATACATATACATATTATAAATATAGCGTAATTTTTACGAGATTTTCTTGCAATCACCGATCTATATATTTATATAAAATGAGGAAAATCACTTACCTATATAAATATATATATATATATATACTATATTATTTAACGCGTATAAATAAACGAATACAATTATTATATTTAGTAAGTCAATCGTCTATTCGGCACGTACTACTATACTACACCCATATACTATACAGTATACGTAGTATCTTTTATTAATTAATCGTGTATCACATGGTTTATTTATATAATTATTTAATTAAGAGATTTTCTTCTTTTTTTTTTTTTTTTTTTTCAATTTTTTCAATAGCACATTATTCGAATTTTGACAATTATTATAATTATTAATAGGATTATCATTATTATTATTTTAACACGCATCATTATCATTAAATACATATAATACAATATACTATCCATAAATATATATATATATATATATATGTATAATATAGTATATATATATATATATCTTCTTCTTATTATTATTAATTATTCTTTTTTATTATTATCTTAATGTTATAAGGATATTACATATATATATATATTTTTTTGTAGAAACCAAAGACCACGATGTCGTGTTCGGCAGGCAGAGTTACAGCGACTTTAATAATAGATTAATTAATATAATTATTATCATTATTATTATTATTATTAATATTATAATTATTGTAAATAACATTATAGTAGTGTACGGTGATCATATGTATATGTATACGTAGTAGGATATACTATAGGCGGAAAGAGAGAGAGAGAGAGAGAGAGAGAAAGAAAGAAAGAAAGTAAGTAAGAAAGTAAGAAGGCAAGAAGGCAAGAGCGAGAGTGTGGGTGGAGATGAACGAAAACTATTATTGCGAGAAAATTGTATGAAATGAAAAATACACAAATACAAAAAATGAAAATGAAAGAAGAGAAAAAAAAAAACTACAGAAAAACGTGAAGAACCCGAATGATAATAATAATCAAGAGAAAATATATTTAGCTTATGTGTATATATATATATATATATACACGTACTATAGTAGTTTTATCAGAGAAGAGAAAATAATGAGATCGGTGAAGATTATAGCAAAAGTGGGGAAACTATTTTAAATTCTATCATCATTATTATTATTATTATAGTGTATAAAGAACAACAAAAGAAAAAAGAAATTAGACGATAATTTATCCTCGGATTCGTCGTACCGGACGTTTTTTTTTTTCCTCTTCATTCTTCGAATTTGAAAGACATTTCTATCTTGTTTTTTGACTTCATCGAGGCTCAGTTATATACGTCTTCCACGCACACACGTCTGTGTATACATATGTATTCATGTGTGTGAGTGTGTGTATATATATATATATGTATATATATATATATATGTATAATATATATAATGTCGCGTTTTTTTTTTTTTTTCTTCTTTATGAACATTTCTCCCTTTATTTATTTAATTTTCGGAAAGAATCGCGAAGAAAAAAATTTCCTTACAAATATGTATTTGTCAAGAGGATCGGTGACACTTGCACCTGTCCCGAATTACTTACGCGTTTTCCTTACCTATTGGAAGGGAAATAGCCGTCGCGACGCGCGTCGCGTAGTCGCGCGAGTACCGAGTGGCGGGAAACGCGACGTAATATTTTTATTTCTTCCAATTTCCTTATTCATTCTTCTAGATAAATTAACGAATATCAAATTTATATTAAAGGGAGATACTATCTGCACATTTATATATGGTTTATGTATTTATAGGTATAAATATGTATGTATGACGACCGATCGAGGGCAAATTATTATTATTATTGATTATCAATTACTTTCGAACGGAAAAATTGTGCGTAACATTTGTATAAATGATTAATTAATTTATATATATATATATACATATATAGTACGTATATTATTGTACGATAATTATTATTTTATTTCTATCATTATATATTACTTATTAATTATATTAATTATCAATTATCATCACTAATCGTACGTAAGATAAATTATTATATGGTAAAAGAAGAAAAAGAGAGAGAAAAGATAAAGAGAGAAAAAAAAAAAATTGAGAAACAAAGAGAAAAGAAAGATGCTATCGAAAAACCATTAATTATTATATCGCGTTGAAGAAAAAAAGAAAGAGAGGAAGAAAGAAGCAAACAAAGAACAAAGAATTTATATAAAATCGCGTGATAATTATTCGCTGGATGAATATATAATCAACCACGGATATATTATACCATATTACAACGTGTATATAATAGGTAAACAATAATTCGACTATTGTTTTTTACCTATTTATTACGTATGCATAAAGAGCTGAGGTGAAGAATGATACGAAAACGGAGGGGAAATAAATTTCATTTATCAGCCTGACATAGGTATACTATAAAGAACAAAAAAAAAACAACAACAAGAACAACAAAAAAGTGGATTCTTTCGTATAATAACGTACTGTGCATTGATCGCCGATATTGCAGGAGATAGAGTCTGATCGTGACGTATATATATATATGATTAATAAACTCATAACGTACTTAATTATGCAACAGTATAGGTATAATATTGCAGTAGAAAGTAATATATTATATCTATACCCGTCTGTTTCATACTATATTATTTAAACACGATTATCTATTGATTACTATACAATAATTATATATATACGTACCTACATTCATTGTTATACTTTTATTATTAATATTATTATTATTATTATTAATTTTTTATTATTATTATTATTATTATTATTATTTAATATACTTTTATTATTTATTCATTATAATACGATGATAACCTATGTGTAATAAGTTTTGCCAAAGAACACTAAAAACGACAAAAAAAGAAAGAAAGGAGGAACAACAAAAAGACAAAGCAATATCACGGTAATACTTTTAGCCTCTATAATAATAATAATAATTATGCAATTGAAATAAATTGAAAAAAAAAAAAAATACAAAAAATACAAAAAATAAATGAGAGGATCGAATAAATATATAAAATACCAAGCAAAATTGTACCTATAATATAACAAAATATATACGAAACCGATCGATATAGCTGTATGATGAAGACGCTAAATTTTTTCGCGAATTTCTATTCTTCCCGATCTCGGCTTTCGTATATATATATATACCTATGTCGTATATACCTATATGCGCATATAAATTATATATATTATTGTTGTAACATCGTGAAATCAATTATATTTTTTACAAAAGTTCTCTTCGTCCGGACTCTCGCGGCGTGTGAATTTTAAACTGCGCGTGCGAATGTGTGTATATGTATACGTGGTATGTGTATCTGTGCTTGTGTGTGAGTGGGATACTCTTCTTTCCGTGCGCCACTCTTGCCCCGCAGTCTCACGTTGTTCACTCGCTTGACCACGTGATTAATACAAAGAAGAAGATGAAGAAAAGGAAAAAAAGAAACAAAAAAAAATATAGAAAAGAAAAAAAACTCTGTAAATTCTTTTTAAATAAATCTGAAGTTTATATATAATCCATTATATATGTATATACGTACATTTACATATTCATATACGTACCTATGAATATACTAGAGTATTCTGTAATCTGTCGGATTAATTTGGTGGAGAGAACTGCGATCGAGAAACTGAGATGAAAGAAGGTAGAAACGTAGGGATTTGTCCTTCCCCTTTCTCCCTCATTTCTTACCTTTTTATTCTACAGCTCCTCCCGATCTGTTAATCGGATAAAATTATACCGTCTACTTAAAGCCATGCACGCCTTTATTTGCGAGAGCGTATCTTCTACTTGAATATAATTGATGCACCCGTTCCGCATTCTAATTAAACAAAACTCTTTCTAGAACGATTTCTAACAGTGAATCGCTACATAATACAATGCTTTTCAATTACATTTTATTCTAATACGGGATTCGTTTGTATAACGATTGAAAATTATTAGAGATTCATTGTTTCACTGTACTAATTAGTCTTTGTAACGATTGTTCGACTATTGATTTCACCAAATCGTACGACTAGTTTATATTAAAAACGGTAAGCAAATTCGGATACAAATGTATCCACGTTTTTCAAACGGCTATGAAATTTCGTCATTTTCAGTTTCGCAATTTTTTCTTGGCTATTCAATAACTTCCAATCAATTCAATCAGATTCCAGATTCTCAGATTATTCGAAATAGATGAATTCAACCCACATCGAAAGTACCTGTGCCTACTCTAGAGTTGCAGTTTGCGATAAACTGTATAATAAATTATTCGCGCAGTACTGTAAGTTTACAGTTAGGCGTATAGCTATATTAATATAACAAACTAGTTCGTTCTATCATCAAATAGATTTTTTCTACCCCAGATATCCCGATAACTATGCTTATACGAAGGCTGCTTATACAACTGGATCACGACGCATTTGGAGCAGAACGATCCTAGCGGACTTGCGGTATATCATACCATCTTCCTATATATATATACTAATCCTATATCTTATTTACTTATTTTTTCATCATTATAAACGGTAAACAGTCTACCAATGCTCGAAATATATACGAATAAAATACATTAATCCATAAATAAATGAATTGCAGATCAGTCTTACCGCCCGCGGAATTGCCGACAGCGTTATTGATTCGCTATTGCACTCCAGGACTACACTATTACCAACTGCAGTATAGGTCTTATTGATTGTAAGTAATAAAGCGTTCGTTGTTTTTAGCTGAAGGTAATGATATTTTATCATACGAAATAGGTACATAGTTGCCTTACCGTTAGAAGGTATAGTATGGAATAACTAGTGGTTGCAAACTGGTGTTTTACCATAAAAATAACGTAAGTTATACTATACCAAAATGTTCCGTCAGAGACTGAATTTGAAAAGCTGTAGATGACTCTTCAGACATGATTCGAGTAGGAGAATTAAAAGAATCTGTAAGATCCTTGGGTAATAACAGGTCATGAAATAATAGAATCGATGATGTCATGATTTATGACAATATTTATTCACATACATCATCCAATGCGAAACCTCTCGCGCAATTATTATTATTTCGTTCTGATTCTTGATGTAAGCGCGTGTACTTTGTGCTTAAAATATATTTGTTGTAAAACGAAGAAAAGGAATGAAGAGTAAAAGAAGATACAATAATTTATAGATATTTTATAATTAATGAAACTATATATCACCGTTACACTAATTATATACATAAAAGTGTACTGCAGATATATTCATATGTGTATTATATGTATAAGTACCGGCATCGTTATAATGTTACTGTTTTATAGGAATGTAGGTCGCTAACTCGTACCCTGCACCACCAGAAGTAGAAATATGCTTACTTCTTATAAACGTAACTTTCAGCACCGCCGCGTCCAAAGCCTGCAATTAAAAACCAGAGAGTTCAAATTCAGCAGGCAATTAAGCAGACTTTGATCTCCTCTGTACGGATCATTCTGCAAATATTATACGAGCTGAACATATAAAACGGTGATCCCACTCGATACGAATTTATTCCCAGTGCCTGATGTTAGCTTCGTACCTATATGGAATATTTACCACTCGAAGAACTTCCGGTTTTGAGTATTTGATTTTGGGGGATTATTGGGGCGGTCTAACTTGTTACCCTGCATTTAGGCAATTAATTTCGCACAGGCGAAAATTGGGCTGTCTGGTTTTAGGTGCACACGACTGCTGAAGCGAGTCACGACACTTTTTTACTTCAAGAACTCTTTACCGAAGAGTTAGTTAACACAGCCCGTAAATGATTTTTGGAATTCTTGAACTGAAGAAACTTTGTAACTCTTTCAGTGATCGTGTGCGCCTGAAACCAGACAACCCAATGATCGCCCCTGTGGAGTTAGCTGCCTAAATGCAGGCTCTAGCGCGACTTTTGGAACGAAAAATGCCTGGAGTTGATCTTTTTTTCGTTCTTGTCTTTTTTTTCTTACCTCCAGGGCCGAAGAGAGCGGCGTAACAGGGCTGATTGCAGTAAGGTTTTCCTTCGTGTTCCGCGTGGCTACCGGGGGTCAAAGTTTTGTTGCACTTTTCGCATCGCAGACAAGCACCGTGCCAGTCTTTGCCTAGCGAGGTCTTTCGTTCAGCTGTAAATAAATAGACGTGTTATTCGTGCGTGGGTGAAGAAAAAAAAGTAAAAAATCGGTAGGGCAGGTACTGTAAATCGACGAGAAGACTCTTTCAGAAGAAATACAAATTTCTTGCTATCGCAGGTTTTCCTACTGTAAAACGATTCTCAAAGGAATAAATCGATGACACAGCCCGCTCTACGCCATTAGCAATTTTGTAATTATGAATTTTCTATGCTATCAGCTCCCAGCGGCTATGCGACTTCCTTTACTTTACTTCAGAAAATTCTATTTGTCACGAGGTGTGATAAATCCCGGAAATATCCTCTGGGACCGTGAGACAAACTCTGTACCATTTCACCTCGACGCATTGTCATACCCGCGACGTTTTATCAGAGACTAAAAGGGCTGCTTGATAATCCCTCATGATTACGATACGGCCATATAGCCAACTTATTAAATTGAAAGGTTTCAACGCTTTTCTCATTGTCCCGAAACTCCGTGTGACTGACACGTCGTCTCTCCTTCTTACACACAAAGTCTCTGCAAAGTATAAATCTACGAGTAGAATATACACACAGGTGTCAGGGAAAAATTCACTAAAGGCGCTTCTATATCCTTCTGATCAACATGCCTGGGTGTAGGTGTTCGCACGTTAGACGGCACAAGTTATCCTATTAGTCAATTAACTTAGCTAATTATAAATCGAGAAGCTAACGTCGCGTTCGTTCCTCTCTCCGTTTATGCTCTGCTCTTCTCTGCTCAGCTTCATAGCGAAGCTAAACCAAACGAAGCTAACGTACTACCTACTAGGTATGGGTGTATATGATCCAACCTAAATCCCTGCTTGCAACGGGAGCGAGAAAGAGAAAGAAATTGCGAAGGGTACGGGGGTGGAGGTGGAGGTGGGATCGGGCAACCCCACTTTCATTGCCATTCCGCAACACACAAACCTGTCTCATCTCCGCGCTCTTCTTGTTATTACCTACGAAGAAGGCCTGCCGGAGCGGAGCAGAGCTTTGTTGTTGTCCTCGCGGGCGGATACCTCATTGTTGTATAGTAGGCGGCGGTGATGTACGCCCGTTGCGCCTGTACGCAACGTGATTCTTGATGGTTCTTTATGTACCCTATACTCTCCCTCGCGTAGAGTCGTTCGCGCCGCGATACACGGTGGCTAGACTTCAATTCTACCGTTGCATGCGGTTTTTTTTTTTTTTTTTCTTTCAGTTTTTAACATTGCCAATTGGGGTTAGTCGCAGATATATAACGAACCTCGTCTCTTCTTAGAATCATCCGCAATCTTTGATACGCAAAAATGTGGAGATCCGATCGAGCTTTATCGAACTCCGCGATTCTTGCAGTTCGAGAGGAAATTGAAAGGCGAGAAAACGCTACGACGAATCCCTGATTCGTATCGTTTTTTCAAGTCATTTCAAGGGAATAAACTGATCGAACTTCTATATATGAAAAAAGGTGCGAATTGTACGAATTGAGCCGATTTTTAGATCAGCGATACAATCGAGGAACGTTCAATTGGAGAAATATTTATCCAATTCGAGATTTGAGACGTTCCTCGACGTTTTTTCTTTTGCCTTTTACTCAGTTTCAGTTAAAACTAATCGCTGAATTTTTTGGGACCTGTTTTCCATATAGCCACCGCGTATATTCGCACGTGAGATACGTGAGACACGCCGCTTCAGCGTCACACACAACTGAGAAACAGAGCTCGGTTCTATTCAAAATCCACGAGCGTAGACGGTTTTTTTTTCATATCAAAAGATTCGAATAGCGTGTAGGTATACTGTAACACGGTCGAAAAGCTGTCGGTGCATCTCGCGACGGAAATTAGTACTTGCTAATTACTTATACTATAATTTGTTTCTCACGTGATATCTAAATACGAAACGAGAA
The DNA here is from genome assembly GCA_947538915.1 of Tenthredo distinguenda. Taxonomy (NCBI): domain Eukaryota; kingdom Metazoa; phylum Arthropoda; class Insecta; order Hymenoptera; family Tenthredinidae; genus Tenthredo; species Tenthredo distinguenda. The sequence goes on along the minus strand of OX384536.1, from coordinate 19,062,888 downwards.
TTTATCTCCCACGATAAAATTTTCCTCTCTCAATAAGACAAAAATGTGTATTTAGAATCGAGGACGAATTCTCTGTCATTAATCGAAAATTTACAAAGCATAGAAAAAAAATGTCAGCTGTCGTTTTATCGCGAGCTCAATACCGGCGATAAATACAGTCCATTGTTCGGACTGTGCCATAAAGTTTCGCTAGTTGATAACACAGTTCAGTGGTACAGAAGCTAGCGATAAAAGCCACCTAATATGGCCATAAGCTATACGAGCGTAAAAGTACCTCTGTACAACTCAACCGTATGATATGCTGCTTTAATGATTGTAAACCGTATTACAACATTGAAGTAATTACGGGCACACCGAGTGTGCAGAGAGGAAGTGGGGGAATCGTTGATATAATCGCGTGCGAAACACAGGCGAGATCGTACGTAAATAGTGTCCGTAAAATATTTTTCTTTTCATAAGAAAAACGGGGCCTAAATACTTCGAAACGCTGTGGAACTGTAAAGACTCGATTCAGTTACGTCGACGTCCGTTACGTTGATAGTAATTTCTGGATGACATCAACTTCCTGTAACTGTGTCGACGAACGTTGCATCCTCTCGTGTCTCTTGTGTGGAATGATAATGGACGTGGTAAAAAAGGAGGAGAAATTATTCGTAATTTCTTCGTCAACGACTTACATGTGCGAATATGTGCCCGTTATGAAAGGCCTCCGTTTCGCACGTATCACAAAACTAATAAAACGTACGTATGACGTCTAGTTAGAGAGTTTTTCAAGACCGAAGAGATGAGGTCATGGTAAGCGCAGAACCCACTTCACGTCATCGTGTAATATGCAGTAATTATATTCCACCGAAACTTCGACGCGTTTAATGACATAATGATGATGCTCGATCAAGCTCTCACGCTGCATGGATACTTGATTTGGAATATTTATGAAATTGACGAGAATAGACTCTACGCAAAATTATGTCATGTAGCCCTGAGATCATCGGTTATTATAATAGTGACTCGTTACTGAATCACAACAGATGACTGACCACTCGTCGAATATTCCTTTTGAAGTCATATACCGATGCAGAGGTTTTAATCAAATCATTTTTATTATTAATCCCCGTAGAATACCTCATTTTTATCTTCATTAGCAAATTTATCAATCGACATGCTTCTTCTAGAGCATCGATTAATCTACACATTTGTATAGATTAGTAATTTGCTATCGGCTTTCGATTACGAAGATCAACGATGAAGCGTGTTTCTGTTGTCATATACGACTCGCTTAATCTGATACATACGATCAACGTACATTTGTTTATCGACACAATTTATAATTCATGACTGATAAGCGGGAGACATGAATTTGTAGATTTTTGACTCAATCGATTCGCGGATTGAAAAAAAAAGCCGCTGTGACTTCCTTCTCATCGTCAATTAGTTCTAATGAATGGAAAGTAGCTGATATCCATGTCCCACGCGTATTTGTGTTCAAATATGCGCTTTTCTGGTGTGAAGGTGTAATCTGCTTCACAGCTGAGCGGATGCTCAAGTATTGTGTGCGTAGCTGCGGTACTTATCTTAGTTTATATATCCGAACAGCCAACATTTGCGAAAGGTTAAAAGCAAACGAAACGTAACACATACGCCTATATTTGTACGTATGTAAATATGAAATTGCTTTACAAAGCTGACTCAAGCGGCTTCATATACTTTAGTGTACGTTCAGAACTCGCTGACGAGGTCGAGGACGAGTATCAGGATGGATACGGGGTGTGGGAGGAAGGAAACGGCGATGATTTTGACGAGCGATACGAATGCGGGATATAATGCGTGTTTATATCGTCCCAGTTACTCGAAACGTGAATTCGGAGCATCGAAGCAATTCGTGAAATTAAATAAACCGATTTTCTCTCGTAATATTATGGATAGAACCGCTCTGCGATAATATCCAATCATCGATACATCGAATACCGTTTCGTAGTGAGGCTCCAAAATTATAGAGCCGATATGAATCCAGCTGATTACGATAAGGTCGTCTATTCTCACGATACGATCGGTGTTATGATACTCCAGTTTTATGGATTTATAATCCGCGGATTATTGCCCAATTTTGAAAATCAATCTTCCCTCTCTACGATACGGCGAACAATTTTCCAACGACAGGTTGCAGAGGAAATGTATAAATATTATAAAAACAACGAGAGAGAATAACTGCACGTTAATTTGTAGACCGGTTAATCGCGGTTTGACCACAGATTGGCACTACTGCGTCTCATTATAAATTATAATCACACAACATCTCGTGGTGTTGATATAATTAGTCTCAGAGAGGAGCTGATAAAAATCGGCACACTTTAGCTTCCCAGCTCTAAGCGTCCTCGCTTACTCGTTTCCAACTTATGCCTCTTAGTCTTAGGACTTACCGAAGTACACGGGCTTCTCACACTTCGGACAGTTAGGCATGATGACGAAAAGAACTTCTTCACTAGACGCGTTAAATCGTTATAATAAAATCGTCGTTCCGTTCTTCAGCGTGGTCAAGGGCTTACTACGATCGCGTCTGGCTTAGTCGCCGGTTTGCCCCTCCGCGGTCTGGCGCCTTTCGTCTTACGTCGCGTCCCACAGCGTTAGCTGGTTACGTGCCCTGCGTTTCACTGCGTTTCGTTTCCCCTTGTATACCCAGAACCCAACACTGTCCACATAGTCTGGTGGCCAGCCAAGCCTCTCTAAGGTATCGTAATTCCCGTCTACCTACCAATCGGATACCGTGCTGTGGCCCGTGTGTGAGTTCACCGCCAACGCTGATGTAATCGGTAAGCGTCCTCGTCGGTCTCTCATACATGGCAAACAATGAGCTCGTGTATGTAGACGTATGTGAGACCCGTGTAATTATATTCAAGGCCTCGCCACTATGCTACCGGTGCTCGGAATGCAGCCGTCGCTTTCTGATCGTGTTCATTCTCGATCGTCGTTCAACAGTCTTTCCTACCTCGGGAAGAAATCGGTGGAAAATGAAAATTCGCTGGGTTTCAATCGAACGATCACCCCACGACGGGTCGAATCTACCGGTTCCATAGCTGAGAGAATAGGCACAACCTGTAACACGCTCACACGTGAAACGGTCGGCTCCAGGCGTTGATTGATCGAGGCGAAATAGAAGAACATAGATCATCTAGCACAGGATGGAAAGGCGCGATCAGCCTGTAATATCGTGAGTAAAACTCAGCCCTTGATGCCTAGATACATAAGGTGGTGTTTTCAGTTGGTGAAGTTCGTGAAACTGGAGAACAAAGTAGCCGGAATGTTTCCTCGCTTATCTTTTCATATCGATATCTATGGAGATTCTATTCTTTTATTCTCAATCGCGGACTCGGAACTCAAGTGGCTTTTCGAATCAAGAATCAACGGTCACTGATTTACAGAGACTTTTTGAAAAACTGGTTTCATCGAGGGAGGGCACCGTTTCTACAGAGATCGGTTCTACAGACGCTCGTTTCTAGAGATGATCGTTTCTATAGACATGTGTGTGTGTGTGTATGTATGTCGGATCAGAGGGGTGGACTCACCTGTTCCAGCCATCTGTAGAAACAAGCGTCTGTGGAAATGAACAATTCGCACAATTTCACGTTAGCTCTGTAGAAACGAGCGGGTGACGCATTTTGCACAACACGCTGTAAAAGCAACTGCAATATCATTCTGTAGAACCGCGTTCTGTAGAAACGATCATCTGTCAAAACGATCTCTGTAGAAATATCGAATATGAGAAGTTTGTGCCCGAGAAATTGGAGGGTAGTTCAGTATCTCACTAGAGCAATGCTGATAGAAATCGGTGTTTTCCACCGCGATAAGGTCGGAGAATTAATTGCTGGCTTGAAGTGGAGTGGAGAATCAGAAATGGGTCAACGTAAAGCGAACCTTACAGTCTCGGTTTAGGCTGTAAATGACTTCCTCTGGAAACCACATCCTCCAAGAACGGGAAGCGCGAAACTCTTGTTTGTGGAAAAGCTAGTCAGCTTCAGTCTGCATTTCGCTGTGTTCGTGCGCAGGAAAAAATCTTATTTCATCTGACACTGGGGCTCTTCGGAGCTCAAATCGAACTCAAGATGAAGCTGCAAATCGCTTCACCAGCGACTTTAGAGCTGATGGCACTAGTCGAGAACAACAACGTTGATCAAGCGGTGCAAATTCTCGATTCTAAGACCGCCACTGATGGCGAAGATTTTCTGCAACCCTGGGGATCGCTGCAGGTCACTCTTGTCCAACTAGCCGCTTGGGCTGGAAGTCTGCAAATTCTGCATCGCCTAAATGCCCTTGGTGCAGACCTGAACGCTACTGACAAGCTCGGAAGATGCGCTCTTCATCATGCTGCACATCAGGGTCACGTCGATGTTGTAAAATGGCTTCTGGACCACGGAGCCACCGTTGAAAACCGATTCGGGATCAGTTTCCTGCCAAAAAACGAGCCCTACACCGCCGCCAACTCCACTGCTGTGCCAAACTTTGAAATTGGACGAAATGTTTGTCTCGTTTAGAGATGTGATGAATTTTGACCATCGCCTTTTTTGGTGGATTGAATGCTGAAATAGTTATTCATCTGTGTTTAGCTACCGCTTCCGGAATGCTGGGGAAGAACGGCGCTTCATCAAGCGGTCAAAGCCGGGCACATCGACGTTGTCAAACTCCTTGTGGATGCTGGTGCCAATGTAGATGCTAGGGACGAGAGAGGAGTCACCCCGCTTCATCTCGCGGCTGTTACCGTCAACCCGGACGACCCCAAGGAAATGTCACGGTTTGAAAAAGTCGTTGATATTCTTGTGTCTGCATCGGCTTCTGTCAATCTCGTTCATCCCGACACAGGTGAGTCTTTTAGATGGTCAAAATTGACCCGGAGGATATTTTCTACTGATATCGTAGTTCGTTCTTTATCTGACTGCTTCTGCTTCTTACGATTGTCTTTTTGCGGACAGCGAACTGAATCACCGAATTGATTAACGTTTGTGATTACAAATGAAATGGTTTTTCCAAAAGGCACAACGGCATTGCACCACGCAGTGACTCTTGGAAACCGCGAAGCCACGCAACGTCTTCTTAACGGTGGTGCTTGGCCTGCAGCTCGATGTACCAGCACAGGGATCACTCCTTTACACATTGCGGCCAGCGCCGGATTTCACGAAACGCTGGATATCCTGCTGGCGAACCTGGATGCCTCGCTGATCAATGTGCAGGACGAGGTAAATCGTGTTATACATTCGCAAACCCTCGAGAAAAAAATAAAAAAAATTTTTTTGTCTTTTTTCTTGTTCCTGGTGAGCAGATCGGACGGACGCCTCTTCACGCCGCAGCCTATCGAGGTCATCTCAAATGCATCAGAGCCCTCGTTGACCACGGGGGAAGTTTGGCCGCAAAAACTAAAACCGGGGTGACAGTGATCGACGCTATTTTTGGACAGGTAGCACGGCCAGTCGCTTTTCTAACTGATATTCTGGATGCGCGAGTCCGCACGACGGACAAAAATGCCAACGTGAGTAGAATCATAAATCGTGAAAATTATCGAAGCTTCTACTTCGGTGGATCTCACACTGCAGATTGTATTGAATTCAGAAATTACAGCAGCAAGTAAGCCTCGACTTTCGAGTACTAGCACCTCGGGGTGAGCTTCAAATGGCAGTAGTTTCAGCCCTGATAGGAGCGGTACCATTCATGGAGCAAATGACGATCCTGCAGCATCCTCTAGTGGAAGCTTTCCTCGGAATGAAATGGTCCCGTCTCCGACGTTTCTTCTTCATCCTCGTTATCGTCCACGTATTTTTCGTCCTTTCGTTATCTGGATACGCCATCATCCTTCTGCGAGCAGTCGTTCTTCCTTTCACAAGAAGACTGCTGCTCTTCTGTGCCTGCCTTCTACTGTGTCATAATTTGCTACAGCTCATCATGGTGCCGAGGTACTCATCCGTTTTTACTCCGACTTTCATTAAACGCGATTGAAATCCACACATCTTTTTTACGATCCAGGGTCTACGCGAGACAGTTTGAGACCTGGTTATCCATGGTCTGCGTGATACTATCAATCGTCGTCGCGGTGGCGGGGGAATTTAGTCCTGCTGTGATGGGCGCCGTCCCTCCACCCTGGGTGCTGCAATCCGTTAGCATTGCGATCCTTTTCGCCTGGATTCAGATGATGCTACTTATGGGCCGATTTCCGACCTGGGGACACTACGCCCTTATGTTTTCAACCGTATTGAAAAACGTCTCTAAGGTAAGTTGCTCTGCGCTACAGATGCTGATGATTTTCTAATCCCCGAAATTTCGGCCTTCAGGTTCTCGTCGCATTCGTATGGCTCATCGTCGGCTTTGCTCTAAGTTTTTCGGTCCTCTTTCACGGCAATGGAAACTTCAATAACTCCTGGAAAGCCATTATTAAAACCGTCGTCATGATGATGGGAGAATACGAGTACAGCGATCTTTTTGCTCCGACTACCGACGTGATCAATAACGAAAATTCTAATGGAAACGAGAGCGATCACAGCATCGTCTCTTCCAATTTAAGTGCCTCAGACGAAGCTACTTTCCTGCCGATTATCAGCAGAGTCATTTTTCTCGTATTCGTCGTGCTAGCTAGCATCGTACTGATGAATCTCATGATCGGTCTGGCCGTTAGTGACATCCAAGGACTTTTGAACGAGGTTGGATTCTCCACTGTAATCTGAAATCATCTAGTAGAAAATAGAACTGGAACTTATTCGTAATATCATTTTTAAGTCTGACTTTCAACTTTTGTCAAAGAATTGTATCATTCTTTGATCGTTCCTAGGGAAATATTGACAGGACGGTATGTCCTGTTCTAGGTATCGATTCAGAAAAAGTTCGCAAAGTGACATTCGACCGCAATCCATCATTCCCGAGGTCACTGCTATCATCGTTATTAGATTACCTAATTAGCGATAAATTTCTGTACGTTTAAGGGCCACGTGAGGCGATTGCTGAAGCAGGCTGCCTTCGTTGCGCATTTGGAATGGGTAACTTCTCACCGGATATTCCGGAGCCGTTTTATGCACAGATGTCTGCGGTCCATGGTGGCGTCGAAGAACACGATTTCCACTCGAATAACACTGGGGATTTACACTAATTACGAAAAAGGAGTTCACGGAATTTCCGAGGAGCTGGTCGAGGTCCTTTTCGACTTGGCTGGGAAAAATCGAGAACTTGATAGAGAGTAGGGTTCATTTATAAGTTCTTCGAACGAGAATTTACAGCGAATTTTCACCTCGAGATACTAAATGTTAACGAAATTTTCTGTCTTGCAGATTTCGTACGACAGCGAGGTGCGAAAAGGAAAGGGACAGCCTCGCGGAAACTATATTCCATCTGCAAGACCAAATCAAGGAGTTGCAGCGAGGCAATGTAGTACGAAAGCCACGGATGCAATCGACGAGAAACAAGAATCCAAAGCGTCGAACAAGCGTGGCTGTCTGATCGAAACTTTACATTTTACCATATTTTACTCAAAATTATTCGAGGAAATGCAATGTACTCTTGTAACGAAGAATAAAGTCGAATTTCATATTTTTAACTACGAAGTTTGGGGAAGAATTCGTTCCGAGTAAAAAAAGCCTTAAAAACGTGTAGCAAAGTACGTGGAGAGTGAAATCAAACTGAGGACTGGAACCATGGGTGACAGCAAGGGTGACAAAATATCTGATAATGATGGAAGTTGACAAAGTCCGACGAACAAATAGAATCAACTAATTAACTACTACCACTCAAGGGAGCCGAGGCTGGCCACGAGGCCACCACTCCCATATTATTATACTTTCTATGTATTTTCTTTGTAACTGTACGCCATACATTAACATGGCTATAATAATCTATAGTATCTATCTATCCACCGTAAACCTCCAGAAAGTAGTAGCCGATAGATTGCCGATCGAGACTGAGCGAATTATCAGTCGCAGCGAAAAATCAGCACGTGATACATACTAGAAAGAATTTTTGCATTCGATCGTTCGGTAGTGTGAAATTTCAGATAGCGATTTGCCTAGACGCACATCAGTAGCACGTGAGGCATAATTTGGATCTCAGAATTGCGAGGAATCGGCTAAGAACAGCAGATTTTCAGTGAGTATAGAAGGTGTTGAAAGAGAATCACCATAATTGAAGATCTTCTACTTGACGACAAGTGAGTTGATTTGATAATAGTTATTGATCTACGACGTGCTATGGGTCGACGGATCAGGTGCAAACAGGGCTAATATTTATGCAAGTGAACCATATTCCAGTTTCTTGAATAAGTAATCGTTAAAGTTATCATTTATATCCATTACAGTTGGAAATTTTCAGAATAGTTCATGAATATTCGAATTAACATTCAAAGACGTCTCCGAAAGATCGAGATGAAATAATTTTGAATTCGGTACAGAATTTGCTTTGATCATGTTCTTTAAATCATGTAGTAATTTATTCGCAATATTCCGTGTCCTCAGTTCTTGCGTGATCTAAATTCGTTTCATTTGCGAAATGGGTGATCGATGAAACCACCATGTTGAGATCCCATCGTTCCAACCCAGGAATCGAGGTCTTTCCTCTGGGCTTTGCACATTAACCTTATTAACATTTTTTAATGTTATTTCGACATTAGATTTAGTACATGTAGTAAAAGTCAGCGAAAGAAGTGGCATAGCACGTAGTTCTCAATCAGAGAGGAGAAGAGCTCACTCGAAACCTTCATTGAACAGAATTCCACTTCTTTCACAAGTTGAACCTTGCCTCTTTCAGTTCATTTTTACTCTGGATAATTCTTACCAATTCCGACCTATGTTTTATGATTGTTCAAGTACACAGTGGGAGATACCAGCCCTGAAGTAAGGGCTGAATGACTTTTTCTCCAAATCGCGTCCTCTCACAGAGCAAAGAATAATAATTGCGCCTCTATTCCTTCAGTGGTTGATAAATTTCTTTCCACGTTTTGTCGCGGTTCATCAGTCTGGATATTTTTACAACCCCGAGGTTTCCCGGGGTTTAAATTTCCCTCGAAATGACGCCGCAAACCGCTTCACTGACCACCCTTGAGCTAATGGCACTCGTCGAGAACGGTGACATTGATGAGGCGCTGCTAATTATTAATGACGACAACGGAACCAACGTCAAAGAGTTTCTCGAACCCTGGGGGTCCCTGCAAGTCACCCTTGTTCAGCTCGCTGCATGGCGTGGGAGTCTCCAGATTCTGGAGCGTCTCGACGCTCTTGGTTCGGATCTAAACTCTACCGACAAACTCGGAAGATGCGCTCTCCATCACGCTGCACATCAGGGCCACGTTAACGTGGTCAGATGGCTCTTGGAACGAGGTGCTACAGTCGAAAGCCGATTCGGGATCAGCTTCCTCCCGAAGGATGAACCATACAGCGCAGTCAGCACCGCCGCAGCGAACTATGAAATCGGAAAAAACGTTCGTATATCGATTTTACAGCGTGTCAATGATTTCACAGACTCTCCCAAAGAGTCCAGAGTCATCATAGGAGACAAAACCACGTTCAAACTATCTAAATCTCCAGCTTCCGCTTCCGGAATGTTGGGGTAGAACGCCCCTGCATCAAGCAGTAGAAGCCAAACACGTAGACGTCGTGAAGCTCTTAGTGGACGCCGGTGCAGACGTAGATGCCTGCGACGAGAAAGGAATGACGCCGCTTCATCTCGCATCTTATAATGTCGATGTGGATGATCCTGATAAGCTGTTGCGGTATGAGAAGATCGTCGACATCCTCGTGTCCGCATCCGCATCCGTGAATTTCGCCTGTCGTTATACAGGTGAATCTAGTTGCATTCGTTTCTTCACTCTTCAAAAAGGATCAGAATCATAAGTCAACTATCCAAATACATCTTTACTGTGCCAAGGTGTAACAGCGTTACACAATGCAGTTAGACTGGGCAGCCATGCAGCCACGAAACGGCTTCTGAAGGGTGGCGCTTGTCCAGCAGCCCGTTTACTGATCACCGGGATCACCCCTCTCCACATCGCGGTTAGCACCGGGTCCCAGCAGACTTTGGATATCCTTTTAACGTACGTGAGCCCGTCGACGATCGATGTACAGGACGAGGTAAGTCGTGGATCAGTCCGTTCTTCCCATGGAAAAATCCTGGACCAAAACTGCATTGAAATTTTGCTGGCAGAGTGGAAAGACGCCACTTCACGAAGCGATATATCAAGGCCATCTCACGTGCGTTCGCGCCCTTGTAGACTGCGGCGGAAATCTGGCTGCGGAGGAAAATTGCGGGGAGACTGCGATTGGCGCTATTTTAGGACATGTAGCTAGCCCGATCGCTTTTCTCACGGATATCCTCGACGCGCGAGTCCATGCAACTGACAATACCACCAGTGTGAGTATGTCATGTTTGATTCAGCTGGATTTGCGGGGTTGATACACTCGAGGGTTAATCATTGCAGCAAGTCATTCTGGACTTCCGAGTATTGGCACCTGAGGGTAAACTTCAGATGGCGGTAATTTTAGCAACGATAAGAGCGATACAGGGCGAGGAGCAAATGAAGATATTGCAGCACCCTTTGGTGGAAGCTTTTCTCGGACTCAAATGGTCTTATCTCAGAGGCTTCTTTCTCATCCTTGTTATCGTTTACGCCTTTTTTCTCATCTCTTTATCCGGATACGCGATTCTCCTTCTTTACGACTACCACGGTCCAATTCCACGAAGGATCCTAATTCTCACCGCTTGCCCATTGACCGCTCACACCATACTGCAGCTACTTTTAATGCCAAGGTAAAAAGCTTTTCACTTCAAACTAGACCGAACGTCCCGTGAAAAGTTCACAGTAAATCTTCTCGCGTTTTAGACACTATGCGATCGAGTTCGAGACTTGGCTTTCCATGATCTCTGTGGCTGTATCAATCGTCGTTGGGATTGCTGAAGAAGTTTCCATCGAGTCGGCTCCCATGTGGATACGGCGATCCATCAGTGTCGCAATTCTGTTCGCCTGGATCGAGATGATGCTTCTGGTAGCCAGATTTCCAACCTGGGGATACTACGCCCTGATGTTCTCTACTGTATTGAAGAATGTCTTAAAGGTGAAAAGCTATGCACTGTAAAATTGATAAATGAGTAACATCGCGACATAAAATCGTTCTTAATAACCAAAATTTCATTCTTCAGGTCCTTTTAGCCTTTGGCTGGCTCATAGTTGGCTTTGCTCTCAGTTTTTCCATTCTGTTCCACGATAAGAAACAGTTCCATGATCCGTGGAAGGCCGTTGTTAAGACGCTGGTCATGATGACAGGGGAGTACGAGTACGGCGATCTTTTTGATCTTCCTCGGAGGGGTAATTCCACAGGTGAGGTCTTCGATTCTGACGAGACGAAGACCACCTTCTTATCGTTTCTGGCTGGAACAGTTTTTCTCATGTTCGTCATGCTCGTTAGCATCGTACTGATGAATCTCATGATCGGTCTAGCGGTCAGCGATATTCAGGGACTTTTGAACATGGTGAGATCTTTCGATTCCATATACTCTCTCGTGATCGAGACCGTCTTCATACTCAGGTGATGGATAATGGCGAGATTCATAATTATTAAATAAACTCAGGGTCACATTCGGCGGTTGATGAAGCAGGCCTCATTCGTAGGCCACTTGGAGCGCTTGCATACACATCGGATATTTAAGAGCCGTTTGATACCCAGACGCATAACGGAGATGCTCAAGTCGAAGCACGAAATCTCGACTCGACTGACACTGGAGAAGTCTTCTGAGTACAAGAAAGGTGCAGAAGGAATCTCTGGACGGGTGGTGGAGGTCCTTTTCGACCTCGCTTCGGCGAATTGGGACTTTGATAAAGAGTAGGGTTCATTGAAACGCACTAAAGGAGAAATCGTTCGTCTGTAGGGATATTTTTCAGATCAAGTTCTTCTGTATTGCAGATTTCAAATGGACTCACCTCACGGTGAAAGCAAGGACTGCAGCCTCACTGAAACGATATTCTATTTGCAAGAAAGAATCAAGGAACTGCAGCGGGAAAAGATGCGGAGACAACGGATGCATTCTTTGAAACGCAAGGGCGGAAGGCGGCAGAAAAGCATTTTTCTTTCTCACTGAATCTCTCACTGAATCGAAATCGTGAAAAATTAGGAAATTCTTAAGACAGTTTTATTTCTTAGATCTGGTGGATCCATGTATGCACTTCCATTATAATATACAATATGTTCTAAAGTATTTTCAAATATCTAAAAGGTTCCCAGTTCTCCTAATCCGTTCCGATTTCATATGATGTACCGATTCCATGCAAACTCTCTTAAACATCACCAAGCTTCTACTTCCTTAGCTATTATCCATCGTTCCAACGGTCCATTCGTCTTCAATGAGAAACTGGGCTAGAAGATGTTCCTGAATCTTTCCACATCTGAAATATTCGTCCTGATCCACTCTCTTCTTTCTCTGGACTAAAAGACAGTAAGCGAGTACAAATTTCTTGTGGTTTTCCTTGGCAGAGGTCTTAGCAGCCAACGCGTCAACTTCCTGCAGACCAAACCATTTCCTTTCACGAAGTGATAACGATCCAAGAATCGTATTCAAGTAGATCGTAGTCTCGTAGTATCACTCTCGTTTCTCGATTCGTGTCGCTTACAATAAACAGTAGGATTCTTTTCTTCTGCAAATGCGATTCCATAACCATGGCTGTATATCACGAATTAACTTTATCCGACGAACTGTTATCGGACATTCATAGATTGCAAATACGTCGTGATTACCTCCATATTAGAGATTCGCTACAAACTCTTCATACCGAAGACTGGGAGAACGTTGAAGACTTTCGGAAACCTCGGGGACAACAGCATGTCACCCTCATCCATCTCGCTTCTTACACCGGGCGACTCGAAATCTTGAAACGAGCCGAAGCTCTTCGAATGGACCTCTACGTCGTGGATAAGATCGGAAGATGTGCCTTGCACTACGCGGCTGGCCAGGGTCAGGTCGATGTAGTTAGGTGGCTGGTGGAACGTTCGACTACTCTTCATCAGGTATGAATCCCAAAGTGTACCTCATTGGCTCCACTGCACCGAAATATGAAATTTGGATTTTGAGTCTGCTCGCACGAATGTCTTTCCCGATGAATAATTGCAATGGGACTAAAATTCGCAGCTACGACTCCAAGACTCTTTTGGCAAGATGGCCTTGCACCTAGCGGTGGAAGGCAAACGTGTGGAGGTTGTGAAGATCCTAGTGGATGCCAGGGTGGATGTAAATATCCGTGACAAGTATGACATGACACCGCTTCATCTGGCGTGGATTAACGTCAATCGCAATGACCCCGAAGAGATGTCGCGGTACGAAAATATCGTTGATATTCTCCTGGGCTCGCCAGTTTACGAAAAGTTCATCGATATGCCGATAAAAGGTGAGTCCAATCGTCTCGCGCACATCCAAATTTATCTTATTCCTTGATCTGATCGTGATGTATTTTTGCGAACAAGTAAATGGCAGCATCATAGCTTCCGGAATGATGGTGTTGAACTGTGCAGTTCGTCTGAACAGCTCCAAAGCTCCGATGCAACTCCTTGACCGCGGTCTGATTATTCCGGCTAGTTCCCATCAGATTAAGGAAATCATGACGCCACTACACATAGCAGCTTATCACGGGTTCCACGAGCTGTTGTGCACGCTACTGAGCTGTCGTCAGTGGACATCATGGATGATCAACATGAGAAATGTGGTGCGTATTGCGACAGCGTGACCAGTTCTGTGATAAAATTACCTACTTTTGTTCATTCCACGGAAATCAACCAGACTTCGATATTAATTCTGCATTGGGCAGTTAGGACAGACGCCGCTTCACGTTGCGGTCAGCCAAAGCCAATTGGAGTGCGCTCATACCCTGGTCAATTCAGAAGGAAATCTAGCATGTGAGGGTAAAAACGGACTGACAGTGATCGACGCTTTATTTCGATACAATGAACACCCCGTAGCCTTCCTCACGAATATCCTGGATGCTGGCGTTTCGACGGAGAGAAATGCGAACGTACCTATCATGCACAATGATCATTATACCTTCCGATCGCTTACTTTCAGTTTCTGTGACTAAACACTTTTCATATTTGAATATGGAATTTGAAATTCTTGTAGACGATTAGTCTGGACTTCCAAGTTCTGACGCCTCAAGGTAAGCGGCAAATGGCCGTGGTCTCTTCCCTGATCAGAGCTGTACCGAGTATCGAAGAATTGTATATTCTGCAGCATCCTTTGGTAGAAGCTTTTCTGAGACTGAAGTGGATGCGCCTTCGTTATTCCTTCGTCATCCTCGTTGCTTTCCAAATGGTGTTTGTTACCAGTCTATCTCTCTACGGCATTGCTATTCTGGAAGAGAAATGTGACTTTCCGACACTACGAAAAATGCTCCTCGTTTGTGCCTGCATCCTACTCTGTCACAACACGCTTCAATTCTTTATGATACCGAAGTAATTCCTTCTTCCAATGAAGCAAAGTAAACGTGTGCGTCTTTCTCTCTGTTTCCATCGGTAAATTGTTAAAAATATTTCATTGATGCAGATACTACATCACGCAGTTGGAAACATGGTTATCCATGATCTGTGCGATACTATGCATCGGCGTCTCGCTAGCTGAAGACTCTTGTCCCAACTCGACACTGACCGCTTCTTCCGAAGACACTGATAATTCGCCACAACGCAGACCACCTCCACAATGGGTGCTGCAGTGTACCAGCATCGCGATTCTGTTCGCATGTATTCAGATAATGCTTCTACTTGGACGATTCCCAACCTGGGGATACTACGCCCTGATGTTCTCCACCGTACTGAAAAATGTCATGAAGGTGAGCGACTGATCAGCGCAGAAATCGAATCGGCGACATCGGCGTTTATAGTAATCAAAATTTTGCTCTCTAGGTATTCCTGGCTGTCGTCTGGATCATCGTTGGATTCTCTTTCAGCTTTTCAGTTCTATTACACGGCAACGATCAGTTCGATAACCCGGGGAAGGCATTCGTTAAGACGGTCGTCATGATGATGGGCGAGTACGAATACGATACTCTCTTTCCTATGTCCGACGAGAACAACTTCACGGTGGCCAACTCGACTTCCGATAAAAGCCGGATGAACTCACTGTCTTTTACCAGCAGGATCATTTTTCTAATCTTTGTAATGCTAGCCAGCATCGTACTGATGAATCTCATGATCGGCATGGCAGTCACCAATATTCAAGAACTTCTGAACGAGGTGCTATTTCCCACTATTCTAGTTTCTCTTCTACTAGATGATAAATTGAACATTGCTCATCCTCGGCATTCCATTTCGAAGAATATGTCCTGGTTCATTCTGAATCGTGAATAGCAGAACAGATTTTTGTGTAACCGAAACCATTGACGCCAACAATCAGTTTTCATCAATTTTTGGATTCTCAGAGTCTCATTCGTCGCCTACTCAAGCAGGCTGAGTTCGTGACACACTTGGAACAGGTCACGTCCCATTGGATATTCAGGAGTCGTTTAATACCCAGATATCTGACGGAGATGCTGGAGTCAATGAACACGATTCCTACCCAAATGGATCTGGGATCGTCGGTGAGATACAGAAAGCCTCCACGTGGTATCACCAAGAAGCTGGTGAAAAAGCTCTCCGATCTGGCATCGAAGAATCGAAATCTTCGGGAAAAGTAAGATTCAATGACTTACAGGGTTGAAATTTCGCACCTCATATGCAACTTATGTTCCTCAAAGATTTCAGACAACCTCCTCTTGCGAGGAAGAGAAAGACTGCCTCGCCAAAACGATACTAGATCTGCAAGAAGGACTCAAGAAACTGCAGCTAGAGGCGATGCGGATACAACGGACGCACTTTGTGAAACGGAATATCCCCAGACGGCGGAAAAGTACCACTTGATGATCGAGAAAATGGATACACTCACAATGGCGACTTTTGTATTGTAATTTCAAAAATTATTGAATTGAATAAAAATTCTATCACAAATCCTGACCGTCTCACGAATCTGTGACTAGGAAGGACATAATCGAACACTTTACTAGTATAATGGAGAAAATCAATGACGCACATGTGTTTGAGAAAATCTCTACACCTGCAAAAATTGCAGTTTATAATTTGAGCTAGAAATGTCCCACGCATCTCATTGTAAGTATTTTCGAGCTCCTTTTTCCAGAGCTCATGATTACCTCGCAAATTTTATATACAGAGAGGTTCGGTGGAAAATTGCCATGGCTACAAGATTTCAACGGGTTCTATCAATCCATTTCTATCAATATAAAACTGATGACATCATCATGTGTGCACCGTGGGTGACGGGTCTGGCTAACGAGTCCACAGTTCAAGTAAGATAGCCGGCCATAACGGATTCGCTAACAAACTATCCGCAGAAATTAAATGCAGTGGTTTTTCTCTGAAGTTGGAAAATGATTTTTGATTTTTTTTTCATTTCCGAACCGAACTATTCTGTTCCTTTCTCAGATTTGGAACTCGGTGAGGTGATTTGAGCATTTTTTGTTATTACGCGTGTTTCGGATGGTTTCCAGCAGCGTGACTCGGTGTACAATTGCACAAGCGATAAGGATAAGATAAACATGTGGAACTGGTGGACTGTTCTCCATAAGCAGCCTGTGAAAACGGTGTTAGCATTAGCCAGACTGACTTGACAGTTCGAAGCGCACAGAGGTGGCTGTAGAGCTTGAAACAGCAATACCAAATTCACGAAACTGAGAAATCGAAGATGTTCAAATGAGTAAAAAGAAATGAAAGATCATATTTCCTGATCAAAGCCACGAAGTAGTCAGGTATTGTGTTTGTGACCAATAACTTTTATTCTTAGGTAATATTAGGAATACCTTTATTCATAGTCATGGATTGGAATCGAGGAAATATTCAATCTTTCAGTAATTAAAATCCGAATTACATTCTCTCTTCATAAATTCATGATATTAATTTTTGGACTTTTGAATATCGTAGAATGTTTTTTATTTTTTATATCAGTCACACGAGTATTTATACCTGTTTCGGACACGTGATTGGTTTTTTTCTTTTCTAAATTGCTGTTACGTAGTTTCAGTGATTGATAAAGACTTTCAATTGCCATCTCGTAACTTATCTTGATTTCAGACTGCGTCAATCTAGCGATATCATTATCATTAAAATAATTACGGATAGATTTTCCCTGATACTTTATCATTTCCATCTCTAAACTTGACACCTACGTCATAACATCGATCAAATCTTCTAAGCCGTATCTCAACGAACATTTATATAAGATCTTATAGTCGGCGAGTTCTTTCGATATAAGTATTCTTCAGGACGTAAAAGTTCGAGCATTACCTATACAGACGTCTTACCACGCGGTAAAGATTTTTCATATTTTTTCCGCCGACTCAAGCTACCTAAATTAACTAATTACTCAACAGCCTGCGAATATCTGCGTTTTTTTTTTTTAATAAATGATCGATAATATCTGTGGACTTGTTCGGTCTAGTGATAGTTAGTTTCTTTTCGCGGTTGCAGGTGCTTGTGAACAGGAGGACTTCTGGTTTTCAAAATTGCGGCGTTTTTGAGTTCCAATTTTACCCGAAATGGAACCGGCCATTCTTCAGCTCATCCGCTACGGCCAGATTGATGAGACTCTGAAGATTCTTAACGACAGATCGACTACCCGGAAGACTTTTCTGGAACAGACAGGCTCGAATCTACAGCAATTTATAGGGCTAGCTGCTCGTCATGGAAGTATCGAAATCCTGAAGCGATGCGTGAAATATGGTGTGAAAGTGAAAATAGGATCCAAGTACGGGCTGCACGCCATCGTTGGAGCCGCAAGTCGGGGTCACGACCACGTAATCGAATGGCTTTTGGAACCTTGGATTGAAGATGGAAGACCGATCGAAGGACGACGGCATTTTGATAAGGTATGAACCCTACGAGATCGGCGAAACCCTGATAGAAAAATTCGACAGAAGCCGGATCAGAGAAAAAGCCATTGCACATGAGGTTTGAATCGGTCTAGATCGATGTTGCACGTATCCCAAAATGATATCACGACAATAGGATAAATCCGATTTTTGAATCCAGAAAATTCAAACCTTCAGCTGAACCTTCCGCAAGCCTGGCTATATCCGTCACTGCACAAGGCGATACAAGGTCAACACGTGAGCACGGTGAAACTTCTGGTGGAGAGCGCCTGGGCTGACGTAAATGCCTGCGATAGCGATAACTTGAGGCCACTTCACGTGGCGGCCGATCCCGTCGATAAGAATAACCCCGAGCAAATTTCAAGGTACGAGGAGATCGTGGACATCCTTGTGATCGCTGGGGCCAGAGTCACCGATTTTAACCCGATCACACGTGAGTCTCGCGGGAAAATGATGAGTTGTTTCTTAACGTCTCGCTTAGATTTCTCTCAAAAATGATTCCAAATGAATTACCGAATGGAGCATTTTTTTCCTGACAGGAACGACGCCGTTGTATGATGCTGTGAGCCTAGACAGCCGCGGAGCAACGAAAAGACTGATCGATGGTGGGGCTAACATCTTCATACCCTTTACCGAATCGAAGATCACGGTACTGCATATAGCAGCCGCAGCTGGGTTCGAGGAAACGTTACGTACGATGCTGGGTCATGATCAGTTGTCCGAAATTGACCCCTGCGATTTCGACGTAAAGGATGAGGCAAGTGATATACATTCGAGTGTTTCGCCTGTTCAAAGATCCCAGAATAAAGTTACACCTCGATTATAATATGGGTTTCACGTTGTGTTTTGCGAACAGAAAGGAAGAACACCGCTCCACGCCGCGGTCTACGGTGGCCACCTGGGGTGTGTTCGTCTCCTTATCAAAAAGGGATTGAGTCTGACCTCCACGACCACGGGCGAGATGACAGTGTTGGCTGCTATATTCGAACAAGTCCCTAACCCCGTCGCCTTCCTCACGGAAATCCTAGATGAGCAAGTTACCACGAGTGACAAGTCCGATAATGTAGGTATATTGCAGGGTGACCATCAACTCGTTAGAACGCTGGTTACAATAAACTTGAAAATTGTTGCAGAAAATAATCGTAGACTTCCGCTTGCTGGCGTCAAAACACAGTCATGACCATGAACATCGCTTCCCGGACATGGACGTGGTTGTGGCCCTGATTAATGGTGCACAGAACATGGAGCAGAGGGCAATTCTGCAGCATCCTTTACTGGAAACTTTTCTTGGGCTGAAGTATTTGACCGCTGTGCCTTATGACGTTCTCTTATTACTCCTCCATCTCTTATTCGCCGGGCTTTTATGGCGGCAGTTCACCCACGTGGATTTAATAAGGAAAGGCCAGCACGTTTACGAAGTCCTGCTAACATTGCTTCTGGGAGTTTATATAGGATTCGAAAATATAGGACGCACCTTCGTCCTCAGGTTCCTCATGAAATTCGATAAGCTGAATATGTATTTGCTTTACGGATCCTCCTGTATCTCGATAATGTCCGTGTTCTTCGAGGTAATGGCAGTGGGAGAATTTGTAAAGCTGCACTCCGATTCTTATAATTCCCCGGCGATAGTATACCTGAACACCATCATGGTTCTGTGCTCCTGGATAAACGTATCCTTGTTATTAATCAGATTCCCGCTCGTAGGAGACTACTCCTTCATGTTCTTTGCCGTTCTGATGAACATCGGAAAGGTGAGAAACTGTGCGCTGAAAAAGTCCGCAAGAATAACTCGAAAATCCAAAATTAATAACGAATCACTGAATCGAACGTCACTACAATTTTGTTATCCAGGTCCTTGTATCTTTCAACTGTCTTATCACCGGCTTCATCCTGAGCTTTTCCATTCTATTCGCCGATAGTAATCGATTCGACACCCCGTGGAAAGGCTTCGCAAAGACCCTGGAAACGATGACAGGGGGGTACAACAACAACGCTCTTTTCCCTCCGACCGAACAGAACAATTCCACTTATCCAGAGAACAATAAGGTTCCTCTGCAAGTTACTAGCGCGATCATTTGGCTGGTAATTTTGCTGGTATTCAGCATCGCAATGATGAATCTTATCGTCGGTCTGGCAGTGAACGATATTCAAGAACTCTTGAAACAGGTAGGAGCTTCTCTACTGTTTTCCTGAACCGTTGACCATGCAAGCAACCAGATTTCCAGCTTGATTCGCGGGTAACAATACCCATTAACTCAGAAACCATAAATTTCTTTGCACTGTAGAGTCGAACTCGTCGGTTGATGAAGCAGGCCGATACCGCGGCCGTGTCAGGATGTTCTCGGTACTTCACCAAGAACATTTCTAGCAAAATAAAGCTGGACTTGAACAGCTCCACCTGGATTTCGTACATCGGAATCCCTGCGGACGTGAAAAAGTCTCTCTACAAACTGGCTTTCAAGAATCTTAACCGGGATGAGAGGTACAGAATTCATTGAGCCAGAAGAGATCTTTCGAAGCGTCCGGATGCGTTAAAATTGTATCAAAAACTACCAATCAGACTTCAGACGCAGTTCTTTGTCTTGCAGATCTCAGCTCCGTTCGTCATCCGACGACAGAGGAGACAGTCTTGCTGAGATCAAATCCCTTCAACAAAAAATGGCGATGGATCTTCAGCGCCTCACCACGCAAATGCAACTGATGATGGAAGACAGCAATGTCGAGAGGAAATCGAGCGACGTGTCTGCCCATTATCCTCTAGCAACTCAAAACACATTTTCGCACCATTCTCGGGAGAGAAACGATATTTTAGCCATAGATTATAAAGTGAAATAATTGCCAAGATATTAAGTCAAATGAATTTAATTTAATGATGTATTTATAGACCTTTACTCGCTGTCAATAAATTCCTCCAATAATTAGTCCTGTCCATAGATTGCATTGATTCAAATTGCTTACAGTTCAATGGAATATCTTGATGCCTTGGGAGATCGAATTCTCGATATTTTTCATACGCAAAATGAAAGACAATCAAGAGCTGAGCTTCTCATAGGATACATCGAAGTTGATCCAGTTACCGAAGGATGTGATTATAGCTTAACAGAGAAATTCTAGTGGCTTGCGGATAATTCTTGAGAAGGATTAGCGAAGTCCGAGGTATCGCATTTTTAATTTCATTTTTCTATGACTATCTTATCGACAAATAGTTATAAGAAACTGCCAGCTTGGAGCTGACTCGTCTTCTGAAGTGTGCAAGGGTGTGGCAGTCTTTGGTGCATCGCAACTTCGAGACGAGCTCCTTCGCTGCAGTGACTCCAGATTCGTGTGTTATTCTTCTTCGTACGGGCGAAAAGGTTTCCTTACTTTTTATTCCCTTTTCTCAATCACATTTCGTGTAACAAATTCGCCAAACTATAATCGAACACGCGAAACGAGTGAGACTGCATTGATTGTTTGTCCATTGGCAGTTTGAGAGGATCGCACCAGCATTAGCTGAACTGATTTGCGAGTTCGAGATACACAAAGGTGTCTGTGGGTCTCAAAAGCAGGAACAACTGATTGACGAGATGACGAGACTGGAATCTCTCGTATCTATGGGAAGTGCAGTAGTAAATGATTGCAAATTTTTCGTTCTCGGTATCTCAGTTGAACTTCCGATCTGCAAAATGACTTCCTTCGCGCACCAGATCCTTCAACAGAGCGAAATATATCTGAAACTCTTGTGTATCTGTCCCATTATTCAGGAGACCGCCTTGATAGTGTTTCTACCCTTGTTCGGTTGATCGACACTCATTTTCGAATCGCATTTGCAGGTGCCTATAGGCAGAAGAAAATTCGTTCGGAAAACTTGGGCCTTTCCGGATTCGAATTCCGCGTGAAATGGAGTCGCGTATCATGAAACTCGTTCGCTATGGCCAGGCGGATGAGATTTTGGATATTCTGGATCGGGAAGTGCCCACCAGGGAAATTTTTCTGCATCACACGGGCTTGTCCCTGTGCCAATTTATTGGATTAGCTGCTTCTAAAGGATGTGTAGAACTCATGGAACGCTGCCAGGAGAGATACGGCGTAGAAATGGAAATGGGGACTGAGGAAGGGTTGCACGCCATCGTTGGAGCCGCCGGCCGAGGCCACGACAACGTCATCAACTACCTTTTGGACCCCTGGGTAAGGACTGGAAGAGTAATTGATGGAAGACGGCATTCCAAGAAGGTAAGAACCCGACAGAATTCATCAGACAGTATGGAAGGCAAAAGGTCATGTCCGCAAATAATTCCACGGTACGAGGATGAATCCGATTTTATTAAACCCAGAAAATTCCAATCTTCAGGAGCAACTTTCATCAGGATGGCTACAGCCAGCACTGCAAAAGGCGATACAAGGTCAACACGTGAGCACGGTGGAACTTCTGTTGAAGAAGGGCTGGGCTGACGTGAATGCCCACGATTCTGAAGGCTTGCGGCCAATACATGTGGCAGCAAGTCATGTCGACAAGAATAACCGCGAGGAAATGCAGCGGTACAACGAAATAATCAACATCCTTGTGCAGGCCAAAGTCGAAACTGACTACCTTAATCCGCTTACAGGTGAGTATCGTTGTCTGCGATTGATGATCGTCTTGTTGCATACGGAAGATTCTGCGTAAATTACTAAGTGGAGCATTTTTTTCTGACAGACACGACAGCGTTGTATGATGCTGTGTCTCTAAACAGCCGGGAAGCGACGAAGAGACTGCTCGATGGTGGAGCCGATGTCTTCATACCCTGCACCGAGGCCAAAACCACAGTGTTGCATGTAGCAGCCGCAGCCGGATTACAGGAAACGTTACGCACGATTCTGGATCATGACCGATATTCCGAAATGGATCCCTGCTATTTCGACGTGAAAGATGAGGCAGGTGATATTCGCCCGTGTTAAGATTCTGAAACAAAGATGTATCCCAATTTAACTCTAGCGGGGTCAGCATGGTTTTTTTTTTGTTTTATAGGACGGATTAACGCCACTTCACGCTGCGGTTGAAGGCGGTGACCTGGGATGTGTTCGCATCCTCATCGAAAAGGGATTGAGTCTAGCAAACAATACTGAAGATGGGGAGACTGTGGCGGACGCGATATTCAAAAAAGTTCCACACCCCATCGACTTTCTCACAAAGATCTTGGACGAACAAATTTCCTTCGCCGATGAGTCCTACAAAGTAAGTGTATTTCACGATGCCATCACCTCGTGGTTTGTTATCATAAAATTGAAAATGATTGCAGAAAGTGAAACTCGACTTCCAAATTATAACTGCGAGAGCAAGTGTCCAATCCGCAGGAAGTAGATTTACGTCCATTTCGGACCTAGATGTGGTTTTCGCCCTGATTAAAGCTGTACCAAATAAGGAGCAGCTGAAAATCCTGCAGCATCCTCTGCTGATGACTTTCCTTGCTCAGAAATATTTCCGTATTTTAATTTTCGCAATTTCTCTCTTCATATGCGAAGTCTTCACCGGCATCATTTTCATCGTACATGTCACTTGCATGATGTCACTGGCCGGTGGGTCGGGTGTGTGTAATTTTGTCGAAACCGGCGTGGCCATCGGAACAGCAATTGTGTTGGGAATTCAAGCATTGACTATTGGTGATATTTTGGGGTCCTACTTGGAAAGCTCTGAACTCGTGTACTTCAGACACTCAAAGATTTGGGTGCACCAAATATTAATGTTCGTGGTACGATTTGGCCCTATCGCCGTAATATTCGATGTTATAACTGATCCGCGATGCGAGAATCCCCCCTGCAAATATGAACCACTCGGGCTGTCCTTGATTGCCATGGAGATACTGCTGTACTGGATCTATATATTTTTAGTATGTCATCAATTTCCAATTGCAGGAGATTATGTCCATATGTTTGTGACCGTTTTGACGACTGTAATGAAGGTAAGTAGCTATTCGCTGATGACACTAGCGTGAATAGTTCCGAAATCAAAAATCAATAATGACGCAGTGAATGATTGACCCCAGAGATTTCGTTTTCCAGGTCCTCGGGATCTTCGTTTGTCTCATTATCGGCTTCATATTCAGTTTTGCAGTACTACTTTCCCACACGGATGCATTCAACACCCCGTGGAAAGCTGTCGTAAAGACTCTGGTGATGATGACGGGGGAGTACGAGTACGGTGATATTTTCGCCTTGACTAACGCGAACAATGTCACAGTCGATAATTCCACTTCTGACGAACACAACAACGCTATTCCACTAGTCGTGAGCCGGATCGTGCTTCTCCTATTCGTGCTACTCGTGGGCATCGTGCTGATGAATCTTATGCTAGGTCTGGCAGTCAGCGACGTTGAAAAACTCTTGCGAAATGTAAGAGTCGCGATACCATTTTTCACAACACTTCACCATGTAAACCATTGGGAATCGCATCTAATTCATCGATAATAATTCTTCTGTCCTTAGAGCCGCAGTCTTCGATTGAAGAACCAGGCTGAAGCTGCAATTCAGTGGAGAGGACTTCGCTATTTACACTCTCTGTTAAGCACGAAGTTTGGGCGGCGGTCCACGAAGCCTACATCTAGTATAACACAGGTGGACTTGAAAAGCACATTCTTTGTATCTTGGTTCGAAATTTCCGCGGATGTGAAGAGCGACCTCTACGATTTAGCTTTGAAGAATTCTTTCCGAACTGAACGGTGGGACTTAGTAAAATGAATATTAGATACTAGATCCGCTTTAATTCACAAAATGTTACGCGTCAAGATGCGTCAGGATCGTATCAAAAACTGTTTGCGCAATGGCCTCTGATAAAGTTTTTGATGCCTTACAGACCTCAGCCGGAACCCCCTCGCGATAATATACAAGAAGACCTCGCTGCAATTCGATCATCGCTTGCCGCTATGCAATCCTCGATAGAAAGAATAATTGCTGAACAGCAGCGACAAAACTTCCCCAGTGGTCAAGAGTAGAATAAAAGAATAAAAATCTAAATTGATTCAACGACTGTACAAAGTCAGATGAAAAAATTTTTCCACAAATTTTTAGAGCATCGTAGTATATTTTTGTATTGAATAAAAATTTCGCGGGAGATTCCATTGTGGTCTAAATTTTTGCCACAACGTCATTTATACCTAGACGTAAATAAATTGCTATCTGGTGCATCTGAGCAGACGGCGGTCAAACATCTCCGGCAGGTCTGACCGCATGAGATTATTCTACGGAATGTATATATAGAATTATATAGAGATGAAAAAAAACTACATGAATTCTCTGTTTCGAACAAGAATCTAGTGAAGTCATGTAGATTTCCCATTACTTTTTCCGTTAGCAGTCCAAAGCCGTTAATTGTGACTTCCGTTTGTAACCACGTCCTTTTAACGGGCGATAAGGTTTACGGAATATGTATCATCAGTCTGTACAATAGTCAGTTCAGTCTTGCGTCTCGTGCCGATTACAAGCGGCAGGATTATTATTTTTTAAGTTCGGGATTCCGCAGAGTTTGAATATCAATCGCAATGTACCTGCGGATCGAAGATTCGCCAACCACCGAGGAATGCGAAATGCGTCCATTGCCATCCCGGCGAAATCCACCGTCGCGATACGACGCGACGTATACGATGCTTGATAAGTACGACGTTAAAGTGGCTCTGGAAATTCTCGATACTGCGAGCAGGCGAAACGCGGGACCGTTGTTCAACCCATGGGCATCGGAGAACATCACCCTTGTCCACTTCGCCGCTTGCCGTGGAAATCTCCGGATATTAGAAGGTGCGGCTGCTCTTCAAGCCCCGATGTACGATACCGACAACTTCGGTAGGTGCGCCTTGCACTACGCTGCTAACCGGGGTCACGTCGACGTGGTCAACTGGCTCCTGGAACACTCGTCTGCCGATTGCGGATCGAGTAGAAAAGGGAATTACGCTCATCCTCAGGTACGAGCTGTCGACTTGGCAGCGTCATCGTCTGCCACAACTGATCACCTGAAAATTGAAAGAACAGCTTTTCTCCAAAATATCAGATTGATCGTATCCAACTTTCTTCAAATTCTCAGCTTTCACTTCCGGACGATCGCGGAAGGACGCCGCTGCACGACGCGGTGGAACTGAAACACGTCAATGTTGTAAAGATCTTGGTGGACGCCGGTGCCGATGTGAATCTTTGCGACAAGCAAGGAGTTCCACCATTTCTACTGGCCCATTCCAATGTGGATCGAAGCGACCCTCTGACGATGTCGCGATATGAGCAGATCGTCGAGATCCTCGCCCTCGGTCGAGCCTGCGTCACCTTCTTCCATCCGCTGACAGGTGAATATGATTGGCAATTTTTGACGTAATTTTCCAAACAGTAAGAGAATCGGGTGAAGCTGGGAGGACAACGATCTCCTATGCGAAGAAAATGTCACGTTGATTCGTTGGCTAAATTAAGTGCTTCTCCATCAAGGCTGGTCCGTATTGCACTATGCAGTAACGCTGAACAGCTGGAGAGCAACGGATCGACTCATAAAATCCGGTGCCCAGCCAAACTGCTGTCGTAGGGGTCGCATAACAACGACGCCGGTGCATCTGGCGGCCAGGTTCGGCTATCACAAGACGTTGTGCATCCTGCTGAAGGCCCTGCCGTCCAAATGGATCGACACACCGAATGAGGTGTGTAATTGCAGTCATTTCGCAATAAAATCCTCTCACGCCGATTCTACATACGAATTGATCGAAATCATTGGTTTTTCACACAGCATGGATGGTCTCCGCTTCATCTGGTGGCTGTGCTGGGAAATCTAAAGTGCGTCCGCACCCTGGTTGACCACGGTGGGAATCTAGCTGGAAAGAACCCCAATGGAAATACAGTAATCGACTTGTTAAGCATGTTCAGATACGAGGCTGACCTCTTGGCATTTTTTACGGACATGCTGGACGCGAAGATTCATTTTCTTGACTTGTCCAAAGACTCGTCCCAGATCGTTTACGTAAGTTGACCACATGGTCGTTGTGACCTATAGATTTTTACTCGAACGAGATTCGACACGTCGGCTTGCGAGAGATGAAATTTTCTAGTAGCCCCGTTTTACGGTACAGGAGATCGTCGTGGACTTCCAATTGCTGACACCTAAGGGTCAGTCACAGATGACCGTGACGTTAGCTTTGATAAAAACGTTGCCAAGGATCGAGCAGCTTACTATTCTGCAGCATCCTGTGCTACAGATTTTTCTCAGAGAGAAGTGGTCGCGCGTACGTTACGTCTTCTACGGTCTCGTAGCGTTCCACGTTATCTACGTCTTCATATTATCCTGCTACGCCATAGTCCTCCTGAAAAAGTACGATTATGCGACTCCGAGAAGAGTACTGTTTTCCTCCTCCTGCCTTTTATTCTGTCACATCTCACTGCAGTTCGTTACAGAGCCGAAGTATAATTCCTCATTTACTTCTCTACTTTAATGTCTTTTAACAATTCCGAATCGCGTTGAATCCGCAGCTCAAATGCATATCCTTTTATGTCGCAGGCGCTATTGCAAGGAGTTTGGGAAGTGGTTATCCATGATCTGCGTCACGACGTCTATCGCCGTTGCAATAGCTGATGAAATGATTACCATTCCGGGGGGAACTGACGCTTCGAAAGAGTGGATTCTCCCTGCTATTAGCGTCGCGATTCTACTCGCTTGGATTCGTATAATGTTGTTGGCTGGCCGATTCCCAGCGTGGGGATTCTACGCCCTTATATTCTCCACCGTCTTGGAAAATGTTTTAAAAGTGAAGTGGAATATCCATCGATAATTGAATCAGTTCACGATATGGAAATTGAAGACGTTATCAATTATAGTCATTCTCTTCCTCAGGTCCTCTTCATTGGCGTCTGGCTCATCGTCGGCTTTGCCTTCAGCTTTGCGCTCCTGTTCAACGGCAACAGTCATTTCGACGAGCCGTGGAAAGCCTTCGTAAAGACCGTGGTCATGATGACGGGGGAATATGACTACGACAATCTGTTCATCTCTACCAGAAACGATACAATGCCCCATAATATGTACCAGGACGACCTCCTGGTAATTATCAGCAGTATCATTTTCCTCGGCTTCGTAATGCTCGCTAGTATCGTACTGATGAATCTCATGATCGGTCTGGCAGTCAGCGACATCCAAGGGCTTGTCAAAGAGGTATATCTCCGATACTTGTCAATGAATTGTTATAATTTTGTTCACTTGACAAACAACGACAAAGTTCGCGGTGGTTTTTACTCTCACAGGGTCAATTGAGTCGATTGCTGAAGCAGGTCGAATTCATAGCTGATTGCGAATGGATGGCGACTGCCGGGATATTTGGAAAAAAGTTGGTTCCCAACTGTATAACGAACATTCTGAAATCGACAGTCCCGCGGAAAAGAAATCTATCGTGGCACTGGAGACGCGAACAGGATCAAGATATCTCAGACAAGATGTGGAAGGACCTCTTCAAGCTCAGTATAAAAAATAAAAATATCGATAGAAGGTAGGGGCATTTCATCTCGCAGAATGGAAAATAGGCTCTTTCCGGACGATATGCACGTACCGTTCGTATGCACAACCCTTAAGCGAAGTTTTTCTGTGCACAGATTTCAAGTCACCTCCCGTACTTCCAAAAACTTCAACGGTGCTGAGTACTGTGATCCACTGGATGATGAGCTAGAAGAAATCTATGCGTATATCCACTGATGGGTATACTGTGGAAAAAGGGCCGGAAATGTTTATCGAAGAGTTGTATTGCAGGACCTAAAAATTTCCTAACGAATCTCGTGAGAAGACGAGGAAGATATAAATCGTCTTATAGAAGCTGGATTGTTTTTGTCTGTATCTTAGTACTTCATGTCCTGATATATTACCGAATCTTAGTCTCTGATATCCCAACGATCTCCGAGTTTTTTTCTACCACTAAAAACGTGAATTGGAGAATTGTAAAAATTGTACAAAACAGCGTATTAAAAAAATGCACACAAGTATTGTACCCAAATTATTACGCATACTGAACTTCGAAACTTTCAAATCTTTGTTATTCTAGTAGGATTATAAATGATCCTTTAAAGCCATGAGCAAAGTCCAAGCCATCGCATTTGAAGTTCCATTTTCCTATGGTCATCTTATCGACAACTATAAATCAGAAACTGTTAGCTCTGAACTAACTTGTCTTCTAAAGACGCGTCTGCGGGTCTCAAAAACAGGAATAACCAATTGACGAAACAGCGGAGCTGAAATCTCTTGAATCTATGACGAGTGGAGGGCAGAATTATTCCAAGTTTTTCGTTCTTATCTCAGACGAATTTCGTACTGAAGCGACCGCACGGTCGCTCGCGATAACGGGCGGAGGCGAGCTCTGGGGCGGATATGAAATATGCCACGTTATAGGATGTAAAAAGCACGCGGTAGGAAATATAAATATTAAGTGTACGACGTGGCGAATTGACGACATCATCGTATGTGACGTATGAGTAACTCCTCTGGCTCATGAGACCACAGTACGAAAAAGAGAGGCGGTCATAACGGACGTTTGGTAACAAACGATCCGTATAAATTGAATAGTGCTTCTGCATCTCCCTCTTCAGTTCAGTGAAATCAATTGAACAACCCGATCCGAGCTTTTCTGTTCTCTGCCAAAATCTCTGCGAATCTAAAATGCGGTAAGCTGGTATGCGAATTTTCCGTTGACTCCGTTAACTTAGTTTACGATTGCGCGAGCGTTTAGGATAAGATAAAGATGTGGAACGAGGGCCTACGGATCTTGGAACACCGATAGGTATCGAGTTCACGAAACTGCTAGATTCTAATTGTTTACAAAAATAAGAACAAGAAAGATACGTCGTTGACTCTTGTTTTCATTGTTCGCGTAGCTTTAGCGCTATTTGACAAACGGCCGGGTTCAAAAGACCCAGAAACTTCTTCGTGACCAAAGGCCTTCAACGAAATTCTTTCAAGTCATACAGGGTCGTATATCTGCAGCAATTTAATATGTTAGCTGTTCCTAATGGCAATACTGAAATGTTGCAAAGCTGTATCAGCTATGCCGTAGAAATGATTACAGTATCAAAGTACCGGTCGCAGACCGCGGTCAGGATAACGTGATCAGAATTATTTTTAAACTAATGTGAACGTACCATGCGCAAACTTAATACAAGAGATGAAATTTTTAACAGAACACACGTAGTTTAGCTAAGAAATATTATATTAACAGCATTCGTGCCTACCCCGATTATCGTGTACTGATTGCATTTCTCTTTGCCTAATCCCGAGGAGGTACAACCGAAACCTGGGGGATCGTATTTGAGATTCAAATTTTTCTTCGGCAGGCATGTTATTGAGAAATACTGATAAGAAACTACTGGCTTCGCCTTGTCTTGTGTGGTGAACAAAGGTATGAAATTTCTGGTGTATCACAACTTCAGGACGAACTCTTTCAAGAGACCGTCTTAATAGTGTTTCTACCCTTTTTCGGTTGATCGACAGTCATTTTCGAATCGCATGTGCAGGTGCCCATAGGCAGAAGAAAATTCGTTCAAAATACTTGGGCCTTTCCGGTGCCGAATTTCGCGTAAAATGGAGTCGCGTATCATCCAACTGGTTCGCTATGGCAAGGCGGATGAGATCTTGAAAGTTCTGGATCGGGAAGTGCCCACCAGGGAAATTTTTCTGCAACACACGGGCTCGTCCCTGTGCCAATTTATTGGATTAGCTGCTTCTAAAGGATGTGTAGAACTCATGGAACGCTGCCAGGAGACGTATGGCGTTAAAATGGCAATGGGGACCGAGGAAGGGCTGCACGCCATCGTTGGAGCCGCCAGCCGAGGCCATGACGAGGTCATCGACTACCTTTTGGACCCCTGGGTAAGGACTGGAAGAGTAGTTGATGGAAGACGGCATTCCAAGAAGGTAAGAGCCCTACAGAATTCATCAGACAGTACGAAAGGCGGAAAGTCATGTCCGCAAGTAATTCCACGGTATGCGAATGAATCCGATTTCATTAAATCCAGAAAATTAAAACCTTTAGAAGCACCTTCCACCGGGATGGCTACAACCGGCCCTGCACAAGGCGATACATGGTCAGCACGTGAGCACGGTGAAACTTCTGTTGAAGAAGGGCTGGGCTGACGCGAATGCCCACGATTCTGAAGACGTGAGGCCAATTAATGTGGCAGCAAGTCCTGTCGACGAGAATAACCGCGAGGAAATGCAGCGGTACAACGAAATAATCAACATCCTTGTGCTGGCCAAAGTCGAAACTAACTACCTTAATCCACTTACAGGTGAGTATCGTTACCTGCGATTGATCATCGTCTGCACGTAACCAGAAGTGGTCGTTCTTCGTGAATTTTGTCTATTAACAAAGTAATCCTATAGCCACAGTGGCGAAAATTACTTTTTGTTGCACACGGAAGATTCTGAATGAATTACTAAATGGAGCAGTTTTTTGCTGATAGATACGACACCGTTGTATGATGCTGTGAACCTAGGCAGCCGCGAAGCGACGAAGAGACTGCTCGATGGTGGAGCCGATGTCTTCATACCCTGCACCAAGACCAGAGTCACGGTGTTGCACATAGCAGCCGTAGCCGGATTCAAAAAAACTTTACATGCACTGATAGATTACAAAAATTCATCCAACGAGGACCCCTGTGATTTCGACGTAAAAGCTAAGGCAAGTGATATTCGCCCGTGTGAGGATCCTAGAAGAAAAATGAATCCCAATTTATTTCTAACGGGGTTGGGGATGGTTTTTTATTGATAGGCAGGATTAACGCCGCTTCACTTCGCGGTCTACGATGGCCACCTGGGGTGTGTTCGTCTCCTTATCAAAAAGGGATTGAGTCTGACCTCCACGACCACGAGCGGGATGACAGTGTTGGGTGCTATATTTGAACGAGTCCGTAACCCCGTCGCCTTTCTCACAGAAATCCTAGATGAACAAGTTACCACAACTGACAAGTTCAGCAATGTAGGTATAATGCAGGGTGACCATCAACTCGTTAGAAAGCTGATTATAATAAACTCGAAAATTGTTGCAGGAAATAGACATAGAGTTCCGCTTGCTGGCGTCAAAACACAGCCATGACCATGAACATCGCTTCCCGAACATGGACGTCGTTGTAGCCCTGATTAATGGCGCACAGAACATGGAGCACATGGCAATCCTGCAGCATCCCCTACTGAAAACTTTCCTTTGCCTAAAATCTTTAGCCGCCATGCCCTACGACATTCTTCTGTCATTCATGTATTTTATATTCGCCGTCATTTTATCCTCGCAGGTCACCCAGTCAGATTCAATAATTGAATCCCTCACCATTCGGTCATACATACCAACACTTTTTCTGGGAGTAATTTTATCAATGGAAAGTCTACGACGCACCTACATCCTCTGGTACAATATGAATGTAGATAGGCTGAACGTTGGTATATTATGGCTATCCTCCTGTCTGTTGATAATATTATACATATTTGAGGGATTAATGCTCATGAGCCCGAAAATATTTCCTCATAACGCCCCGCTGAGAATATACTCGC
The DNA here is from genome assembly GCA_947538915.1 of Tenthredo distinguenda. Classification (NCBI taxonomy): domain Eukaryota; kingdom Metazoa; phylum Arthropoda; class Insecta; order Hymenoptera; family Tenthredinidae; genus Tenthredo; species Tenthredo distinguenda. The sequence continues at coordinate 19,030,492 of OX384536.1, read as the reverse complement.
GCAGCATCGCGATTCTGTGCTCGTGGATAAACGTAATGTTGTCATTAATCCGATTTTCGCTGATAGGAGAGCACTGCTTCATGTTTTTTACCGTTCTGGCGAACATCGGAAAGGTGAGTAACTGTGCGCTGAAAAAGTCCGCAAGAATAACTTGAAGATCCAAAATTAATAACGAATCACTGAATCGCTCGTCACTACAATTTTGTTATCCAGGTCCTCTTGTCTTTCGCCTTTCTCATCACCGGCTTCTCCCTGAGCTTTTCCATTATATTCGCCGATAGTAATCGATTCGACACCCCATGGAAAGCCTTCGTAAAGACCCTGGTAATGATGACAGGGGAGTACGAGTACGAATCTCTCTTGTTCTCGAATAAATCCATGGTTGCCGAGTACGGTGAAGGTCTTCTACAGATTCATAGCGTTTTGGTTTTCCTGACCTTTGTGATAGTAGCCAACATCGCACTGATGAATCTCATGGTCGGTCTGGCAGTGAACGATATTCAAGAACTCTTGAGACAGGTGCAATTTTCTTTGTCATTCTCTTAAACGTGCGATTCTCTTGAAGAATTGACTGTGCAACTCATCTCTACGATAAAATTCTCTGCACTCAGGGTCGCACTCGTCAGTTGAGGCAACTTGCCAGTTCTGCAGCCGTAGCTGAATCTGTATCGTACCTTCCCAAAACATGGCCGGGAAAAATGACGATGGAGTTGAAAGGATCAACTTGGGATCGCTATTTCCTAGTCCCATCGGATGTGACAAAGGCTCTCGAAGAATTGGCTTTGAAGAATCTCGACCGCGATCAAAGGTATGATTCAGTCAACCCCACACAAACAATAGGCACAGAACGATGAGTAACTATTTTTCGAAACGCTCTGTGCGCAATTGTACGTGTCCAGATTCGTCAGAATTGTCCAAGAACTGTTCGTACAAAAATTTCAAATGACGTTCCTCTGTTTTACAGACGTCGCACGAAACCGCGTCGCGACTATACACAAAAACGTCTCGCCGTCATGCAATCATCGCTTACCAATATGAAGTCATCGTTAGAAAAAATGGCCCTGGAACAGAAGCAACAAAACTACCGGATAGGACTATTAACGCAACGTCGCAGGACCGAAAAGCGCCGAAGAAGCATGTAGATTTCAGATTCTAGTATTCAAAAATTGATTTGTGCGTCATCCCAATCAAGAAATCGACATTATGTCATTGAGAATTTGAAAATAAAATGAGGTGAAAGGATAGCAAAGTATAATTGGACAAAATCCATTCAGAAATACATTCAGTTGGTCCGAAGAAAGTAGTCGTAAAACATTTTCCACGCAATACGTTTTTGAGCAATCGGATCCCAGCGATAGTTTGACCAGAAAAATTAGTGCCCTTTCATTTCTAATGCTTTTGCCTGACGAGAAGTCTTCAACTTGTTCCAATCATAATTACTGTCAGCTCTGGTTCAAATAGATTTTCAATTCGGGCTCAGCGAGTGGCCAAGATCTTGATTGTTCAGTAAATGATCGCTTACAAAAAAAAAACAAAAAGGCCGGGGAAGGGTTGAAACATTATTATTTACTTGAGGAGGCCACATTACTCCACTTTGCTTTATAATCATTGCCATTTTATTCTATCGAACCCTATGTGTTTTATCTTTGTTTCTATGTACTCTTCATCCCTCTATACTTCTATGTTTTGACTGTTTTTTCTAATGAAGCTTCGTGTTTATTTTATTTTATTATAATTCGTTCTGATAAACCATCGAATCTTATCAGATCTAATTATTACCATGTAAGCGTAATTCATTTAAAATAAATCGACCGTCATACCAAATAAACAAATCGCTATTTCACACCGTTGAAGAAGCTCAGCTGCGAATACGGACGTGTAATTATCCAGTTATTACAAAGGATTGAATTTTGTCATTTCAGGACGAGATATGTGGAACTTACAAATCCTTTGCACACTTATAGTTAAAATTGCCCAGATTCTACTACCTTATGTATAATCGATAACTATCTATGAAATATTCGCTGCAGTAGGTATATCTGCAAGTCCTCAAAAAACCATTCATTTTCATAATGAAACTAAGCTAGAAGGTCATTTAAAATTTCTCCATCTAGAAAGTATTCATCCGAAACTACTTTATTTCTCTCTTGAAACAAGAACGCCGCGGTTAGTCGGTACAGATTTCTAGTTGTTATCCTTATATAGTTTCACAGCAGAGTGGCGGTCGCCGCTGCTTCCGGCGCAAACCATATCCTTTCACCCCGCGATAAGATTTCGGATACATTTTCCGTATGCGCGGCTGTTAATTTGTCCCAATTCGCATCTCGTAGCGCTAGTGAATGCAAAAATTTATTTCTGTCGTAATGGGCGAGAAGCGTTGTAACGAGCAATTTTCCTACCCGGAGGAAACGGATAGAAAAAATAAATCCCGCACAAAGCACACCAACGTGATCACACTCAACATAGGTACACGAAATAAGCGAAAAGAAAGGGAGATAGTGTTGGGCGCCAGGCACACGAATGTGCCAAGGTGAGGTAGAACGGTACGGAAAAATAGAAAATTCAAATAAGCCACGAAAAAAACTCAAAAACTCAAAACGGTAACCGACTAGTTAGCAGGAGAGGGGAACGTGGGGGCGTAGAAATAACACACTCCGATACGCCAAAGATACGGTAAAAAAAAAAAAAAAATATATATTCTTAATTCGCTCAGGCACTACGACGTAAAATAAAACAAAAGAAATACAATTGCAGTTTCGCACCGAGCTGCCGGGAATCGAAAAATTTGACACAAGATCGCAGCACCAAAAGGCAGCGAAGGAGTACATCGGATGTCTACCCACGATCCTCTAGCATCTAAAAATTGACTTACATGCCATTCCCGATGTGGAATCAGAATTATTAGTTAAGAATCACGGGATAAATTGATGGCGAAGATTTATCGTAGCGAATTAAAATAATTCCATGCCAGTCCTGTAATCTCCAGGATTCGAATAGCTCAGCCGATAAAGAAGAAAGCGTGGCGTGTACCGTCTGACGTTAACAGATGCTTACCTCGTCCCCGAATGTTGCAGTAGGTACTTTATTTATCCTACAGATCGCACGAGCTAACGCGATTCCATCGAGCGGGTAGAAATCATTAAATTTAAACAGTTTTTGGATAAATGAAAACTCGGTGGATGATTTTCGATAGATATATCTCATTCGTTTTTTCAGGTGACCGAAAACTCATTGTTAGATTAGATGTCTGTATATCAATTCTTGACCGAGATTGTAGCCGTAATTCGGTCAGAAATATATCGTTTCTATTTCATTTTTCCGTTAGTTTTCTCTCTCGCAGAGTCTGTCCGAGTCTTTTCAATCACAGCAGTCATAAAATAAAAAATTATTAACCAGATTACGTATTAGTTCTATTATAATCACAGACTGCACCTCTGATTCAAAAGTGATTATTAATCCAGGCTTAGAAAAGAGTCTATATGCTAATTAATTATTCAGTAATTAATGATAACGTCGATATAATGATAGTGATAATAAAACGTAAGCAATTTGTCTGAAATTAACATCAATATGGTATTCACATAAAAATAGAACGAACTTTCTCACCAATAATTCGATATCGTCATTGTATCGATTTACAATAAGAATCTATTCCGTTCCTCGAAACGGAAATCCATGTCTCACTTAATCTTGTTTCTATTCTAATCAGCGCTATCTTAATCTACCGATGTTTGTACAGTTTCTCTCTTCTTCTTCGATTTAAATTCGAATCTTTTCTTCCTTGATAATTCGTCGCGTAATTATATATTAAAGTATGTATTGTTTCTTAATTTAGGTAATGATTGATCGTATTTCACGTTATAACAAAAGTCTATCAATTCATTTACGTTTTTATATCCAATAATTAAAATACAATTAAAAAAACAACGATGTACGATCTCTGTGAAGAAAATTAATTGTTCCTCTCTCAAAGTCGCTTATTATTCTTTAACAGCTTTTCGACAAGTGGTTACGATACGTTATCGCACTTTCTTAATGATCATTTGATTATTGTTTAACCGTAAAGTATAACAGGTGTTGTGCAATTATATATATATATATATATCTATGACAGGAATTAGCGAAGCGAACGTTAAGGTATACCTATCGCATCTCAATCTTGACTTCTCTATTAATATATCTAATCAAGAAATACTAATCGGAAATTATACCAGCTTTAATCCCACTTGTCATTTCAAATCTAAAACAGTTTTAAATCCTTATCACTCGCACGGGGGAACAAAATTGAACGAAAACCTCTTCAACTCTCAATATTTCTCATACAATAAATTTTTTCAATTTTCATCAAATTTCGGGTGTCCGGATTTAACTTTTCTTCTTTATTCTTCCTTTTTTTGCCAGTCAAACGCGAGTCCGAGATTCTCGGACACACGAAACCTTCTCCAGTCGATCCTAAAACAAATAAAAACACGAGTTTACACCATACATTCAATCTTTCACAGATTATATTCACGAATAAATACACGTATAGGTGTATCGTCTTATAGAACCGATTGTCACCTTATACCTTAAGGTGCATACCTACACCTAGACGGATACCTTATCGGCTCAGCTCACGTGCTGGTGAGTCAGTGAATGACTGTCAAACTCTGACCATGACCCGAGTCTATTCAAGGAATGAAATTACATATCTGGTATAGTAATTGATATCGGTTTCACGTTTGGGTATACCTAGGTTACGAAATTTCAATTTCGGGTCCGCGTTCGGCCGACCAAGAAAAAAAACAAAACCGTACTCCGAACTATCCCTTCATCGTCCATTCAGAAATACAGAATTGAATTATACAATACGTTTTATATACCTCATAAAAAATAAAAAATAGAAAAATGGAAACTTAAATCTCTTAATTAATTTCTATAAATATATATGACTAATTATCGCTGCTTAGAGTTAACTCGGCTCTCAACTTTGCCTTATTCGTAGCCTGTCAGGTACACACGTAACGGTCGTTCATATAAGTACATACGTATGCATATACATCTGCCTCTATATGTAACGATAGATTTCAATCCGAACTGAGTAAGTATAATCAGCGACTTACCGACATAAACTCGCCAATTACCGTATCCTCGCACGATTTACTTATATATCTATAGATATACCAGATGTATGCACGTGTAGATATTTCAGCTCTGTTTCGTACCCTGGCTAGTAGTATCTAGGTACGTAGTAACAGCATGAACCGCGGCGGAAATCAATTATTTATACATCTAATTGACGTTTTATTTGGATCAATCGCATACATGCTTTAATGCCCGCGAATGGAACGGACGTATAGTATATCTGGGTAGATAAGTAACAACTTCAATCCTCGTTTATATCTGTATTCGCTCTATGACCCAGTCTCATATATAAACTTGATTTTCGCAAAATACGACGCGAATGAATATATATTCCGCGATTTTCATACAAAATTTTTTCTTTTTTTTTAACACAATAATTCTTTTTTCTTCGAATTTTTTTTTTCCTAATTTTTCAACGAAACAAAAACTTTTTTTCATTGTTCAATTTCGTCGGATAAATGACGAAAAAAAAATGAATGATAAAAAAATTATAAATCATGTGAGTTGTTATGGTTTCTAACGAACTTTGTAACGATGTATAAGAAATTGTATTTATCGTTTCTCGATTGACAACTGAGTTATTAATGGATTCCCGTCGTAATATATGAGAAGTGTTTTATAGAGCGAGTTGGTTCTTATGTATAAGTAGGCATAGAGGTACGGAACAGATCGTAATACACGATAGAAATGAAATTATAAATACCGAGGCACACATCAATCGACGATAATATATCCGCGTGTTTAATCTTTATTTAGGTAACCGATATACCCGCGTAATCGCGGCTGCGGACAGGGCTAGACAGTTCGTAGTAACGTGAGCGATAATTGAACTGCGGTAGGTAGAGGTACAAGCGCGGGGTAATATGCTATCAGAGATCGAATCTCGCGTTTTGAAAGAGTAAAAACAACCCGCGAGATTCTAATGTGTCAACCGAAAATTGACACATCTCTGATTTACGTCAAATTCCGACTCGATTTTACCCGCGCGTTAAGCCCTAAGTCAATCAAGGTTAGATTAATCCGAGCCTTTTATCGCCACCGCGTTGATCGGTCTTATACGTTCGTCGATATATTCTTTGAAGGAAAAAAAAGAGGAAAATAAGACATTTTTCGGACTTCATATTATATATACTTTTGATTTATTATTTTCGAAGACTCCTACAAGTTTTCTAGAAATTTATTATACAGTATTACATGTTTCTCGTCGTCGACTGGGTATTACAATCGCGTGACTGTGATCGTGCGGCACTGACCCGGGGAAGAATACATTACCGGATTGTATCACGCAATGTTTGTTTTGATTTTGACTTTTGGCTTCGCCGGTGTTACAAGCCGCACGCATCTCCACGGCTTCTTCATTTTTGGGAATGAATTAGAAATTATCGCCTAAGGATATTGAATTTAAAAAAAAAATCGTAATTCCCTGTAATCATATGGTATAGTTAAAGCGTAGAGAAATATGTGTATTAATTTCTGCGGTACATCATATATTCCTCGTTTTCGACGATGAGTAAAAGAATTCAATTGACAATTATTATTTCCTGAAATAGCTCATCTTTTTTATATATAAACGTATATATGTATATATATATATACACGTGTACCAGCCCTCTTTGATCCCTAACTCGGTCGGTCGTCTGCTTATATTACAGAGAAGAACGTGCGCGACAAGGTCCGTCCCTCCCTATAAAACATTATAATTTTCTCCACAGAAGAAATACCCATGGGGTATCTCTTTCTCTCTTTACATCGAGTTCAATCTAAATATTGGAAAAATCTATCGGTTGAAAATTAGCTGCAGGTATAATAATAATACCAATAATAATAATAATAATAATAAGAGAAAGAAAAAAAGCAAAGATTAACCCCTTGGTTTACTGCAGCGTAAATAAGTGCATGGAAACCTCGGCGTGGGCTCCTCGGTTCTAAAAACCTAGAGACTTGAAGGGGTCCGCGTTCGCGGGTCGTGTGTGAAAACGCGGAGGTAAAACGCGGCAACGCATATAACCGCATAGTGACGCGTAGTCGCGCGGTACATGTCATATCTCATATAGTTGGCGTCGAAGTGTCGAGTCGGGTGTTTCCGGCGTCATCCGGTCAGGTTCGTAGCGCTGACTGCCATCACTGGTTAGGTCGAGGAGGGAAGCCGACGCGCGAAAGGTGGGCGGTGATTGGTCGAGACTCGGAGCCGCCCGCCGTCCCTTCAGCGCCGTGCGTAGAGCTCGCTAGGAGCTTTGCAGTGAGCACCGAGCAACCATCAAGACGACTTGGACCGTGAACCGTGCGTTTGTGTCGCGGTTGTATGATGGCCGTCCGCGTGTTTTATGCCGTTCAGTTAGTTCAGCCACTGCTGCAGATGGATCACGCAACGCGCTCCCCACGCGGAGCAGTTAGGCGCTGCGCGCTTAACGCTAGCGTGTAAAAGAGAATAAAAATAATAACAAGTAAAGTAAAAGTAAAGTAAAGTAAAAGTAAAAATAAAATTAAAAAGTATATCGATCGAAGGTATAAATAAATGAATAATTAATTTGATCGACGAGTTAATTTTGAGCGCAAATATTATTTGTGATTCGTATGACTGCAGCGGTAGTAGTTAATATTATAAATAATAATAATAATCTGTTTGCCAATTGACAAGGCACGCATAGAGTCGCGTAAACAATAACGAGAGAGGCAAATGTAGATGTGGATAGAGGTTTTCTTCTTCTTATTTCGTTTAGTTTCGCGTCGGACTGGTGGGTGGCGGCGTCGCGACGACTGCAGTAGTGAACGACGAGGAAAACTACAACGACGCGTGTGATTTTTTTAAATTGAAAGTTATATTTTGTTTGTTAGTTTGTTTCGTTTCTAGTATATCAATGTATCATGTATATCGTATCCGCAGTTGCAGTTGCAAGTGTTTAGTGACAGCTCTATTATAATCTAACGATAATGATATGATATAATGATCCAGTGTGTTGTAAGTGCGAAAGAGTAAAGAGATAACTAACAACAACAAGAAGAAGAAGAAGAAGAAGAAGAAGAAGAAGGCGAGCAACGCTTCGTCTTAATCAATTATTAACAGTGAGAGTAAAAGCGCGAGCGCAAGCGAGAAATAAGAGAGAGTTATCGCAATCGTAATCGCAATCGCAATCGTCGGCTCGGTTACTAAAGAGAGCAAAAGTATAGATAGAGTAGTAGTCGACGACGATATTTATAACAAGGTGTAGAAAAACCCAAGAGAGAGAGAGAGATAATAGATTTGTCACAATTAGTGGGCGCCGGGCATAATGCCGCACGTTAGTAGTAGCGGCGGTGGCGATGATCTCGGTAGCGAGGACGAGGTCAAAGTTTTCAAGGATGAGGGCGAGGACGAGAAAAGATCATCCGAGAACCTCACCGAGGAGAAGAGTTCTCTCATCGACCTCACTGAGTCAGAGGTTCGTTTCGACGACTCCCAACAAAGATCCTACCCCCGTTTTGAATAATAGTATTGAGAAAAAGAAATGAAAGAAAAATGATTCCCTGTCAAGATTCGGATGGTGAAACAGGTGTGACAGAAATACCGTATCTGTGTTGCAGGAAAAAGGTTCTCTCCCCGGAGGCAGCTATTCGACGGGCAAGACGTCGGCCAGATCCGACCTTAGCCCCGTCTACGGTGAGTTTTAAACACTTCTTTCTATTCCTGTATAAGATTTACGGTGTATTATTCGATCTTTAACGAGTTGACACGCCCGTCGCTCCGAATCGTATAAATACTGATTGTTGTCAACATTAATAAGACCAACCGCGTGGCCGAGACTCGAGAGAGAGAGAGAGATAACGATATAGATATAGATATAGATACATAAACATGTACTCCATTTATATACATATAGCATACATATAAGTGAACGACAAAAGAAGATCGTGTGGGTAAATAAATGAGAATGAGTTTTCCCGCGGCAACGTGTTTCGGTACGTAGGATAAATACCGAATGTATAGGTATATATAATGTGGTAATACGTGTTACGGAGTTTTGCCGTTTGCCATTACTCATTCCTCTCATTCGTTGGACGTAGGTACTACTATACTCCTCTTCGGACTAACTACAATGAGCGGCAATGATATCTCGTTGTGTAGAGTAATTGACGAGTCCGCGTGTAGGCGTCTGCTCCTAGATAGCCGGGAGCGTAGACCCGTTCGTTCGTTGCGCGTTGAGAAACAACAAACGAAACAGGCCTGGCCCGTGTTGAGGTAGAGGTATAAGAGGTAGAGGCAAAGCCGGAGAGAGGTGGAGGTGGAGCCGACTCACAGCTCACGGGCTGCGTCACCCTGCAGCGTTAGTTCGTTCTCCGAGAGTTAACTTGGCTCCTCGAATGCATACCTATACCTTCCCCTTCTCTCTTGCTCGCTCACTCTCTCCACTCCGCAGGACACGCTCTCTTATACACGGCTACAAGCCTGACCCGACTACACATGGCACCCAACCAAGCCTGTTCGTTCGTTCTCTACTCTTCTTACTTTTCTCTTCTCTCTTCTCCTCCCTCTTCTCTTACCCAGGGTTACCCACCCATTTCTTACGCTGGACCACGCGACGTACCGGGTGAATCGAGACTATCCGCGACGATAAATAGTCTCGGCAACGAAATCATCGCTTTGTTTTTTGCCTTTTTTTTTTGTTTTCAAATATACTTTATGACTTCTTCTCCAGCTTCCGGATTAAAACTAAATCGAGTGCGATACGATTTTCACAAGATGCTTAGCTTCCGTTTCTCGTTCTTCTTTTCGCATCGAGGAAATCGAACCGGTTGACTACTATTTTTCTTCGGGGAGTTTCTCCTTTCGAGCGAGTGAGATGGAGACAGTGAATGAAACGGGGTCCACCCGGTATATAAATACAGACACGGTCGTGCTACAGTCAGCATTGTATACACCTACCTTTACCTGCCTGCCTGGCTCTCTGCCTACCTGCCCGCTAACGAGGCTACCTGCTGCACTTCTTATATTCGGAGAGAGGTTGAGGTTGCCCAAGAGAGACCCACGCTGCCCGCTCCTCGCTCCTCGCTCGCTGCTCTTCGCTTCGTTTCTCATCGGGTAGGTGATCCCTCCGCGCCCTCCGCCCCCGCACACCTTGCCCCTAACGTTAAGGTGGAGGTGGTGGTGCTTGGTGTTGCACCTTCCTTTATAACTGGTTAAACAAATTTCTTCGTAAAACGTTTTTTCCGAGAAACTTCTGGGGCTTGTGCAGCTCTTTCAGTTAGAGGGTGCAGTGGAGGTTTTCGTTTCTTTTTTCTTCCTCTCTCTTCTTCTTTTCTGTTCGAACTTCAGAAAACGCAACACCCCAAATCACGGATTTTTTTTACAACGCATGTTAATATTATTATTATCATTATTCGATTATTCGAGAATAGGATAACGATTTTTTTTTCTTCAAGATTTTGATCGTGTATACACGTATAATAAATGAATTCGTAAGGAAGTTTATTACACCGACGTAAGATTAATTATTGTCATTCCAATCGAACGTATATGTACGACGTGTTCGGTAGCTAGCTGTATGTTCAGTTGTATACATATACATATATACGGGTTTGATTATAATCATTGAAACTAATTGTATTCCCCTACGTCACACAGCGACAGCGCTAATTGATAAACATATCTGTCACATATCGCGCGAGTGTCTATATGTCATCGAGCGAAATCCCGTTTGTTTGTCCGTCTGTCTGTCTGTCTGTCTTTATTGTTCTCGCTGCTTTTCATTCTAGACGGATTACGCGATCGGATATGATCAATCGGAGTCAGTCCCATTATATTAAGGATAAAACACTTGACGATAAAGGAGCATATATATATTCACGTATGACGAAAATTCGTAAAAAAAAAAAAATTGGAATTTTTAAAGAAACTTCGGTAAGAAGCGTGAGACGGGATGTTTCGGTGTTCTCAACTTTTGACATAACTTTCGAAGATTTTTTGTTGGCTGGTTGGTTGGTTGGTGCGCTGGTCCATTATAACTACTTAAGAGACGCGTCGTTCAAACAATTTCACACTACGGCCCGTCGCAAGGCCAATATTGACCGTTCCGGTACTATACGGTACATATGCCTACATCGTGTGATTTATTTTATTTTATTTTTTTTTATTTTAATTTTTAATTTTTTTAATTTAGTCCTTTTTTTTTCTTTTTCTCGCGTTTCGTATAAATATCTCATGTATGTACATACCTACGTTCTTAAATTACCGACACTTGTACTCAATGAATACTAAAAATCGACATTACGGTAAACTTCTGTCACCGATATATACTCAAGCTTCAATTTTAACATTGCAAATTCAATAAAATATCTACCGAAGTTTCATATCACATTTATTTTCAATTATGTATATCTCTTCTCGTATTTTTGATCCTTTTTTGTTTTATTTACACAAAAAAAAAATAAGTAAAAGTGATCAAAAAAATTGAAACGATAAAGAACTGATAAATTCTTATAGCTTATGCGCTGGCAATTAATTGCAGACAATGATGAAACATTTTTCTGTAATTCGATGAATATATATGTTACACATATATGTATACGCATATACGTATGTATTATACACACGTTTAGTCTGTATCGTCAATTGAAGACACTGTCTGCCTGTTCGTCTGTCTGAATTTCTCTGGTTGTCTGTCCGTCCGTTTTATCCGAGAGCCTCATACCCGTGAGTTCGCTAATTACTTTATACTCCGCGCGGTTGTATAGCAGTTATAAACACGAGGCACTTATGATTACGAAACTATCTACCTGTAGCCGCGGGAGGTGGTGCTAGCCGAGGAGAAAGAGAATTAGAGTTTTAACAAACGAGACTGACAATCAAGGGGAAAGAAGATGAAGAAGAAGAAGATCGAGATGAAGATGAAGATGAAGAGTGCATAGGTCCATACATACAAATAAACATGCCTTGATACGAAACGGGTGCGCGAGCCTCGATGAGATGAGAAGAGAAGAGAAGAGAAGAGACGTGGATTGTTCGGTACAAGAGAGAAAGAAGGAGAGCGGTTTTTGGGGAGCATGTAGTGCGGTGGAGTCTTACAGAACCCACCACCATGACTACTACTACTATTACAAACGGCGTCGCCTTCACCGTCGTCGTCTGCAGTGCGTTCGTTGAGCGAGGTTAGCAATCTGTGTAGTGTTTTACGACAACTATAAATATGGCCATAAAGCTCTTTGTTTAGAGCAGCCAGTCTGGCTTTCGAAACTGCGTGGCTCTCTCTCGACCGCCTCTCTTCTTCTGCTTCTTCGTCTTCTCCTTCTTATTCTTGTTCTTCTTCTCTTCTTTTCGTCCTGCTCTTTCCAATACTCAAATCCATTTAGGTAACTTGACGGTTCGGCTGCACACATACTCTAAACCTTCTTCTCGTACGCTTATACCGACAGATTAACGCCGGCGATGCACTTCCAGAGTTCAAATTCCGGAGTCTTGTGATTTTCCAATTTTTCGCGATAAGTAGAAAAAAAAATTGGGAATTTATGGCATTTTTACGGTAAGGAAAAACGGGGCTGTGCCGAAGTTCCGAAGGGTGAAAATTCCGAATTTGAATATTACCGATTCACAGTTTTTAGAAAAGATATTTTCCCCAAAGTCTACATATAGCCGATTTCAAAAACTTTGAAACGAAGAACACCAAAAAAAACAACGAAACTTTTTTTTGGAAGTAAAAGTTTCAAAATCCTATCAATTATTTACGACATCGTGAAACTGGGTCTCGATTAGACTGAACATTTTGTCCTGACATCATGAGAAATAGACCGAAATTTTTGGATCCTTGGGTTTTCGGGGTTTCAATGTTCTAAACTTCAACGTTACGTTTCTAAAAATTCAAAATCATCCCAAACGAATTCGGAAGAAGATAAAAATATGCATCGATAACAAAATAAATAAAATAAAATCTCGTTCTACCGGATCGCGTTTACTCCCTATAGAATTGTCCGAGAGTTATTGCGTATTGTATGAGCATCTCCAACTAATTTTACGTCCGAATAAGAAATATGGAGCGAAGTGGAATAGCATACATCTCTACGAATATATATACATATATATATATATACACACATGTATATATGTATAACTGTAGAGTATAGAGGACCGCGTGCGTGGGCGTGTTAGTTGCTCAAAACTCCAGGAGCCGACGGACGGGCACCGTGCGTCGCGTCGCCCACCTCCCGGGGGTTCCGCCGTTTTGTGGACCTCTAAACTCCTCTCCTCGAGTCTGACAATAAGAAGAAATCCCCGCACCTACCTACCTACCCACCTACCTACCTACCTACCTAACTACCTCTCATGCCCTTGCTCCGTCCGCTGCTTACCCACTTGTCTCATGTCTGGCTTTGCCTAGCACTATAGCGGCGAGAACAAGAAGTACCTACGCTATTAACATACTTAAATTCTACCACACGTATGAATATATATGTATGTATATTTATGTACATTTATGTACAATACGTAGTAGGTTAGATAATTTGTTAATGAATCGCGTTTTATAAAAGGACATTAATAATTTACGTTGTAAAGAGATAATAAGAAGAAATAATATGAATAGTCAGCGTTGAATTTCTTAACAATTTATTATAGTATGTATATGTATACATATTATACTATATTATAAGAACGCGCGCACGTGGTATAACTATATACGAAAGAGAAGTAGGAGGAGTATAGAGAGGTTGGAGTACGACAGTGCAGAGATAGCTATGCGCGGGGGTTCAGTCGGTATATTGAATTAGGAAAGCAATGTTCTTATCGAGAGGTCTAACTAAGCGATGATAATACTTGAATAGCAGTTGAATTCCTTCTGTAGAATGTACACTATATCTATACTAGCGACACGCGGGATTATCTCTGTTAACTTTCGGTATAACATGTCTCCGGATTTTTGAATTCTATTTTTTCTTTTCTTTTTGTTTCTCTTTTTTTCTCATTTAGTACCTCTGTAGGTATAGACATACGTGTTTCCACGTGCCTCTCTTACACGTTTCTACATATTATTAACCATATGTACGTACATGTGTATACCGACACGATTTATACTATATAGAGATGCATGCCGTGCATACGCCTCTCTTTGCGTCGGCGTCAAACTTCTTCATCTTCATCTTCTTCTTCTTCTTCTTCTTCTTCTTCCTCCTTCGTGGTATACTTATAACTATACGTGTACCTACGTACGAGAAACGCTGGAAATATTTAGTCGGTGCATGAATTGAAATTGCTTCGTTAAGGCACCGCGCTGGCTGGCTGGGATCCCTGGCTTGTTGGCTTGTTGGCTTATACTGCCTGCCTGCCTGCCTGCCTGGTCGAACGGACGTACATACATACATACACATACACATACGCATACGAACGTTTCTTTAATATTTCACGCACGCACGCGCGTGTATAATAATGATGATGATGATGGTGATGATGATAATGACGACGATGACGATTATGAGAAGTCTGGAAACTCAAAATTTGCGTATACGTTATGCATAAGGAGAGTGAAAATGATATAACCGTGTCATTTATTGTTAATTTAAATATTAGGATTATTATCATCATCATCATTGTTATTATTTTTTAATTGCTCGTTCGAACGAAGAATAATGAATGATAGGGGATTGTCGTTGTCGATAATGATGATAATAACAACGAAATGAAAATCAAAAAAATATATACATTCAAAGATCGAAAACCGCGGTAAGCGACGAGCGTGAGTGACCACTTGTCGCATACAAGAGGGGATCCTCACATATTTAAAAAGGTCGAGAAAGAAAGAGTGATTATATTATGTACGATGTATAATATCGTAATTGATGTATATTTATATATACATACATATATAGGGTATAAATACTTATTCTCTTGAATTTATTATACTCGTTACGTTCCTTTAGCGCAGCTGGATGATTGCTGGTTGATAATTGAAAAATGAGAGGGAGATGACTATAAAGGAAGAAAGTAAAAAATATATATTTTAAAATCGTATGAGGGGGAAAACCGAGGACGTCGATAACAGATCTTCTTTCTTTCATTTCCTCTTTTTATATATATATATTTATTTATACATTATAGCTACTGTTACGATACTTTACGCTTTATAGGACGTATTGTGCAAATTCTTTTTCAAACTCTCCCGCGCCACCACCACCACTTATTGATATACAATCTACATAAATATACTATACATAAGTATACTCGAAAAATATATATGCACATAATTGCGTCGTTTTTGTCGTTGGTTGTCGTTGTTGTTGTTGTTTTTGCGTGCGAAGAAGTACAAAGTTGTGTACGGAGTGTATGTATTATAACGGTTTGAAAGTCGGACGGATTCTTCTCTCCCTCGTCACCACCACCGAGGATCTCTGGAAACGAAACGAGAGGCTCAAGTAGTCCAATTGATCTCGTTGAAAAATTGTTGAGAGCGCTCTTCCAGGCCGAGAAGGAGAATAAGAACGAGATGGAGGGTGGAGGAGGAGTGGCATGGATCCACTAATCTTATCTCACGAGGGAGAGACAGAGAGAGAAAGAGGAAAGGAAGATACAGATATACAGAAAGAAAAAAAAAAAAATTAAAAAGAACCATAAAGATACAGATAAAGAATCGAGACATACCGCAGCGTTTACGGCTAGATAATTATCAATTATTATTACCGATCGCCACATGACACGCTTGACTATCACGAAACGATAAAAAAATGAATAAAAATTGGTTTGGGTTGAATTTGTAAATTTTAATAATTTTTTTTGCAAATTTTTTTGTTGTTTCATCTCTTCGATACAATAGTCGGTTTAGAATTTTCGAGAGTGGAGAGAGAGGGAAGAGAGAGACGGTTGTAATTATATTCGATTGAATTCTTACCGAGAATTTCCTAATCTAATTATTACGAATTCTTCTTCGGGGTCTCTGTTTGTCTTTAGAATCGTGTTAGGGATTTGGTCCGTTGCAGCAGCATATACGTATATGACGACGAGAAAAGAATTCGTCTAATTGTTTTGGCTAACTATAACGCTATGCGGTCTTTTATTATTACCATTATTATTATCATCCGAACGAAAATATCTACAGTTTAACTCCGAGACATAGATTGCATGCTCTAACCAATTTCCGCTTACATTCTATTCCAACTGACTTTATCGAATATTCTTACGTTACGGGAATAATCAATTTTATCTGTAAAGTAGAGAACAAAAAAAAAAAAAATGGTGATCGTGGTCATAATTCAGTCATCCATCGTTTATAAAGTTCAACCGCGTTTTGCTACTAGAGTCGCGGGAGTCTGGAGTCTGGATTCTGGAGTCCGGACCAACAAGGAGTAGAATAAAACACGCGGGGGTTTAGAGGGAGGGGACGTAGTAAAGCAAGGCAAGGCAAGGCAAGGCCTTCTTGCCTCGGCGGCAGGCGCGGCGTTGCCGTATTTTGTCTGCATCTTTCTTATACCTATGGTATTATGTACTGGTGTTTGTACGCAGCGTGTGTATAGGCAAGCTCGTGGCTCGTACGTACGTACGCTCGCTGTGCTGAGCTGAGCTGTGCGAGTCTCTCGCCTCCCGCCTCCTCCTCCTTCTCATCGCGCCTTCCTTTCGAGTTCTTCGAGTCTGTCTATAGCGAGGAGCGTAGAGAGCAAGACCGAGACCCGAGACCCGAGACAACCAAGAGCAAGCGCCTAAGACCCAAGACCAAGAGCACTACGGCGCGGTGTTGTGTTGTATAGGAGAGCGAGAACCTCGAAGGCTGCTTGTGCTAGCGAACACCGCTGGGACTGGGACTCGCACTGGCACTGGCATTAGCAGCGGGCGGACAGGACGGGACAGTCAGTTCAGCCACCAACGTCGTCGCGATTAAAATTCAAACGAAATACTAGATTCGAGAACTATATCATTATACCTACGGATGTGTTATTCAAGAAGATCAATGGTTAATGAACCCTCTGATCATATTTCTATCGCCGAAACGTCAGAAGCAGCGGTTCTTTTCGATGCAAATTGTTCTTCTTATCAAATACGAAAACATTTATTATTGGATTCTTTATTAGCACAATGAGATTTTGGTCATTGAAATATTGCCTTGACCGGGGCGACGAACGTTGTTGGGCGTTGGGCCAGTATAAGCAAGGAAAGTAAGCAAGCAGGCAGGCAGGCATGGGCACCCATTGTCCGTCGTCCGGCCTTCTCTTGTTACGAGACGAGCGGCCACAACCAGCCGCAACGAGGCCTCTGGTTCAGGATTGGCTTCCTCCACCTCCGACAACTCCTTGCGTCCTTCTCTATAACCGACTTCTTCTCTTTCCAACACTCGTTTGTCCATTTGCCTTTCTTACTCCCCGTGAACCCTCTGCCTACTGCACCGGTACCGCTGCTGCTAATGCTGTTGCTATTGCTCTTGCTGTTGCTGTTGCTCTGGCTGTTGTTCACCTGTGGGCAAAGAGTCAAATCGAGTAGATATCTCTCGAAATTACGATCGCGTACTATATAAGCGAATAAAAATCGAACATCTTATGACGATTAGATCGCCAGAAATATCGGGAATATCGAATTTCGATACGTCCGGATATTGAATTTTTCATTATTCATATTCGTATTATTATTATTATCGACAATATTGAAGCTATCGATAAAATCGTTGTCAATACGATCACCGTGAAAAAGTCTATTTTTTTGTTTTTTTTTTTGTTTTTTGTACGAGAGGCCTGTTTTTGTGACGGTAAATGTTGATATGTAGCCGTTGAACTCTGACCACCGGTTCACCTGTCACCACTTGCCTCC
Organism: Tenthredo distinguenda; assembly: GCA_947538915.1. Taxonomy (NCBI): domain Eukaryota; kingdom Metazoa; phylum Arthropoda; class Insecta; order Hymenoptera; family Tenthredinidae; genus Tenthredo; species Tenthredo distinguenda. Next base: position 19,012,620 of record OX384536.1, on the reverse strand, counting down.
TCTGATACGTATATATATATATTTATTTTTATTTATTTGTTTTTGTTTTTGCGCAACCAGTTTTGTACAACGATATATTTATTTATAGATTAATTGCAACCCGTGCTATATAATATAATTTGATATTTATTAAACGACCGATATCAAGGGAGAAAACCAGTTTGTTTGCTTTATAAAAAATATCCTCGCACGCGGTATATCCAGGAATTGCTTACAGGCAGATATCCACATTATGCATTTATACGTATACATACGGATACACGTATACATGTAATACACACGTACATATCAAATCCTGGTAATTTTTATCGTTATTTTCTATTTTCTTCCTAGTTTGCTACTTTCTTGTTTTTTTTTTTCTTTTTTTCTTTTCTATTTTATTTTCTTTTTCATTTTGTTTCTTATTCGAGGACCGAAAAGGTTTGTTAATTCAATAGCGAAAGGTCTCGCTCTGGCCTCTCTCTTATGCGATGAAAATCTCGTGATCGTAAGAGCGAAACAAATTCTATTTGTTTCGGCAGGGGCGGCCGCGGGGGAGGGGGAGGACCAAGATCCTTTGACAATCTCTATAATATAACGTGCGCGAAACGAGATAGAGAGATTCCGTGCGTACCTACGTGAACGAGACAAAATCTAAACGTGGTACATACATACATACATACATACATACATATATACATATAGAACAAGACACACGTATAGATATACACACAGCGTAATATAAGGTAGGTCAAAAATAATGGGACAAGAGAATGAGGCGAGGTACAAGACTAGAGCATCCTCTGGATGCCTGAACACTTTCCTTTTCCCCGTTGTTATTTTTTTCAATTTTTTTTTCTTTTCCTTTTTATTTTCGATTTAGGGACTTCACACTGTGTCCAGGGTCAGGGCCGCGTCTAAAGTAGGAACGAGAAGTGTTCGAAAAATATCTTCTATCCAAAGTTTTCGGTGAAAGAACGAATTTCTATAAACTGAAGAAATATCTTCGACCGATATGCGCGAAAAACTCGAAAAATGTACGAAGGTTCGGAAAAGAATTTCGTTTTTCATCCAATATCGCTTCGAACGTCTTCTCCGGCCTCTTTTACGGCCCTGGTTCGGTACCTGTATAGTATAGGGTCTGTATATTAGTATGAGAACCCTCGGCCCTCCGTCGAAGCCGTCCTGCTATAGTCAGGTTGGTCGGTTGGTTGGTGGAAGGAAGGTGGTACGCGGTTGATGGACCAGAGCTAATCTAAAAATCACCGGAACTTCACAATTATAGTAATTTACCAGCCGACAACAAGGTGTACACACTAGCTTGTCCATTATAACCTTAACGCCCTGTTTGCTGCTTCTTCTTCCCTCGAGATGACCGTCCACGGGCGTCCCTCTTCCTCCGTCGACGATAAAGTCACCGACTATATCTCATTGCAATGATCAATCCGAAAGATCGATCATCTCGAGTATATTTCTGGTTTTTTTTTTTGTTGTTTTTTTTTCGTGCAACAAATTTTCATCATAATAAAAAAAGATGATGAATAAATTGACGAATTCTATCTCCCCGTAAGAACAAAGCTAGAGTTTAGACCCCGTAACGTACGTACGGACTAAACAGAGGCGAACATATTGCGTGTAGATCTATAATTACCATCCGAGTATTATTCCAACAAGACAGAGAAGTAAACAAACTCGGAGGAGAGCAAAGCTCAAAGTTTGTGTTTGCAGTTGCACGAGGGGCTGGAGGGTTCCTATAGCTCATAATGGAGAGGGTCTTGGGTCTTGGGTCTTAACTCTAGGCTCCCAACTCCCCTCCAACTCTCTGTTTATACGTAGGTACGTAAACCTGCTCGTTCGTCGACGCGCTAAGCGCGGGTGCAGAGTTCTGTGTGCGCTCGTGGTCGGACCCCGGAGCGACCTCGACTAGCGATCGAGGGATGGTATTGAACTTTCCTACCTTTGCCGGAAAAAGGATATATTTGTTTACTTACATATTTATATATTTAGCTGGTATGCAGTTCGATCGACGATCAGTGATGAGGGTAATTCTAAGCGCATAACGAGTAGATATTCTAAGAAACTTTTAGCGTTTATTGTACCGCGTGTCTCGCGGCTTTTCACGTATACAGAGAGAAGAACGCGCGGTGCGTGCGTGCCGCGGTATATAGATGTGAATAAAGCGACTAAGAAGAGGCGAGGCGGGAGCGAGCGAGTGAGGGAGATAAGAACACGCGATGGGATATCCATTCAACAGTCTTATGCGCTGAACCGAGGCCAAGAATTTGGCAAGGGTTGGGACTCGCGAGAGCGCGGGATGCGCGACCGCGACCACGACCACGACCACGACCACGACCAGGTCTCTTGACTCACTGCTGCTGCTGCAGCAGCATGCGGGGTTCTTACGTTCTTACTAGCGAGACGGTTTCTCGCGCGCTTCCAACTCCATGCTACACGATTTATTTTAAGGTGGACGGACGGAATATAATAGGTACCGTGAAAGATAGAGAATTCGACGTCGACACAAAGAGAGAAAAAATAAAATAAAGAGTTGTGTCCGTGTTAATGGAAGTAGTATAGAAAGGTTATATATCCTCGTCAAGTTTATTCCAAGCAAATAATAGTCCATTTTATTTTATGCCTTTTCTTTTTTGTCACTTTTCTTCCGGTTTTCTTATTTTTTAGTCTACTTTTTTCGTTCTCTCACGGGTCACCGACCCCACTTTCGACTCGGGCTGTTGCTGCTGCACCGCACTGCAGATATATATATATATATATATCTATATGTTCTCTCTATACGCATATTTATAGCTATTGTATAGTAATCTTCGAAGGTATTTACAGATTCATCTTAAGTATAAGTTTTTTACTCAACGCCGCGTTCGCGTTCGCATTCGCATTGGCATTGGCGTTAGTTGTTTCGCTGCTATGCAGGCATACCTCTACCGGTGCTAGATTTAGTATATAGCCAGGTATATAGGTTTCGCTCGAACGATTCGCAAATCACTTGCGCTTTTTACTTACATATCTCGCTTCCTCGACTAAAATACGATAACTACTCCGGTCGCTACGATCCTGCAGGTGCAAGAGAGTTCGATTTTTATTTTTTACCATTTAATGCACACATACCTATGTATACAATTTTCTCTCCATATTCCTGCAACGTGTACACATGCAACGGTACTACATATAGGTATGTAAAAAGAGAATATATAGAAGAGGATCGGAGTGAGGAAAAAGCGAAGTCGCCGGACGTACTTACGCCGGTGTATAGCGATGAAATCGTAATTGGCTGACAATGAGATAAGTTTTAGTACCTAGATAGTTATATATATATATATATATATGAATATAAATATACATATTTTTGGGCAAGCGAAGAGAAGAAGATAGCCCCCGCAACGAACTGAGCAAGTGTGCTTCGAGGACTTATTTTCGTACACGTATAGATGTATATAAGCTACCGAATATACGAATACTAAGACTAAGACTAAGACTAAGACGACGACCCTGGAATCATTCGAGGATATACAATTTTGTCAGTTATTCTCATCCTCTTTCTCGTTTTCTCTTTTTCTCTCTCGTTTTCTTTAACCTCTTTATCTTTTCTCACTCTCTCGGTCTGTCAAACACGTGCTGAGATTTTTCGACGGAAAAACGTGAGCACTAACTAAACGGGTCAAGTACCCGAGCTATGCTACTGCTGCCGCTCCCGGTCGCTACTGCAAGTCATAAACCGCGAAGATTAATTTTTACGTTTTAAATCTTACCCGGCTTACTCCTTCAGTTTAGTGTATTTTCAACTCTCAGAATTTACACGCGCGGTTATATTACCGTTTCGTGGAATAATTTGAGATTAATTTTTTTTTTTTTCTTCTCTCTAAACCCGAAATCGAGAGAGAAAAAAATAAATCATTTCTATAAAAAAAATTGAACGAAGACAGAATCCTCATCGAAAAATATCACGATGATAATTTACGAGACTTTAAGAAATACTTAAATTCCCATTTACCAGACCAATTAGTTGTTCTATTTATAGAACCATATAAGCTGTTCACTCGCGTGACGATTTCATCGTTATACCATACTTCTTCGTTACATACATATGCGTATGTATATAACATACTATTATTGAGATATTTTCAGCCGCTTCGTCTCATATATTGTTGTGCTGACCTGCCCGAACGATTTCCATCTATAATCTTAATTTTAATTTTAATTTTAATTTTAATTTTCGGTCGTAACCTGATTTATCGTTAAATAATTAAAAATAGGCAATATACGCATCATCGCCGTTTCGAAGTATATAATAATACGAGGAATGTTCCGATTTACGAGGGTCAAGCTCAACGTAAATCTCGTATAGATGTATGGGTAACGGCGTAACCTTGTACCGGTACAATGTACACCCAGGGTAGTAAAACGTCATAAAAACAGGAGTCTCCCTCATTGTCTGGGAGTCTACACCTTATATTGTTCGTTCGTTAAGTTCATACGGTGTATAATACGCCCGATACACCTACCTGCCTACCTGAACTGCCTAGGTATAACGTAACAGCGCGATGATGAGGATCTACGGTTATTTATATTACCTGGCGATTACTAATTACTATAATTAGTCATTATACAACCGAGTGATTATTAATTAGTAACTAACACGGTTCGTAGAGAAGGAAAGAGCGAGAGAGAAAGAGAGAGAGAAAGAGAACCTCGACACACCGGACACACGTATCACGCGCTTCCTTATTACATTAATACAATGTAGAATTAGAAAAAGACAAAGAAAAAATAAAAAACGGAAATAATTATCACTAAAATTTGATAAAAAATCTTGTGTAATAATATGATTGCTTTATTTGATTGTTTTCATGTATAGGAAAGGTGGACCCGACCCCACATACCTCATCGTTCAACATGGGCTACCTTGTATCACCGTACCCATACCCCAACGGCGCTGGAGGACCCATCCCCGTCTCAATGGTGAGTCTATTTGCAAAGATTGTCCCTTACTCTTTTATTATCATCCCTGATTTTTCGCACGGTGTATAATTCGTAGCTACACGACTCAGAGTCGTAGAATAAGCGAGGATATTCATTGCGTTAGTTAAAGTTTGAACGAGGCGTGATTAATCACACTTCTTCTCATTTTTACGAGTCATTTTATAATCGATTAAGAACAAAAAATAGAACAGAATAATCGTCACTTAGTTTTATCTTGGATAAAACCAACTTCTTAGAAGGTACCGCGAATCTAGTGGAAAGAGTAGCCTGCGATAGTTGAACAGATATTCGTATGTATAGCTGCCCGCGTAGGGCGTATAGCATGTGTACCACACGACGAAGAGGAACAGCAGCAGCGCAGACGCGTCGACCCATTAAGTCTGCCTCCTCGAACTTGATAAACTAGCCGGTCGTCGCTCGCTTCGGATCGTTCGGGTCTCTTCTCGCTCTTCTCTCTTCCTTTCATTTCCTTACCGACTCTACCTACTCTACTCGGTAAAGCAGCTCGTCGAACCGACCGCACCCCGTCGCGGTCCCCTTCCCCTTCCCCTTCCCCTTCCCCTTTCTCTTCATCGCTCATTCCCTTCTCTTTACGCTTTCCTCTCTTCTCGTCTTCCTACTCACTCAGAGAGGATTCACCTATACCTGCGGTACCGTGCGAGTCTCCTCGCTCAACCGTGTCATTATGTCGTTACTCTCGTCAACGAGCGGAGTAGCAGCGTAGGTTGGGTAGGGTAGGGTAGGATACTGCACCGAACTCTGCGAGAGACTCTCGCGTATATATTATAACGTACGTTGTACGACACCACGGAGGGCAAAATAAGAAGAAAAAGAAGAAGAAGAAGGAGGAGGAGGAGGAGGAAACCCCTTCTTTCTTTCTTTTTATACCATTTTTCGTGTATGTAATTTACCAGTAAATAACTCTCGATAGTTTCTCATTGATATATTATGTCAGAAGATATATACGCGTGGCGTGGTATATACCAATTAAAAAGAATTTCCGTGTCTACCTTATACCTTCAGCTATACCCACTACCTATACACTTTCGGCGCATTCCTCACGATAAACAATGGGCTTATTGAAGCGTGGCTTTACCACGATGCGGAGGGGAACTACGCGACGTGCTATGCCAAAGAGGGTGGGCCTCTCTCTTATCCTCGACGAACGAACGAACGAACGAACTGGCTGGCTGGCTGGTTGGTTGGTTGGTTGGTTCGTCGGGTTGGTTGGGTTGGATGGATGGATGGATGCAGCGAGAGCAAGTGAAATCTAAAACCCTCATGTTAAAACACAGCCAACGGATCCCAACTACGAACGAACGACGCTCTTAATTCAAAACAATATAATACCCTGTGCAACATGGCCGATGCACAGAGCTTTACTCCTGTATTACGTATATACATATATATATACATATTCTTTTTTTTTTCTTTTTCTTTATTTCGCTACCACCACTACAACAACCACTAGGGCTATTCCTCCTCTTGCCATTACCGTTTGGAACGGGGTTGCGGACGAGAAGGACGACGAGAGGTAGAGGAGGGCTTTTGTCTCTGTTGTAGAACGGAAGACGTAGGTGACGTAGGTACCTACCCCTACTACGTGTATATGTAGTATACGCGTCGCGGAGTGCAATAGCGACCAGTAGAGCATTGTTCCTATTGTAGATTTTTCCGCGGGGGTCCCCTGCATATGTGTGTGTATATATATATATATATATATATAAATGCACTTCTTCTTCGTCTTCTTCTTGCGGAACGAATACACAAGTCTATATAGATTTCTTATAGCCTATACCTATACCTAATACCCAGTCGTGTATATAAAGCAATCCTACCAACGAACCCCCCCGCGTGAACGATGAACGCTTTCTGATACCGAACGACCGACCTATTTAATCCTTACGCTAATTGTTTAACTCGATCGGTTGGTTAGACCACTTTATATGTATGTATACCTTATACCGTGGGAAAACGTCAATCCTATGTATAGGAGGTATAATTCTATGAATGGAGATTCACTTTACGTTATACCTACACCTTTTCAATATTATTATTATTATTATTATTATCATTGAGGGTTTTGAAATCATCTAATAGACTAAATTGTTATATCGATTACCACGGAGGAGGAAAATCCATTATAATTTTCTATTTTCTAATTGAATAGAGAATAGCTATATACCTGTACCTAATAGAATGACCGAGCTGCAGATGACGTGTTATAATTTAATTATGCCGTGTTACGAATCAATTGCTATTCTACTCAAGGTGTAGAATTTACTGTCATGTATGTGTCACGGAGTATTTCCACTATTCTAAATACCTGAATACCTAGATATACGATTTGAAATTTCTTTTATGCGAAATTACTTCGCGTGCCGTTTTTTCTTTTGAATTTTTTATTTTTTATTTTTTATTTTATATACTTATTGCGAACGCGAACGAGTGGAACTCCTTTTCACATAAATGTGTAAGTCGTTGAACGTGTATCCGCGCACCCTCATCCGACCAAATTTATATTTAGCTATTTTCATCTCCTTTAAACTCGTTCGCTTCAAGCGACAGGTTAATTGAAAGCCTCTCCTCCTCTTTCTACTCTTCGTCTTCGTCCCTTAGTCTTTTCGTATACTGATTTTGACAGCGGCGTTATATGTTGACAAGTTTATCTTCTAACGAGGTCAACAATTATCTCAAGAGGTCGACGAGATGGATTTCAGTAACGCATATATAAGCGAGAACGAGATATTAATATTTAATAACGTATAGGGGATAATACATAATTTTATGAAATTAAAAAAAAAAAAAATAACGAACCAAAGACTATTTCATAACATAATCAAGACGTCATATACACGTTGATTCGGACTAGGCTGGTCATATTTTGATGGTAGATTCCCCGCAAAAAACTAAGACTAAATTTCCTTTACCGAAAATTCGAGGGACCCATAGTTTCCGAGCTACGAAAGATCTTAGCTGACCAATCGCGGAGCGTATAGGTCGCGCAGACTGGGTACCGCTCAACTTCCGCTCATGGGCAGCCCAGTCTGTGTCACCTATGAGTTCCGCGATCGGTCAACTAAGATCTTTCGTATCTCTGAAACTATTGTGTTCTCGAATTTTTGGTAAAGGGAATTTAGTCTCAGAATTTCGCAAGGAATCTAGTTGAATCTGAATCACTCTAGATATATGAGAGAATATTATTCATTTATTTATTTATTCATTTATTTATTTGATTAATTAATTAATTGATAAACTTATTTAATTTATTTTCAACCATAACACGTCGTCGCGTAAGGAGAAAAGAGAATGAGAGGCGTGATTAGCTTACCGTGTCAGTGACATTGAACCACACAGTCTGCGGCTATATGAGCAACGCGAGAATTTTCTTATCAATCGATCGATCGTTTGGCTATGCGACGACGACTACGACCTCAATTAGTGGTTTAAACTTGACTCACGCGCTACGGGAGTAGAGGCTTCCTTTCATCGTCGGACTAAATTTAAAACAAAGAATCTTTTCGCCAACTCGCTACTCGAGATACACATGCGTATATGTCATATGTATATGTATATCGCACGCATATATACGCTAGTACCGGGTGTGACATAGGTGCAGGGTATAAAATAACGACTAGAAGGTCTCGTTAAGTCGATACCGTAGCAGTAGGAGGTTGATGTTAGTATTTAAAATTGACATTAAAAGACCGGAATAGTAATAAGAAATTTAATTAGAAGAAAGAAAAAATTCAAATAAAATAAAATAAAATAAACAAATATAAACACGTATATGTTTTTCCCTTTTAAACAGAGTTATAAACTCCTTTAATATTCGGTAGCGAATGTGACGAGATCAAAGTAAAAACCAGATGCAATTCACCTGCTGCTGCAGCTATATGTATACTGGCTCCAGGAAAGTAATAAGTAGAAAAAGGAGTCGTTTTCTCATTTTCTATTTCGGGTTTTTCATTTCTTTTTCTAATCTTTTGTAAAAAATTTTTTTTTTTTAGATTTTTTTTCGCTTTCAGTAAAAAACAAAAATATATATATATATACATATATATATTTTCCTTCTTTCCTTCTTCGTATATTCTGGTTATGATTTACACCTGCAGCACACCGCTCGTTAGCCGGCTTTAAAATTTATATCAAGGAGAATTTATGCGCATGTAGTACATATAAACACATATAAATATATATCGTTGACTCATTTTCTTGAAACAATTAAACCACCACGCTCTTATTACACCGATATAACTATATCTTACCTATATCCAGTTATGTATGTACTACTACCTACGTCGTTAACAATTTTATAATGATTCTGATAATTATCTGATATAATATGAGCGATATTTGATATATCAAGAATCAAACGCGATTAATTATTACTATTATACCTACGATTAAAATTATTTTTATCATCATCATCGTCGTCCTCGTATAGTTGTAATCATTTTTCTACGCGTGTACGTAGGTACAATATATGTGTACATGCATATCCGATTATATTGTTAATTTTTCTTTTCTTTTTTCTTCTCGCGAGGTGGTGCTCATTTTCACTAATTAACACACAGAAAAAAAAGAAAAGAAATGAAAAAAGAAAACAGAGAGAGAATACTACCCATAAATATTTGTAATCTGCGTACAGTTTAGTTGTTTTTGTTTTAGTTAGATATATAATAAAGCGCGGTTATTGTTTTGTCTCCGTTGATTTCGTGAGCAGCCTTCTTAGTAATCGTTCTCTTGCTGCGTGCTGTCTCAAACGCGTTTGCTTATGATATTATAATATTATATATATATATTTATACATACATCCTCGTTTAATATTTGAATACTCTATTCCCTGAATTTCTTATCACCGCGTCGCGTCGCGTCGCGCAACGATTCGTTCGAAGAGTTTTTATTATTTATTATAATATTGAGTCTACCCGCGCGTTCTATCCCAGTTTGTCACTGTAACTATATAACGGCTCTCGGACTCTCTTCGGAGATTAGAAACGTACTATATCTGTATATATATCATACATAATTTCAATGCTGATATGAATCAATAGAAAAAGTGAAAAATAAAAAATAAAAAGACAAAAGATCGGCAAAAAGAAAACGAAGAAAATTGATAAAATAATTGAGTCGCTTTGAACTGCCGGAAAATTAATTAAATTTTTTTGTAACATTAATTAAAATTTCAAAATTTCTTTAAAGAGCCTCCTTTTTACATTTTTTTTATACCTTCAGGTTTGTATATATGTATTTATGTATAATACGATGCCGGAAGTACGAGGTTATAAAGTTCCGCGGTGCCTGCGATAACCAATACCTATATATACCCTTATATGTCTACCTACCTTCTCTACTGCAAACTGGTACTTAAATCTGGCGCTTCCGCTGCTACGACGCGACGTCTTTAGAGATATTTGCGATTATTCCTGCCCGATAAATATACACGCTTGTATGGGTATAAAATAATACTGAATGAATATCATTTTCAGATAAGGAATATTTTTGATTTTAAACCATATGAGGTTTTTTTTTTATATCTATTAAACAATCAATCGGACGAAAAGAAACGAAAGACGAAGAAAAAAGAAAGAAAGAAAATTTATTAAGATAAATAAATAAAACTCGTCGCACGATCTTGAGAATAGGATTTTTCTTTTTATTCGATTTTATTTTCTTGGCTCCGGGTTAGAGGTATACTACAACCGCAGCGGCACGGGGTAGGACGACGTAGTGTAGTAGAGGCTTCTATATCCTTGTTTGTAATAGAAATAGCGAGGCGGTAAGCTATTAGTACGAGAAGTCAGTTCGCAATGCTGTGCAGCCCGCGGGTTATGCACGACGCTAAGAAAGAGAAAGAGAGAAAGAGAGAGGGAGAAACAGAAAGAAAAAAAAAAGTTGCTAAAAAAGAAACAAAAAACGGACAGAGAGAGAGAGAAATACGGGCGAAACGATGTGACCTTAAGGCGCGCTTAGGACCAGACGATCTTTGCTCAACTTCGTGTCTACGAATGAATAAATAGATTAATTAATAAATGGACAAATAGGTACGTGGAAAAAATTGTGAAGGTGAAAACTTATTTTATTATCGTAATGTACGGGGGTGGTGGAATTTTTGATATTTTATGAAATCGGAATGGTGCGAAAAGTGGGAATTAACGAAGAAAAATGAGAAGAGGAAATTTTGAAAATTTTTTGATCGAGAAGACGTCGTCCTAACCGCAACCTATCGACGTCCAACCTCGGCCTCAGGGTTAGGGTTGCCTCTGGTCCGGCCTTACGGCAACGGCGAAGGCGAAGGCACCCAGGGTACATTGCGGTGGTTGCCAGCGATGAGAGAGGCGTGTCCAGCGTGCTCGGCGTGCTCGGCGTGCCCGGCGTGGTAATAGCGGGTAAGCGGCGCTATTATAACCACGCCGTAAAAAAAATAAAAAAAAATAGAAAAAAAAATAGAAAAAAAAATGAAAAATAAAATATGAAAAAGACAGAACAAATTTAAGAAATAAAGAAAAGTGACGTAGCGCTTGCCATTCCTGCAAAAAAAGTGCATTGAATTCATGTATGATTCACCTGCTTCTATTTGTTGGAAAGGTCGAAAAAGTTTCTCAATCTATCGAGTGGTCCTTCGCGGATCTTTAGGTACCTACTTAATCAGTTTATAAAGTCAAACGACAGATTCATAGATTTTTTTTTCTTCTCGATATTAACGAGTTTCGATTCTTTCTTATTGCATAGAATTCTTCTTTTTATTCTTATTATTCTTTCACAACTTCGAATTGGTATAGAAAGAAGAAAAAGAAAAGAAGAGAACAAAAAAACAAGAAAAAAAATTTAATCAGCAGACGAACCCGTCTTTCAGTTTATTTATTATACCTAATCGTCTGTTATATATACCTAGCATATGCACAGATATTATATAATCATATCGTCCGCTGATATCTCGCGACATTTTATTTATTTATTTATTTATTTACTTATCTTTTTTTTTTGTTCGTTTTCTCGAAACGTTTTAATTCGGTTGGAAATTTAAATCGTGTTTCTATAATCAAACACTGGTGCACGAGGGTGATATATTATGGTCCGGGTACTTTATACCTTATACCTTATATACCTTATAGGTAGGTAGTACGTGAAAATAATACTAGAGAGAGCCTTCAGATCGCGTGACACAAACTAGGCGAACTAGACTAGTCGAGGGTTGCGCCTTATCGGTTTACCTATATAGGGACACGCGTTCTATACGCGACACGATAGACTTTTTAACTCTTAGTCAGACCTCAACTTATCTTACGAATTAAATAAATTTATTTGAAAAATAAATAAATTATACTATATACACATACACATAGGTATGTATACTTTTTCCATCAAAATAACTCGATTTCGAAAAAGTATATCAGGGGCTGGGTTCGAGTTCCGAATTTGTTTGAAACGACTTCGAATACTCGGCTGATAAATTAATAGACGAATTGAAAATGACTCGATATACGCGTATGCGTGTATAATCAGCCTTTTGGTTTTACACGTTTTCTCATATCTCGTCGTATGTTTTAAACCTACCTCTCTACTCGGGCCGGCTAGTCTTCTCTCGTCTCTCTACACCCGAACGAGGTATTTAAATAGCGATGTGATTCGGATGCAAATTGGACGAAACTATATATGTATAAGCGTGTCGGAATGTCTGATAGTAATTAGTCGGAGCTTCTTTGATTCGATCACACGATCAAATACGGTGGCGCGGCTGCACCAAGTGAGAGAAAAACAGCTGCATTGACGTTCCGCGTCGACGAACCTCGGCGTCGCCATCACCTCGATTTTAATTTACTTGTCAAATTCTCAACTTGTTAGTTAACCAGGTACACACATATATGTATACACGTACATATATTTATGTATACTTCTGAATCGAGACACTATTTAGAAGCTGAATAATTATTTATTTAATTAATTAATTAATTAATTACTAAATTAATTAAGTAATTAGAGAATCGTTGCCATATATATTCCAACACGAAGTCTCGCGCGGAACTCTATACCTATACTATTACTCACACGGTTATACCTCTACACATGTTGTTTATTATCTCGCTGCGGTTATCTACCCGCGGGTGGTGTCGGAAATAGCCAAGAAATCTGGAAATAATTCAGCTTTTATTCGGCTAGATTCAATAATCTGGGAGGTACATGTATATAACTTCCGATAAAATAATAAACAATGAATGAAATCGCAGAATAAAAAACGAACAAAAAAGAAAAGGGGAACGAAAAATTAAACCGAATTTATCTATACTTGAGATATTTAAATTCTTTCCTTTTTTTTCATAACAATTACTTGATATGCGGATTGTTGTTTGTTTGTTTGTTTGTTTTTCAATCTTTATTATCATCTCATTTTATTTATTCTAAAAATTTATACAAACCTAGCTGGCGCGAGCTTGTAAAAAGTAAAATTCATATTACGCGGAGATAAGATCGAGTTGCAACTAACGCTTTCGTTTTATATTCATGAATGTTATCTTCACTAGTATATTTATTATTTACCTACCCGACTACCTACCCGGGGATATACTATAGCCGACTAGTATACCTACAACCGTAGATGTTTCTAGTCGATAAGATTCAGAAGGCTATTAACGTGCGGGGGTCCGCTCGACCTCCGTTTCGAAAAGATTTTGAGGCATTTTTTAACCGGAAAACGGTAGAAAATGAAAAAAAGAAACAAGAAAAAAAAATAGGAAGAAAAATCGATCGATTCAATAAATTTCTCATTAAAAAATCTGGTACGAAATCGGTGAAAGAAAAAAAAAAAAAAAATGTATCGCGTGATCCGAGCGGTTGAATAGCCGGGTATACCTAGACCGTCGACACATTTCCTTGTGCCAAAACGTGCGATTATTCGAATTTCTAAAGTGCAAAGTGGGTGTATTGGAAGTGTTTAGAAAGGAATACGTGGGAAAATGAGTGAAATAAATGAAAATAAACAAATTTACAAATGCAATTTATATCCGAGGTGTGGTTATACCCTCGGGTACATGTATATATATATATATGTGTGTGTATCACGTATGTAATACGCATACCTGCGTATAAAGTCGGAGCTGGTACTCGCGTATATAATAACATGCATCTGCAAAGAACCAGAAACAGAGGGAAAGAGAAATAGATTAAAAGTGAGCTAGAGATAGACGTGGCTGAGAGATACGACCGACAACGGGAGGTCGGTGGCAACAGCTGCGCGAGACAACGGTATCGTTGTTATCGTCGACCGTTCTCCCGTGGTTCCCGCCGTTGCTCTCGCTGCCGCTGCTGCTGCTGCTGCTGCTGCACCACCAGCACCCACGCCACGCGTTCAGGGTTCGAATTCCGGTCTATATAACGGCTTGAAATACACGCGCTGCGTTAATTGAAACAACATTTTTTTTTTACTCCGATTAGCAAGGAATTTTATTATTTTTTAATTGTTTATTTATCTTTTATTTCATATTTATTTTTATTACCTATTTATGTTTTTTTTTTTTTTATCTTGTCGGATAGTTTTCAGATAGAATTAAAATAAATGGAGTAATTTAACGAATTAGGGGGATTCGATTTAGGAGAGAAGAGAAAGAAGTATGATCCCTGTTTCAGATCTGTTGTGTTTAAAGGTGTCGAGCCTACTTCCGCTCGAGAGTTATAAATATGAACGATCGCCCCGAGTGGCTCGTAGAGTCGGTTTGTTATACGGTGATAGTAGGCTTGAAGAGTTGAACTTCTGCACCGCGAGCTTTTGGCGATATTCTTTTTGTTTTATACTCTCGTTATCAGACGTGACTAATTCTCGAATTACGTACAATCTTCTTCTTCTTCTTCTTCTTCTTATTCTTCTTCTTATTCTTCTTCCACTTCCACCTCCACTCCCTTCTTCTTCTCGCTCCATGCTTCGTTATGCCTCGTTACATGAACGCCCTGTGGCAATTCTCGGACGCGCGCCGATGCACTTTCGTATATACAGATCGCCAGGAACGCTCTTCTGATTCTTTTTACTCCTCTCGGCACTTCGTCGTATTCTTATCAATCGATCATATTATAATTTCTCGAATCGTTCAATCCTACGAGTTTCCAAAATTTGACTATAAAAGTAATCGAATCAATAATACCGAAACGAAAGATCGATCTTTCCTCTTTATTCTTTTTTTCCTTTTTTCGTTCCACAGCTTTCATAAAAAGCATTTCATTAACGTTTCATACACGTACCTATACGTGTACACATATGTGACGGGAGTATCGCGGGCGCGCGACGCGACCCAGGGATTCTAGAGACAGACAGACGCATGGACGACGCGTCGCGTCGGTGGTAATGGTAATGGTAATGGTGGTGCAGTGTTGCCAACGTTTGTTAGCGCCCGAACGAAATATTTTAAGCTGTAAAGAGTGTAAAGCATCGGTGAAACCCGGCCTCTCGCGCTCCACCATCTCCTTTTAGCTCCTATACGGTATACCTACCACCATCACCACCACCATCGTACAGTTGCTGCTCTTGCCTCTTTCCTCTTTTACTCTTTCCTCTTTCCTCTTTCCTATTTTTTTTTTTTTATTTTTCCTCTCGGTGGGTATAGGTAGTTTATACCTAAAGCTAGCCGGTACTAGCAGTTCGAAAAACGTTACCCCATGCAAGCATGTATATACCCTGTATTTATGTATGTAACCCGTACCTAGTCTGCTTATTTGCATTTACCCATACGACGCGACGCGTAACCTACGGATACGCGTTCAGCTCAGCGACGAACAGCCGAACGGTGTCATTGTCTCTTGTAAGAATTTGAGACGCCGTCGTTTTCGTCTATTATATTCTATTCTCTTCTATTCTCTTCTAGGTCAAGTAGCTTCCAGTTACTTTTTCGGGATTCTTGGAATTGTTTTTTTTTGAGGCCGGCGTCGGTGTTCAGAATTTTTCAAATTCCGCACCGTACGAAATTCGGTAAATACGAAAAGTCCAGAACCCCGAAAGTCCAAAAGTTCGAAAATTTTTGTCTGTTTCTCAGCACGTGAAGACAAAAAATAGTTCGTTCTGATCGAAACCCATTCTATTTACTTCAATCGATAACTTCACGATGTCATAAATAATCGAAAGAATTTTGAAACCTTTTTTTACAAAAAGTAAACGTGACTCGGTAATATTAAAATTCGGAAAATCGACCTGGCCCCATTTTTTTTGTCTTTTTCATATCTGGTTATAATTTGTACGTCGATACGAATTTTTACCGCAGGTTGTTGCCATCAAAAGCGTAGTTTCGGATCGTTGTTGTCTTATACCTATAACTAGCCGCGTTTGTGTTCTTTGATTTTTTGCCTTGGTCTATCCGTTTCTTCTTTTTATGAGAAAAACTTATCTACTGTTAAAATCTTTATTAAATCTTTAATCGTCGTTGATTTAAAGTAAGAATAAAGAGGCTATATAATGTATAGGTGTAGGGTATATTGAGGTGAATCATAAATATGTACCGCGAGAGGATGCGGACACGGTACCATCCGCGTATGTGTTGAGATAAATCCATCGTCGCGATGAAAAAAGATGAAAGAGTTTCTTTATTCGTGTAGATTTGAAAAAAATAAAAAATGAATCCTTTTCAACTCGCGTATTTCAACTCACTTAATATCTCTCTCTGTGTATATATCTATATATATATATACAATATTCCGTAAATTCTTAGTAATCGATTTCAAAATTGTCAAAAGAATTGGAAAAAAAAACTGTTCGATCATTTTAACCTTTTTTCGGACCGTTTTTTTCAGGATTTACCTAAAAATCTATATATTGTATTCAAAAATCTGTTCAAAAAATGACAAAAAAAAAAGAAGAAAGAACAGGAGAGCTTCGGTGATTCGAAATTCGTCAGGTTTTCAGTATTTGAGGCACACGTTGGTACAGATATACGAAAAATCCGATTATCTTTATCTGCCCGTGTGCGTGGCGATGTACACGTACAGCGATCACGATCGTTCGTATTTAGAATAATAGCGACGTGCGCGCGAACGACGAATATATAGATATATGTGTATATACGTACGGGCGCGTGTGTACACCTTGCGCTTAAAGTTTGTGGGACGAAGCGGAGCGACGCGACGCCACAAGAGACAAGAAGAGAAGAGAAAAGCCTTCCTTGCCAAGGGTTCGGTGTATAAGGATGAGGGAGGAGAATTGTCCACTTGACAGTCGACGGACAGCACTAGGTAGGTAGGTAGGTAGGTACGTACGCGGGAGATGGTACTCAGCCGAGACGAGACGAGAGAAAGAGAGAGAGAGAGAGGTAGAGATAGAGAGAGAGAGAGAGAAAGATGACGAGATAGAAAAGGGAGAAAGGGGAGACGAGTGTAGTAAGAGGAGGGAAAAGAAGTCCCGGAGAGTGTCGCGCATTTAGATAATGCTCCTTCTCTCGCCTCTCCCCATTTCTACCTCCTATACCTCCCGCTCGGTCCATCCCATCCATCCCATCCATCCACCTCCTCGTCGCGCTATAGTCCGTTCGTAAAAGCATGATACTACATCCTTTTATCCTCTTGTGTAAAGTCGGTCTGCCTCTAGTCGCCTGTTTGCCGCGTGCGTAAGGTAGAAGCGTCGCTACGTGGGGGGGCCGATGAACGAACGAACGAACGAACGAAAGAACGAACGAACGAGCCAAAGAACGAACGAACCAGCCGCCAGGGGACTACCACGACGACAGCGGCACATCGGCACCGCATCTTCGCTCCGCGGGAAACCATTAGCGGAGATAATTGTTACGAAATGTGTGAAACCCTCCCTCCCTCCCTCCCTCCCTACCTACCCAACGCGCGTTTTCTGAAACTCCTTAATGTCCACTTGTCAGGGGGAGAGGGAAGGGGGCTAGCTTGAAAAGGAGGATGATGAAAATATCTGTCATTATATCCCGCACTAAGAGATCTTTTATGAAACTCTCTAAAAAAATACATTTCATTTTGTTCTCTCCCTTCTCTACACTTCGAGCTTTCCGAAAACTCTCCTCGACAACGAAATTCTCCCACCGGCTTACGGATTTCTGTATAAAAAATATTTTATAGAAGAGAAAAGAAAAAAAAAAAAAAAATTCCACGGGGTCGAAAATTCTTCGAAGAATTTTAGATCCGTTTTTCAATTCTTCGTTAATTAAATGCCTACACTATTATACCTATATCCTATACACAGGGTACCGAATATAAATTTGATTTTTTTCAAATTACGGGGTATCTATCGTTATTATTATTATCTATCCATAGCTAGGTGTACATAGATAGAGATAATCGAACGCGTGGCCGTAGCGAGGCGAAGAGCTGAGCTGCACCTTTAATAATCGCGGTTAAACGGTGAAAATTTAGTCGGTCTAAACTCTAACGAATCGATGCAATTATACCTCGTATATCCTAATCGGTCGGACCTCGCTTATTCTACTTCTTCTTTTGTTGCACCTGCACTAGCAAGCTGCTCCTGCTTCTGCTTCTTCTGCTTCTTCTGCTTCTGCCGCATGCTGTTGCTGTTGCATATATCGAACCTCTGCCTAGCTGCAGTATTACACGCCGCAGACTGTATAGCCGAGATATTACCATTAGCGGGGATTGCCAGCGGGGTGCGGCACACACGAAGTGCAATTACGTGAAAGTGTGTGCCTTGTATCTATATCTGTCTACTACTTCGGCCACGCTACACCAATAATACGCGTGTCTCTACCAACACCCCTCGTATATATAACTATATCTCATTCAAAATATTCTTAGCGCGAGTATATAGGTAGAGGTAGAGGTGGATATATCAGATCTGTATATGCCTCGTTTAGGAGTTATCAGCTTTCGCATTATGCACTTACACCTATACGCGTCAAAACCCACTTGGCAACGCGAAAATCACTTCTGGTGGGTATAAAAGGGTTTCGTTTCGTTTTGCTTTGTTTTGTTTTATTTTTTTTTTAACAATTTTACAGATTTACGATGTAAAAATATCACTGGCTCTATATCGTTTGCGAGGCGATATAACACAAACGCGTTATCTACACCCTTCTCACGTTGAATTATTTTCGTGTATCGAAAACCGTGAAAAAAAAACGAATGATATAAAAAAAAAAAGAAAAAAAACTAATCAAGCTTATCGAAAAATCGATGTGTATCATTTTTTTTTTTTTTGAAGTGTGTATAAACAGTTGTTTCAAATTATACGTTAGATTAAATCAACGTGTATCGATTATTTCAGCAGCATGAAATCTTAAATTACGATTAGCAATCGATCAGATATATTTACCGAGTGTTAAGACTGTCAAATTACTACCTATCTGCGGAGGAACAGAGGCGAATCATTTAATTCAGGTAGTTTGAAGTATATATCAAAGGAAACGGGGAATTTCGCCCATGTAATCAACTTAAAAGGACGACGCCTTCTTTTTATAATATATCATATATGAAATATGGATTTAAGGTGTGAGGGTATTAAAACGGGTCTGTTGTTTCGTTTTTCTTCAAACCCTAAATCTCTGATTCGGTCGATGTAGATGAACGGGTATATCTGTGTACCTCGTCTGTATCGGTATATGCTTTGTTCGGTGGGCGAACCCCGCGTATATAGTACGTAACGCGATATCCTTGTCAAGTGAATTTGTCTTCCAGCGTGCGCCAAAGCAAAGACTACAATATAGAAATAATTAAAGGGCAGAAGAAAGAAGAATAATAAAAAATAAAAAATAAAGAGTAAAGAGTAAAAAAAGGAGAAAGAAGAGGGGAAATGAACGTTTGGTATTATAAATTGATGAACTGGGTACCGACCCAGTTCCGAAATTCTCGACTCAAAGATCTCTAGAAAGAAGATTATCGACACGATATAAAAACGTAAAGCTGTTAACTCCTATCGATAAATAAAGCGGAACGTGACGTTTGACGGTTAAAGTCAATGTTTAAAGATCAAAAGACGGGGTGGAATGATTAATAATTGACAATTTTAATCTGTACCGAATCAAAGGTTATCATACACCGTTTTTTAGATCAATTTTCGATTCGTAATAGAGACGAAAGAAATTTCATTTCGGTACGTGGGCGGCTGCTCGATCAATTGGTGTTACTATAACCGGACCGAGACCGTATAGGACGATGTCCCGTTAGCAGAGGGTCAAAAATTGCCTTCCTTGTCCCCCCGTGAATGCTCTGCTCTGCTCTGCTCTCCTCTCCTCGTTCCTTCGTTCTCATCATCGGAGGTAGGCGTAGGATCGAATATATACGAGGCTAAGGAGAAGAGAAGAGAAGAGGAGAGAATAAAAGAAGGAGGAAAAATATATGTAAGGTCCTCGTGTAGCGGGAGGAAAGAAGAGAAAGAAAGAGAGAGAGAGAGAGCGTTTGAGGCTGTCTGCTGGCAGGTATAACACCATGGATAGCAAGCAGCTCGTAGCCTCGGCCCCTAAGAGTGGAGTCGGTCCCTCCGAACCACGAGGTTATTTATTACACGTTTGGCGTTTATATTGGATTTACACAACTTAAATACCGAGGCTCAACGCCGCGGCATCAACATAAATATTGTATTTTCAACTCCGCTGCTGACCCGAGCCTCGAAACCATCGTTTGTTAGTTCTTTGAATCGTACAATGACCAGTCTAGCCCTGACCGAAAGAACCCAAGGCAACGGCCACGTCCCTCCTAGAAAATATCCCATACCTACCTACCTTTTTCAAACATACCCCAACTCGGTCAGAATATTACGCAATATCCGTTCAGGGAATTTTTCTTATCTTTTCTTTCTTTTTTCTTCTACGTTATACGTATGTTATTACTAAACGAGAGGAAGAGGGAGAGAGAGAGAGAGTATAAGGCGTTGAACAAAAGAGGATCGCGTTATAAGGGACGCGGGAATTTTACTTCGAAATAGAAATATGCGTATCGAGTTACAGAGTCCTTCTCGCATTCTCGCGGACGGATAATACCTTATACATATATACATTGGTCGTAGGAATTAAGCGAACCCCGCGACGAGCCACGGACACCCGCGTCGCTATGTAGCATAAGGTATAGTGTCACGTACGATTAACGAAGATGTTTAGCCTGTGGATCGTGTAAACACGTCGCAGTGCAGATGTTAACAACGAGACTCACTACGAGAGATAAGAGTCCCGAGTGAGCGAGCGTGATGCACGCGAACTAATACCAGACGCTATTATGCCTACCTGCCTGTATACGTGTACACGTATAAATGTACACATATAATGCTTTTTTTCGACGCCTCGATAATCACGCTATAGTCTACCGTGAAAAAAAAAGATAACAATACTATCGTATATCTTCCGTGTTTTTTTTTTCATCGTTTTAAAAAGCTGCGAACATTCCGTTCGCTTTTCTCTTTTAAATCTAGAAAAAAATGAACGCTTTTTCTTTATCAATGAATTTCGGTGGAGGGAGGGGCGGGAGGATTTTCTTTTTTTACGTTTTCTGACATAATACGATGCGACGGAGTTTCGTGCGTCCGTCGCAGAACGGCAACATTGTAAGGTGGTGCGCGTTCGTAGCAGAGAACAGGACCGAAGAGAGGAATCAGAAGAGAAGGTGGAGGAACGGAGCGAGCGAACGGAGGGCCGTGGGTGCTGCCGCTGCTGATGCTGATGTTGTCGGTGGTGGTGGTGCTGCCGCTGCTGCGCCAAGTCGAGCCGCGAGAGAACGGGTCGGCGGTTCCTCGTTACCGCGACGATGCAATGCCCCGTTACCCCGCTTACCCCGTCGCCTACGACCGTACCCGCGACATGATCTACCAGCCTCCTATCTCTTCTTGCTCGTTTTGCCTTTCTGCCTTCTCCTTCTCCTTCTCCTACTCCTTATTCTTCTCGATCGGCAGGGACGACGGAATACGCGGAACCACCGGGAACAGGATTTTTCGACTAGATGAATAAATCGATGGATGTATGAGGAGGAAAATGAATTCCAGTATCTTTTAGGTACATGCATCTCTCTCTATACATATATACACGCGTATATGTATACATGCAGGTATATAGACAGCGTAGACAAATAATAAGGATCTCGGGCGATAATCGTGCTCCGACTACGTATTGATCATTGAATTAGGTATACGCACAGGCACGTTTATCAGACTTATAAAGGAAATGGGAAAATATTTTTTTTTTTAGGAAGTAGTCAGTCACGGTTAATTTTCTTTTTTTTTTATACCGTTCCTCTTTTTATTTCATTTAATTTTTTTTCTGTCGAAAATAAAACGAAACGAAAATTGAGGGGCGCCTCGGATAACACAAGCGCGCGTGTTATACAGCCCTGGTTTCCTCTCCCCGCCGGACGTGCCACGCAGTGGTTCTCATTCTTAAATCAAGAATGGTTATACGTAAATATACATATATGTACAGCTAGTACACATCATATGGTATATGTATATACGTACACCTTGTATATAGGTATATAAGGTGTAAGGAAAACGAACGCCGTTCGCGACGCGTCACGTGCCCCGCGCACTGGTTAACCCAACTACACTCAACTATGTAACTAACGACTAGGATTCTTCGCTCGGGTTACTACCCGCCTTCCTTCTTCGTCAATCGGCCAGCACTAATTTCCTTTTAATCATTTCTACAGGGTCTGTGTCGAACACGAACGTTTTTCACGCCTTCCAATATACACGCAACGATACATCCGTAATAATTTGCGTCTTTTTCTTTTTTTTTTTTCTTTTTTCATTTTTCGAACTATTCGTCTAATCTGGTTCTTTCGCGCCTACCGAAAAAGAGAGAGAAAAAAAGAAGACGGAAAAATCGTTTTTTCGCTAAAAACGCGATTTCGGATCCGTTGGGAAACGCATATATAAATTGGGGATGAAGAAAAGAGGATCCTTAGGTACCACGCAGGCACCTTGTATGTACCTACCTCTTAACTCTTTTAAGTTTTAATGCGTCTAATCACTGCGCGTCGTGTTATCGTACGGCCTAGTCGGACCCTGTAAATACGCTGGTTATCTTAGATCAAACGAGCCGTCTTACGACGGTTTTATGTATTTAATTTATGAACAATATAACCTACCTATCTACCTACCTACCTACCTACCTACCTACCTACCTTATTTCCTTCGGGGTATATACGTGTGGTACCTTGTTCTCCATATATACTATAAAACCACCTAAATTCTTACACCTCCGCGACGATAATCGTCGATTAACGTGCGTGCCTCTCCTTTCGTCTCTGTCTCTCTCTTCTTTCCTCTCCAAAAAATGAAAAAAAAAATGAAAAAATAAAGGAAAAAACTTCATCGAACGGCCCAACCCGAACGATAAGCCAAAGAAGATGCACTTTTATGTATAATATAATACTTATATATACATATATATGTGTGTGTGTATATTTACGTCGACGTTGGGTTGTTCCATCGTGTTCGTCGTGTTCGGCGTAACGCTAAGGGGCCAATTATTTCCCTCTTTCTCTCTCTCTCTCTTCCCTCCGCTACAGGTCGAATTTTTTCCCGTTTTATTTTTTCTCTCTCTCTCTCTCTTCCGCAGGCTACTTCCATTATAATTAATTATTATATATGCCGTCATGCCGCCCCATAGGTACAGTTTATGGCAGCTAAATGACGCCGGGGTAGGTACAGTCTAAAGGTTTTCTTAATCGAATACATATACCTACCTACTATGGACCGCCACTTCTTCTTCTTCTTCTTCTTCGTCTTTTTATTTTTATTCTCATTCTTTTTCGCACCTTGATTAGTACCTGTATGTATAAGAGAGAAACGAACCGTGTTTTATTAATTTGAAAAAAATTTCATTATTATATTCAGTTCAGTCGAAAATGGATAGAATTTCTTTTATTCCCCGAAAATATTTGGGAAAAAGAATGAATCATCGATTCTTCCATATCGCGGTACACTATTCTTCCATTACCTATTCCTATCTTTAATTTTTAACACCTGATCGGAATTCGCGAATGAGATACCCGCGTGTTTAATTTAATTCGCGAAACTATATATTCTCAAAACGCGACGTTTTTTTTTTTATTTTTTCGCCGATATAAACGGTGTGAATTTATGGTATGTTAAGCAGTTTCTAGAAATTATTTTCATTTTTTTGTATCGTCGTTCGGTTAATTATATCCTAAACTCAAATTTTCAAGGATTTCGAAACAAAAAAAAAAAAAAAAATAGAACATCTTCCAGGAAAACGAGTAATTTCATTCATTTTCAACCGATCTGCTAACTTCGCCCCGGTCTCTCCTCTATACGAAAGACGGCCGAGCCGTGAATTCGGATTGATCGTATCTAGGAACGATTATCTGTTCTTATCGGTGAAAAATAAACGAAACATCGAGTACAGTTATCTGATAAAGATATATATATATATCTAGCTATGATGATGATGATTATGAAATTATGGAACGTTATAGGTACTCGAAGAGTAATTTTTTTTTTTTTTATTTCCTTTGCGTACCTGGGATCAAAATCATTTTGAAATATGTCATGGTGAAAAAAAAAAAAGATTCGATTTTGAATACTTTTTCATTCTATGTATACATATATGTGTACACATACGATGTAGACGTGTGTCTAGACTACCGCGAGGAGGATTCTAATCGAGAATAGATTCACGACGAAATAAACAGTAGCCGGAAATACGAGAATAGTGTTAATTATAGTAATAATCGGTATTAGCGCACGCTACGAGCGAGTAAATTGCCTGACTATAAATCGCAGCTAACTGATACATGATACTCGTGTTTATACATTGTACACATATCCACCTATACCTATACAGATATACCGCATATATAGATAGTTTATTGTTCGCAAAACTACGTTTGTTGCTACCGGTTTTTAGACCTTTAGACACGCTAATCGCGTGTATAGGAGATCCATGCATGCATTAAGCTCCGCGTTTTTAAATTCCATATGAAAACTGTGTATATATACACTCGTTATTATTATTATTCGTTACTACTATTATTGCTGATAGAGCTGTAAATCTGACAATAAACTTATTATACCAGGCAAGTTTAACGACTATCTATATATCTTTATCTCTCTTTTTCTCTTTTCGTTTTACTATCCGCATTGATGAGCATCGCCTCTCGTAAGATAATCTCTTTCGAAACGTTTACCATAATCCGATGATTAGTTTAAACTAGAAATGATAAATTATGAAATATCATAATTTCGTTTTTCTCCTCGTTTTTTCGTCTCGTTAACTTTCGGAATTATACTATATGTATATACGTGTATATAAATATAGAGGATTCCTGAATTGGATTGTTATAAAAAAAATGCAAATCCGAGAAATCCGGATTCATGAATTATTTTCATATCATTTAGCAGAAGATCCGTAGATCCTCCGTAGAACGAAGAAAAGAGAGAAAAAAAAATGAAAACGATACGTACAACCCTTCATTTATACCCTTTGAAAACTCTGCGAGGTGTGTAACAGTTCTCATCGCCGATAAAAAAAAAAAAAAAGATACATGTATATATGAGTATCATATTCACCCTAAAGGGAAATCGAATGGCAAAGGCAACCTGCGGATCTAAACGGTGTCTAAACGCCCCGTGTATCGGTAGTAGTAGTCGTAGGTAGGTAGGTAAGAATTAACCTTCGGTTAGGGGTGGCTGCCGATGGGTTAGCACAGAGGGATGGATGTAGGCATATATACGTATTACAAGTATATTATTGTGTAACCATAACCGAGCCCAACCGACCATGAAGAGAAGAAATAATAACCGATAATATAATAGAGAGGAATAGTCAGTGGGTTGGGTTGGTTCAGGTTGGGGTTAGAGTTAGGATGGGTTGGATTCGATTGGATTGCCTCGGCGAGGCGAGGCGAGCCTCGGCTTGGTTTGGCTTGGCTGGCTTGGCTTGGCTCGGCTCGGCTTGGCTCGTGTTGGCTCTCGTCCGTCCGGTGTATTAAATAAATATAACACGTCTGTAATCCGGCACGTTGAGGAGCGCCGTGGTCGACCCCGTTTGCACCCCATCAATTATTGCGTGCGGTTGTCCATTCCGCACCCACATATACGCCACGGGGCGCTGCTGCGGCACCGATACGCGCACCTAAACCTTCTATATACATACATGTATATATGTATACATATATTTATACATATATGAATATATACTGCATATATGTATATTTTCTGTATATCTGTTATACGTATGTAAACGTTTCCACAACGATATATACGTGTATGTATATAATACACATTTATACCAATTGCGCTTCCCTCGATTAGCCGACTTTTACGCTATTTCCTTAATTAGACTTTTTACCCTCATCGTATATATATATTTTTTTTCATTTTTTTTTCACCCTCTTCCCTCCTCGTTGATACGTCGACAATTATAATATATTCACATTCCAAGGCAATTTTTTCACGTAATCGTTATTACGCTTCGTAGAAATATTCCATCGACTAAGTTTTTTTTTTCTTATAGCTGATCACCAGAATTTTGAAACAAAATTAGAAATTATCTGGGATTTTATCAATTTATGTTAGACTTACATAGCTGAGTCGAGTCATCAAATCTTCTTGAAATTCGGAGGGGATATTCTAGAACGATGTCATTTCGGAGTTGACCAATATCTATCGTCGTGAGCAAGTGAGACACTTTTATTATCAACGTTTTAACATAAAAAAAAAAAAAAAAATGGTTCCAAAATCAGAAGATTTGACCATCAAATCTGAAATGATTTTTTTCATCGTGTCTCTGGTCGATGACTCGAGGTTGGAAATGATCATTCTCTCGATCGAGTATCTCTGTTCATAGTAATATGCGTAATTTATATATGTGTAGGTATCGCACGGTTCAACCTGTCATGCGCTGGAGTGAAATGATTTATCAATTGACCGACCAACCCCAAAGTTGGCGTTGAAATATTATAACGTAATTTCATAACACCATGGGGATCACCCTATCCACCATACACACACCACACGTCTATTTCACAACCCCATTGGCAGGTCGTATATTAACATAACAATATGGGTCATAATTGCGAGCTAATCGCTTACGAGTGGTGAGCCAAAAGTATAGAGAGGGCTTTCCTGAACTCAAACGATACTCTATTGCCCTTACCGATCCTTCATTCGTACACATTGAACATTCATATTTCGTGTTATACGACTCTCCCTCGTTCTATTCCGCTTATATATCTATTTTCCCTTCTCTCTTTTTTTTTTTCTTTTTTTTCTCTCTCCACCAGGGGTTGGGGTGTGCAACGGATTTGGGGGTGCAACAAAAAATCATAACTATAGACATTAAGCCGAAATCCCGACGGGTTTAGGTTTAGGTTTAACTTCGGTATGTGTATATCAAGATTTTTTTTTCTTTTCCTTTTTCAATACTCATAATCGGGGATAATCGCATTTCATTTGTACACACGTTATCTTCTTCGTTAGATTTTACCTAAATGTATATTAGGGTGGTCCTTAATTTGATCATTTTAGAATTTCGATGCTCGAATGGGCCAGGACGTCCCCAAATATATAAAAAAAAATGTAGCCGAAATCCCAGGGTTGAGTTTTGAGTGAAAATTGATTTTTGACGTTTCGCGGTTAATTTTTTTTATTCCTATTCTGGTATAGCTCCGAAAAATCTCAAACTCGGTACACTCCTTACCTGCAGTAGTAGGTATCTCATGAAAATTCGACGGATTTTCAACGATATAATTTTCGAAGCTACACCGCATCAAGAAAAAAAACATTCTTATCTTCGAATTGTGAGGATTAAAAATTTGTCGTTAAAAATCTGTAAATTTTTCACGGATACCTAGCTACTGTGGGTAACAATCGTGCGAACTTTCAGATTATCAGAAGCTATAATGCGATAGGGAGTAAAAAATAACACCGAAGTACCAAAAATCGTGTGTTATTTAAATGGAAAAGTTCAAAGGCTTTGTGGCAGTACTTAGAATCGAGATAGGAACCTGAGAACTTTTGACTACATTTTTTTTTACATATATTTGGAAACCTTCCGGCCCATGGGAACATTGGAATTCGAATATGACCGAATTAAGGACCACCCTAATATAACATACATATACGTTCGTCGTTGAAGTTCTTTTCTCAGGATATGGGGAAGGATTTTAATAAAAGATGCCTTCTTTTTTTTTCGCTGTATTTCTACTTCTTCTTTTTTTTTTGCTGTATTACTATACCCATACCTACGTATGAGGTACGTTCTTGCGGTTATACAGAGAGATTTTCATCTTACAATTAAACAGAGTAGTCTCTTCTCGACGACTAACATTTTGCCAGATTTTTAATACACTGGTATAGGTATTCCTGTTGTATTAACACCACTGTAGTATTTCTCCAGAGATATTTTGAAGAGTGTTTGAAAAAAAAAATTATGTACACCCCAACATATCCACCGTCCTTGGCACCCGCAGGGACAAAGAGTTTCTTTCCTTCATCCGCTGCCCTCGGATCTTATTCTTCTCCTTTTTGTATTTTCTTTGCCTTTTTCCTACTTTTCTTTTTTATATAATTTTTTTTTTTTTTTTTTATTTTCACTAGATGGAACGAAAATTATAACGAATTTTTAAATTCTTGCAAGATTTTTATCGGAAAGATACTCCGAGGACTCGTATGTCATCGTTGAGTCGTATTGTCGACCTTTTTGAATAAATAACACCTCGAAGATTCTTTTTTTTTACTTGTAATCTGCGAATTAGAGTCCTTTCTTCCTCCCTTGGACCAACGTAGCAGTAGCTGCAGCCGCTCACCTGAATCAAATTTCGTTCATATTTTATCCGCCAGAATTTAAGCTTAGATACTCGCTTCGAATTTTAATTCGAGGTAAAAATTCCAAGAATTATTATATCTACGTTGAAATGTCGTTGAAATTTAATCGCGATTCCAAATATTTCGCGATAACAAAGATTCGCGAAACGCGGTTTAAAATCGTATGTCAGAAACCTAATCGATCCTTTAAATAAATTCTTACTTTAACGGTACATCGGATTAGGGAAATATGTATACGAGAATCCACCGTTACCTTCTTTTTTCTTCACGTAATTTTCCAACGGGGACAAACTGCAACCTTACACGAGGGAGATGGGGACTATCGTTCGTTGTTGAAGAGGAGGATAAGGAGGATGAGGTACCAGATATGTACCTACCTACCTACCTACATATTCTACATATATGGACATAGGAGAAATATGTGTGATAGATAGAATCCCTCGCCCTACAGATACCCTCTTTCTCTCTTCCTCTCTGTATCTCGCTCCGATGCTCTCGCGTGTTTATATATAGGAAGCAGAAGATCAAAGAGCGAAGCCTTCGCTTAGCTTAGCAGCATCACTGCTGCGGCATCGCTTAGGGAGAAGAGAAGAGACGAGAAGAGAAGAGAAGCGAAGAGAAGCGAAGCTGATGCTGCGTGTAGTGCCAGATACACTCTATCGCGTAAACGTATTATTTTTGCGTCTGTCCAAGCCGGACTCACTCATTTCGTATCCAGCGGTCCATTCGGTTCCCCAATCCTCAAACCTACGAGGTACGTCTCCGCATCTCGTTCCGAGATCCGCGAAGGGTGCGTAGAGCGAAAGAGAGCGGAATAGGGAAGCTACGAAGCATGTATCTTGTAAAGAAAAAAAACTGAAATGTGAAATAGGTGTTTCCTACTCTTGACGATGAGATATGATTGCTGAGGCATAATTTCGACGCGATTCTTTCTGGAACTAGAAAAGCTGTGCTCGACTTCATCTCGTTGTACTTTTCGTTTCGTTGATCTTTTCGACTTTTGCTAACGGAGTTTAATCCTCTGTGCATATACACATGCGTAATAACGAGTCGTAAGTCATAGAACCGTTCCACCTTACGTACTCGTCTACTTCCTTCCTTCCTCCGGGAGGAGAGAGAACCTGCCGAAACCGAAACGCTTACGGAATCTTAAGCGATGGTCAGAACGATTATCCGAGCCTCGAGAGTTTCGGAAATGGCATTCGGTGATTCACTTCCGTTATAGCGACGCGGCAAAGACGCTTATCGTTGAATTTCTCCAGAATGATTACGATTCTCTTCTCTTCTTTCAGTTCTATCGATTCTCTCGCACCTCGATACATTTTTAAGACAGATATATTTTTTTTTTCTTTTTTTTTCGCCTTGCCGGAAATCGAAGGAGGAGGTTTCGTAGCGCGATGGAATGTTCAGACAACGTCGAGGCCCCCCGATCCAGACTGTAGATTAAGGCGTCTTCTCTGTATATGCATGCACCTATATATACGCGTATATGTGGTGCATCGCAACGCACACGTACGTGAAAAGGTTTCTCTCCAGTCTCTTCTCCTCCTCCTCCTCCGGGGAAAATTTTTCTCTACCGGAAGTTACGTCACGTATGAGTTTTCGGCTCTAGCGAGCATCGAACAGTTTATCCGCTTACTGCCTGTCTGCCTCCTCTGCCTGTCTGCCCGTCTGCCCTCATCCGAACGGATACTGCTATCCCGAAACGACGTGCTAATTGTACGACTTGATATAACGAGATGCGGGTTAGGGGCTGGTGAAGTTTTCGACCAACCCAATCCTAGAACGAATATCCGCGAGGAAGATATATATGTTTGTTTTTGGCCTTTTTAACCTCTTTTATTTTTTTTTCTTCATTTTTCTTCATTTTTTTCCTTTGCTCTTATTATACTCCTCTCGGGCGAAATCATAGACTCGGGAGGTTGGCTCTGGGGAATAAAAGAAAGAGAAGAAAAAGAAAAAGAAAAAATTCTTTCGGCTGTTTCGAACCTGCAATTTCTCTGGCAACCGACCTACCCGCCTTAATTTCTTTGCTTGTTCGGGTAAATGACGGGATAGTATAATAATTTATCACCGAAAAAAAGAAATATATACAGTATATAGATATACGATACGTATACACGAGATTTCTCTTGCCAGAAATTCTTTTTAGACTATATATACATTTCACCGAGCGATCTATTCCCTTGGTCGACGCAATCGTATCGGAGATTCTTCGCGATTTATATCGTTTCTCTTTGATTTCCTTTTTTTTCGTTAGGTGTACGTACGCGAAATTGGGAGAAGTATGGAGGATCGGGAGGGGGAAGTTCTGGTTTTTGAACAGTTAAAAAAAAATTGAAAAACAAAAAAAAAAGCAAGAAAAAAAAATTAATTATAACTAAGAATTCTTAACGAGACGCGATGCGAGACGATGAGATCCAAATAGTTATACACACGTGAAGATTATTCGGCCAGGTTCGAACTTACGAGGTTCTTGACACGAGAACCGGTCCGACATCTTTTTGTTATTTTTTTTATTTTTTATTTTTAATTTTTTTTTCTCCCTTTTTCTTGCCTTGGGTAATTGAACTATACACGTAGTACAGTCACACTCCCCAAACCGATCGCTAGCCGATTGAAAAAAATCATCGATTTTTTTCCGATAAAATTCGAAAAGAGGAGAGAAAAGAAAAAAGAGTGGATTGGGAACGGGTTGAAGTTAAGAAACGGTACGAATTCCGAATTCGTTTGAGGCGATTTAGAATGTTCGGAAACGTTGAAGTTTAGAACCTTGAAGTTCCGGAAGGTCGGAATGCAGACGACTCAGAGAACTCCGAGAGTCCAGAAACCCGAAAACCCAGAAATCCGAAAATTTCGATATATTTCTCAGGATGCGAGGACAAAGAATTGTTCATTCTAATCGAGACTCTCTTTACGGACATCCATTTCATCTACTTTAATCGATGACTTCGATGTCATAAATGATTGACAGGATTTTGAAACTTCGTTTTCCAAAAAGCAAATCTCAAGACGATTGATTTGACCATTTATCGGCTTCGATCGGCTTTCGAGTTCCGGAGATTTGGCCTTCCGAATCTTCAGCTTTCGGAATTTCGAACCTCCGGTGTTCCTCGTTTGAAAGTTTTTGGAATCGGCTACGTAGACTATCGGGAAAATACCTTTTCCAAAAACTGTGAGTCGATGTTATTTGCGGGTCTTTTAAAATTTCCCAAAAATTGAATCTCAGCACTTCTTCATCGTAGAAAATCGTCAGGTCGTAGAGAAATTCTTTCTAACCACTTGTATACGGGGCTAAAACGAATCCACGCATCGAACATCCGTCAGGTATAATTTTCCAACTCCAACACCGCTGTTGACTTTTCTTTTCAATTTTCCGGTCCTCGAGGATGCTGCGCAGCGTAACGCGTAGGTATAAAACTAGCACGGAATCCCCCAGGATACATAATACAGCCTCGGTTTGAATTGGCAAACAACCTGCTACCGCACCACCATGGCTATGGTGGTCGCGGGCATTATTATCCGCTATTAATATCATAATATAAACATAACTGAACTTCATGTGGTACGGTGGTGCGGTGCCGGATAATGGGGGAACGGGGGAACGGGGAAACGGGGAATGGGGAATCGGGATCGGGAATGGGGTTGCGTTATAACCTAGGGGGCGAATCAGTCAATCCTGAGAGAAGAGAGACCCGGAACCCCCAAGAACCGAGAACCGAGTAACAAGGGTGGATATATGCACCCCGGTAAAGAGGGATGCGAACAAGTGGAGCGTGATCGGCTATAGCGATGGCGATGGGGATGCCAATGGCGATAGGATTTTATATATGTATGCATACACGTATATATATACACGGATTTCTATATACCTGTATGTGTTTTACATCCTCGTAATGGGCGATGTTCACCTCCTCCTCTATCACACTGATTGCTGGGATGAATTTTGAGGGAGGATATTAATGATCGTCAACTAAACCGAATCGCCTTCTTCCATTTCATTTTTTTACTTCTCTTCATGACAAAATAAAAAATTAAAAAATTTAATAAGATAATGCAATGGGTGCTTAATATTTTTTTTCTCACAAATCTCTCCATAACAAATATCGAATAAACTGCAACTTTCCTTGATCCCTCGGCAAGAATAGGGTCGATTCTCGATACAGAAATTGCAGATTCAACTTAAAACAGAAAAGCGAGTTATTTTTCGAAAACAAAAAAAAGAATATATATGTATATATGTATACAGTTTTACCACTCGCATTGGATACGTGTAGATATATCATGGTCTCTCGGGACCCCGTAGAAAGCGAAACGACAATTACGAGGCTTAGATGTAGAACGAGGGCTCTAAAGCACGCGAATTATAATCCCTTTTAGCAGATCTGTTCATCGCTTCTCCCTACCGGGCCCCACGTTGAACCTCCTCTTTGAAACCTCGTTGGTTCGATCTCGTTCCGAATCTCACGCACTTTTACACATATCGTTATATATAGATACCTACGTGTAGCGGCTATACCCCTACGCACTTGGATGGGTCCCTGACGAGGCTGAGGCGTGCGTAACCGGCTTATGTATATAAAAGCAAAAGGATGAATAAAATGAAAAAAGAAAAAAGAAAAAAAAAGAAAAATTGAAGGAAAAATCCAATGATCACCCGGTGGCAATGTACATGCATATACGTATATATATATATATATGTATATATTTATATATACACATGAGCGAGTATTAGCAACGCGGGTAACCCCACATACTTGACTCTGGCATGTGTTCGATACCCTCCACCCTTCGCGGTATGGATTATAGTTAGTCTGGTACAATAATTTCGCGACTGAGAACCGCGCATCGAGTTCTCGACTGGCTAAAATGAGAGAGAGAGAGCGAGAGAGAGAAAGGGAGAGAAGCAAAATCTCCCCACACACGAATCCGTTTGTATATATACGTATACACTATACATTGTGCGATGTGTTGGTACCCTCGTCTGCCCTTTTGACCATCATCGCCAAAAGCGTTGTTACCCGTAAGGATACATCCAGGCTCTTGATCCCTTTATAAATATGAATTAATGCCTAATGCCTAGTATAGGTATATATATATATATGTGTGTGTATGTATATATACATCCGATGTGCGCTTGCGGACGATTTCGTGCTTTTCCGCTTCTCTGTTTCTCTGCTTTTGTATAAATTATCGATTTGTTTATATTTCGTTAAAAATTTTGACGTGGGGAAACTGTTTTCGGGGGTATTTATACACAGTTTGTTTATACGACTTGTTGTTCATCGCCGCGGTTATACAATCCCAAAGTATTTCTTGCCATTATTTATTTATTTTTTCCTCCAGTCTCCAAAATTACGGATAGTATAAACACACTCGGTAATACCTTGAGTCCGATGTGTATCCCATTTATTATACTTCCGGCGTATATAGGTACTAATCACCGGCGATTTTGAGATTGATTTCATTTGGGGTAACGAATATTTACCCGATCCCGGGGTGGGGAGGGTCACTCGAGATCGAACTTCCGTTCGATTATTATTTTTCTTACGGGAACGAAACGAGACGGAAGAAAAAAAAAGACTAGAGAAAGAAGAAGAAGAAGAAGAAGGGAAATGGTGCAGCCAGGAGGAGAACCTCTGCCCACCCTTATTAAGATTCCACCGGTGGAATTCTACCTGCTCTCAGAGCTCGCTACTGGTCTTGAGTAAATAAAACACAACCGACCCCACGTCGCCGAGGTCTACAGCATATCGGGGGACCGCAGCATCTCTGATCCCAGTATACACCGTCTACAGCCACACGCATCGCAATCACGGTCACCATCGTATGCTTTAAGAAACACTGGGAAATAATCTCCCGTACGAAACGTTACTTGTCTCACAGTTTCCATGAAATTCGGAAGTTCCCTCTGCAGCCCAGTAAAGAAAAGAAAAGAAAAAAAAATACATTTGACGAAATGGTTTGTCTCCGGAATCCAGCAGGCCGGAATTATTGCCAAAAATGTAGCTCCTGGTGCTCCTCGCGGGTAATACCGAGTAGCTTCTGAATTAATTAAGGCTTACGCACGACTGGAGTCGGATGGTTAATTAAAATTCACTCCGCGATGTCCGTGGCGAGAAACTAACAGATTTCTCGGTTGTGTCTAGCTGGGGCTCGAGGTGCGTCTTCGGGGTTCCCAATCGGGCGAAAGTTGCCCGAGGCCTGTGTCCCACAGTTTTACTACAATGGTTAAGAGTGGGATTTGTGGAAAGGCTCAGTTCGAGCCTGAGCTGGTGTTGAGGTTGATTTGTTCTAACGCGACTCCCGGCGCTTCAACTGACGCCGGATTATGCCCGGAAGTCCTACCCTTTATATCCACCCTATACGTCCCCGTGCTTACCGGCCAGAGGCGGACTTCGTACCATTGTGTATCCAAAGCACGAGAGCTAGCGATAGGGAGGGAAAGAGAGGAAACCGTCTTTTCCTCTCGCCTGGAGGAGTGCAGCGGCAGCCAGCACCCGGCACCAGCACCAGTCAGCATCAGCAGCACCAGGGAGGAAGGGAATAGGTTTGAAATGACAGACGTGCAAACACTGCCAGAGGAAATATTAAAAATGCCAAGCCCCGCGTGGAAGAAACGTGTCGACCCGGAGAGTCGGGCGACGACGAGGAACTTTCAGTATTCGAGTTGTCATTTGGGGAGGACTGCGGCGACGTTATCGCGTGTGGAAACGTTTATTAAAGAAAGTTAACAAAGCGAAATTTTCTGATTACTAAAGTCCCAATGTCCCGGATCGGATCCTTTTAATTCTTCAGGCTCGCGCAATCAGTTGTTCAAATCCGATAATCTCGGTTTAAAAGCTCGCTATACGCGTTAGAGGATCGACATTCGTCAGTTTTGGGTTGTTA
Source organism: Tenthredo distinguenda (assembly GCA_947538915.1). NCBI lineage: Eukaryota > Metazoa > Arthropoda > Insecta > Hymenoptera > Tenthredinidae > Tenthredo > Tenthredo distinguenda. Next base: position 18,977,030 of record OX384536.1, on the reverse strand, counting down.
ATTAATTTAAGGACCTTTAACGTCCGACCCTCCAATTATAACCCCTGCGTCAGCGAAAGTCTTTAAATAAATAACCAAGGACTCGTTAAACCTGGCTGCAAGTTGGCAATGTTTTAATTCAATGACAAGATCTCTCTTTTCCTCCTCCTCCTCCTCCTCCTCCTCCTCCTCCTCCTACTTATTCTTTTTCCTGTTCCACTCACGTATTTTTCTCTTTATTTTCCTTCCTTTTATTATCCCGTTTTATACCCTTCTTCGTTTCCTTTTTTCACCGTGGCTCATATCCTACAGCTACTTATTTTACTCAGAGCCATTATAGCAGTCGAACAACGGTACGTCAGGCTCGATTGTTCCTAGACAGGTTCGCGCTATACGGTCGGGGGATCGTCTGGCTTTCGTTTAGAACGAACCTTTCAGAGGGAAGAAGGGAAATATCAGAACCCAGAAAGAGAGAGGGAGAAGGACAGAATGGAAGGTTCGCATTGTGTATTGGAACTCGGAAAGGGACTCCATGATTTTTGAAGCCTCTCGAAGGTCTCCTTCCTGGAAATACGACGTTTTAGCCGAGGGTCCTGGCCCCGTCTACACTATACCTCGCGTCGAGGACACCGCATGGGGCACGAGGGACCTCGTGCTTCGAAATTCTAAACTCTGAGGATGCCCACGGCGCGAATAACGTATCGGACTTTTCTGACCCTCGAGGACCAAGCCAGCCTCTGCAACCTGTGCAACTCGTACAAAAGTGAGGCTTTTATCCAGAGATCATCGTCATATTTCCGAGGCTAACTTAAGATCGGATCTGTTTCGGAGCACTTAAACATCTCAACGTCAAAAAATTCCCAAAAGTATTTTTTTTTTTTTTTTGTACAAGCCTTGAGAGGTTTTTGGAATCGGTAGTGGAAAATTCGAGCTCATTTAGACACAGTCGTATTCGATTCAACGAGCCTACCTTCTCCTGTCCTGGTAATTACACGAAACCTCGATTCACACAGATACGTACGTACACCTTCTGCATCGGAGTTCTTAGTTATAAGAGTAAAGATTCTCCCACGCACGAGGTCGGTCATGTATACATTTATATGTATTAGCAAAGACTTGGCTAATAAGGAGAAGCCTGTGTACGTGTACAGATGTATATATAGAATGTTCAGAGAGATGGAGAAGAGGGGAAGAAAGATTCGCAAGTACGGTACGGTAATCATTGGCACAGACGAAGGAATGGTACGGAATAGCTATAATCTTCAATCAACAGGCTACACGGTAGACTGTACAATTATGAATTAAGCATGAAAGCATTGCGCCAAACGCGGAGGGTTCTCTGTATCAATTCGTACGTATACACACACTCGTATATATAACTGTAAGAAGAAATACAGGAGAAATGAAGAAAGAGAGAAGAAAGAAGAGAAAAGAGGAAAGAATGAGGGAACGCCGAGTGGCCCACTTCGGTTCACTCTAACTCCGATTGAAGGAAGAAGAAAGCTGAATGACTGACTGACTCACTGACTCACTCACTCACTGATTGGTGAGTTATACCGGCTCATGGTAAGCCGGGTTTCAACAGCCTTGGTTGGCTTCGATCCGAGCACATCCAAACCATTCCCTCTAATAAATCCCTGGATATTTCTCATCTTCCTCATCCCAATCTTAACCAATACGACCGGCTCCGTTTTACACGGTGTAAAAACCGCACGTATGTGTATCTAAAGCGGATGTCTCCAAGCCGCAACCAGCTCCTTCGTAGGATAAGTGACGGAGTGTGGTTTTCTTTATTCAATGACAATGAGTCTCTCGTTTAATATATCGTAACAACGAAAAAAGAAAGGGGTTTCTCGTTGCGTGAGCAACTTCTACCTTGGCATATTTTTCGGGCTGGACTGGTACGTCTGGATTACGCTGTCTTATCGGAGGCTGACTAATAACTTGGTTTGAAATTCGACTGTGGTGGTGGCGATCGTGTTGGAATTTTGTTTGGCACGCGATCACCTCGTTAGATCAACCTTTCGAGTTGTTGGCAAGGTGTTGTTATCGGTTTATCGCAACTTTATTACTTCAAATGACCGGCACCGATGCTGGACGACGCTATGCGAGTGTGAGCGAGCAGATACGCCAGTGGGGTAATGTTGACTCGTCATCTCAACCAGCCGAGCCAAGCCACTCCACTTCGCAGTCGTTACCACCGTTGTTATTATTAAATTATCGTTCTCTTATCGGCATAGAGATTATGAAAAAGGAATAAAAATTAAAGGAAGCAAAGGGAAGTGGAGAGAGAGACTGACTTTATCCTGCGCACAATCGTCACGATTGTATTAGAATTCTTTCATACGGACGAGATTAGAATTTGTATCCGAATGAACGATTCGAAAAGCCGAAACGAAGGGAATCTTCGATCGGTCTGTAGAGAAGAAAAGGAAAGGGTAAATGGAGGGACGAAATGGAACCCAGTTGGTATAACTAAGTCTAGTTTAGCGATGAAAGAATAGCGTGAAGCGAGTCTGAACGATGGTGTGGTACCAGGCAGTCATGCATCCATTCAGTCGTTGGTACCATTACCTACCGTGGCAGAATCGGAATCAGAAGCAGAACCAGAAGCAGAGCGGTAGCAAGAGTTTGAGAGAAGAGAAGTGGAGAAGAGAAGAAGAGGAGGAAGAGGAGGAGAGGAGACGAGGAGAGCGAAGCGAGTCAGGAACGAAGTTGGGAGTCCCCTCCGGTTGCACACCAGTAATTGCTTCCTTTGAGTAGCTGCCGAGGTGTAATTTAGTCCCTACCAACAACCTTAACTAATTAACACACCGAGCGACGCGCGAGCGAGCGAGCGCGAATGAACGCGAGCACGGGTTATAGTAGCTAGCGAGTGACTGACTGACTGACGCGCGAAGTGCGACGTCCGATGGGCGATGGGCGATGGGCGATGGGCGATGGGCATCCCGTTCATCGAGGCACGCGAATCTGCAACCTTTATCGATACACCTACCTACCCGTGACTCATTACTCGTATATGTATATATATAAATTTGATAAAAAAAAGATCATCCTGGAGGAGGAGAGAATTAGAGGTTGACATCTGCCAGTCGATAAAACTGACTGATTATCATCCTCGAGGAAATTCCTAGCCTTCTATTTTAACACCTGATTAAAGACACAAGAGAGAGGGAGACGGAGAAGAGTGCGTCTGCCGTGACCAACGTGATTCGAACGAGACGAGAACCTCACCTTTCTCTCTTTCGGTCTGGCTCCTCCTTTCCTTTTCTCGTTTGAGGACACGAGGAACGCGATTGTGGTGTTGGTGGTGGTTGATGGTGGAGGAGATGGTACCGGGGAGAGACTGGGCCCGAAGCGACAGCGTAATCACCTGGACGGACCGCACTGGGACTCTGACTGGGTCTGGGTCTGGGCCTTGTGCCAGTGGCGTATAACGCCGGTATATATGCCCGAGGCGAGGTTCAGAAAAGTGCCACCGAAAATCGCGTGAATGGTTTGATCACCGGCGGAACGAGGTGTAGCGGTATAGTTTCGTTGCAGAAATAAAAAGGCTAAATATCTCCGTATATAGCTATTAAATTCATTCACTATGGAATTATAATAAACACTAATCTTATTCTTGTATTATTTTAGAGTTATTATACTTACTCGCCGGGGCTTTTACCTCCTGGCTTCTAGCTCCTGGTTTATGGCTCCGCGTTTTATACGCATACCTACACACACACGCACGGATCTCATATTCTATGACTCGGTGATGTGATGATGGGTATCTTCAACTTGTTCTCTCCACACTTTACCACTCTCGTGCACACGCGATCTACGAGTCGAACAAAGACCGAGTTAATTGCGTTTCGTTAATTGGAAGTTGTTCAAGTCCTGTCTTTCCGGTTGTCGATAAGAGTCTGTCTAATTTTCAACACTCCAGAGGAAGAGACAGAGACAGAGACAGAGACGGATAATGGGGTGAGAAAATTAGCGCAGGAAAATGCCCTCGTCGTTCGCATCGCGAATAATACAAAATTGCGATTCGGGAATCCTCCGGATCTCGACAAAACCCTCCAAGTTTGATAATCGCCGATATATTCGGCGACAGATGTCGGACACCGAGCGAATTTAATGAAAGACAGAAACACGACGTGCACGCATACGCTTCGGGCATTAATATCAGGTTTTTGAGCAGGTGTCTCGGGCCCGTTCGTTCCTTCAAAGATTTTTCAATAGCTACGCCAATGAATGGCCCGGAGTCAGCCCCTTGTTCACCGCATTAACAGGCATGACTTGAAAAATGTGGTTCCTAACGCTGTCTGTCCGTCCGGAGAATGACCCGTGAGATTACGTTATTATCACTGTCTCGTTGCCTCGAATTCTCCTTTTCCCCTTTCTCTCTTCGTCTCTGGGCTTTTTCTATCGGTTTTTCTCTCTCCTTTTCGGTTTCTTCGTCGACTTCTTATTCCCCTCTTCGACTTTTTCTTATTTCCACGTTTTTATCCCGTACCATTCTCTCGCGCCAGACAACCGTGCGACACCTCGGGGAGGATCTGAATTCTAAACGTTTCTGTACTCTTAACAAGCCCAGGAAACTGATTCTTTCCTCACGTTCATAGTACGGAGTGCCGAAGGTGGAAGCAGACGGCTTTCTATTCACCCCGAAGAGTGAAAGAAAGAAAGAAGGCGAAAACAAAAAGAGGAACTTGACTTACTGAACTTCGGGAGTTTCTTCGCGGGGCTAAAATTCGGCCTTGTTTCCGGTCCGCTTCGAGGCTAAGAAAACTCTTCAGAAAGTTGTTATACTCGGGATTAGATCAAGCGGTTTGAATCGCTTGACGCGCACCTCGCTTTAACTCAACCTTGGCCTCTGTCGAACTTAATATATTATTGAAGATGTTGTCTTTCGAAGCGACGACCGCGACGCCCCGATCTCGACTTCTTCTCTTCTCTTCTACTTACTTCGAACCGACTGTTACCATATGCCCAAGAGTGAAGACTCTGCGTCTGACGTCGCGCTATACTCTTTCTATTTGAATTTATAAAATATCGACGATCCGATTCCCGCTGATCGAAGTTTAAATAAAACATTTTACAATCAGTATAGTATAAGTAGGTAGTAACGTACCTACTCTTCTTCTCCTTCTTTGCGGTTACGATCGCTGGGGTTCCTTCTTTTTCCTTCTATCTACTTCTCTGACAATAAGCTCAAGCGCTACATCGCTACCCACCATTTTATTCCTCCTATGCCTTATACACTTCGAGTTTTAAAACTTTAAGCTACTTTCAACGCTTCGTCTAAACGGTTCCATTAGCCAACTGCCACGCCGTAAACTTCTTCTTCTTCTTCTTCTTCGTCTTCTTCTTCTTTTCCTTTGCCTGCGTCCCTTGAGACTCTATAAGCCGACTATAGAACGGATTGATTTCTAGCCAAGCTCACGACTTGGCGTTAAAATCCTACGCTTTAGAGTATCAGTCCACGACACGTACGTGTGTGACCAGACACTAGATATTCTGGCGATCTAACATGTAATAAATTCGAAAATTTATAGCGCCCACTATTCCCGATTCTAACGAGTCCTTTTATAAAGTTGATCGTATATCAGTCGGAACTTGGAAAAGAAGAGGTGGAAAAATTTCCCTTTCTCTTTCGATCGATGATTCGAAATCGTGTTTCAATTTATCGGATTATCTCCTCGAAGAATAAAAAGGTAGAAATCGCGAGGAAGCAATTAGAAGGATAATAATTACAGTGGAATGAAAAGGTAGCCGACACACATATGAGGATGGAAGGGAACTAAACTGAGGAGAAATTGACGAAGGGATGGCAAAAGAGTATCCGAGGAAGGTTATACGGAGAGAGGAAGAGAAGGATGGGGATTGGGATGGGGAAAGTAAAATTAAAGTGAGCGTAGGAGGTGGTGTGTCTCTCTATCTATGTTTAATCGCGATCGAGTATTCCGTTTGGAGGGCAAAAGAGCTCGGGACTCTGGTGCAGGGGAGAGAGGATAGCCATCCCTTCTACTCTCTACTCTCTCTTTCTCTCTTTCCACCTTATTCCTCACTCCAACATACCCCACTCGACGTCGTATACAAGCCGTATAATTTTCCGTCTTCCAACCACCGCGCCGTACGCCCGGGCGCCGGTGTACTGGTTGGTTCTGTTCCACATCCACATCCACGTCCATATCCACATCCACGAACCTGTATCCATCCTCTTCTCTTCTCTTCTCTTCCCTAACCCTCTAAATTCACAATATATATGTATTTATGGATCGTCGACTGTGTACAGGGGTACCAGAGCCGAGAGGGTGTGCGAAACCCTCTTCTCTTCACGTATTACGCATACCTACAACTTTGATTAAACCAGGTCCAGTCTAAGTCTTGGCAGAGTTAAGCTTTCCTTTATTTCTAAATTTTTCTCGTCTTTATCATCTCGTATTACCTACGTGCGTGTATATACGAATATCGTTAACGTTTGTGTTTCTTTTATGTGTTTCAGGTAAGTCCCAAAAGAAGAATACAAAAATCTATACAAGTATATGTACGTATACATTTATGGACAAAAAAAAAATGCCCGAGGGAACCGGAGGACGCGGGGGATCGGCTCAGGTGATTAGTAATTTAAAATAATCCCGAGTGAAGTACTTTGAAATAAATTCGGCACGGTAGGTAGGTAGACTGTATGCTAATGCCTACGTAGCCAGTCAGACTGCCAGGTAGATGTAGATGTAGGTGTGGAGGTAGAAGTAGGGATCAGGGTAAGATGAGGTGAAGCGGAGGCAAAGAGGAGGAAGGTTTCTGCCAAGAACGCGAAGTAGAATTTAGAAACCCCCTCCTCGACCCCGTCGATTCATCAGCATTCGTCCGCAAAGAGGAGAAAGAGAAATAAAGGCAAAGCAAGGCAAAGCAAAGCAACGCAAAAGCAAAAGCAAAGCAAGGCAAAGCAAATACCTAAGCGATGTAAAAAGTGGAGAAGAAAAAGAAGGCCAAAAAATAGGTATATAAATAAAAAAAGGTACGTTCTTTTTTGTCCTGCGATTATAAGGAAATAAGGGAAGAACAGATTCCGGAGAATCGATATAGAATCGAATAGGAAGAAAGAAAATACGAATAAAAATCTATAAATGAATAGAAGGGAAAAAACAAAAAACAGAAAACGAAGCTAAGGAATAAAAAATTCAACGAATAAAAAATAAAATAAAAAATAAAAAATCGAGATTCGAGAGATCGGCAAGCATTGTTAGCCGCTTCTCTGGGATTCGGTGACCACTGACCACTGACCACCACCGACCGCTAACCAGTTTCAGATAAGATTGGACCTACTTGAAGGCTACTCGATTTGTGGCTCGGCTTTCGGATCTTGTGGCTTATAGGAACAGGCCTTCTATCGGGGGGAATATATACACGCAGGGATTTAAGATATATGTATATACCTATAGATACATGCGTAAGAAAATCCGAAAAACAGAAGAAAAAATCGGCTTCGTTGAATTCACGATGAAAATGTGCGTGTTCAAAAATACAAGTCGAACACGTCATATTTTTAGAGTAGATTCCTTGCGAAATTCTAAGACGAAATTTCCTTTACCAAAAATTCGAGAGACCGATAGTTTCCGAGTTACGAAAGATCTAAGTTTACCGATCGCAGTACTCATAGGTGGCACAGACTGGGCTGCCCACGAGTGGAAGTCGAGCGGTGCCCAGTCTACGCGACTCATACGCTCCGCGATTGGCCAACTAAGATCTTTCGTAACTCGGAAACTATCGGTCCCCCGAATTTTCGGTAAAGGAAATTCAGTCTCAGATTTCCGCGGGGAATCTACCCTCAAAATATGTAAATATTTTGTCTCCAAATTCAGTAATCGATTGAAAATCTAAACTGCACTGTGAACGGGATGAGAAAGAGAAGCCTTAATTTTTTATCGAATCTTGAAACAGTAATGAACGTTTAATGCGCCAACTTCTGTACGGGGATGTTAATAAGCGGTATTTAGGAGGCTCTGTTAACGATCAATTGATCTACACGTACACGCATACCTGTATAAGGGTAGAAAGGTGTAATTAACCGTGACTCTAAATTGCTCTGGGGCTAGTTATAATATTTCAGTTAAAACTTTACCAGTATGCGAGGACGAGCCAGCGACAGTAGGACTTGAAATTAGTTACAGATCATAGGTTGAACGTAATTAAAATTGACACGCGATAATACAATCAAAGATTAACGTACTGTCGCGTGTAATTATTATCAGATTAATTATTGACCACCCAGCAGACGCGACCGTCGAGGGTCTGTATTTCTGTAACATCGTCGTTGTCGTTGTCGCGTGTAGTTTTAAACTCGTACGAAATTATCCCTTCGCGCATATTCCGTACCCCATACCAATTTCTCTATTTTTTACTCCTCTTCTTTTCTTTGTAATTGTCAGAGTTTACCCGAACGTATAATATTCCGACCGAAACCTTCCCCCTCGATAAAACTGCACGACGTTTAAATATTCCTGCCTCTTCTCTCACCTGGGTTTACGGTAAAACTAAAATCTCAAAGGATTTAAATTACAAGCGAACGAACGGACGAGCGAACCCCCACGGCTCGCAAAGAAAAGGCAAACGCTTTTCGCCTACTTCCTCAACGTTAAACCACCTGCACACCTACCCTCCACGGTTTTTCACCCGAATCATTTTTCGCTATTAAACTAACGACGAAACTATCACTTGATCTGATTTTTTTTCCTTTTTTTTCCACTCGTTTCATCGCAAAATCTGGAATCTTGTACATATGGAAATATGTGTAGGGGTGATAAATAGGGAGAAAAAAAAAATAGAGCCACGTTATTTTCTAATGCACTCGTTAATTGACCAATCAGGGAAGCACTGCAGACCCTCATAGCCACACGCTCCTCCTAGTGTTAACCAGCGCCGGAACAATTTAATGATCAGTCCTGGGGATTATTATTTGTCGAGTATTTTACGTTCCATGGTTTCACGGTTCCGCAATTCCACGGTTACCCGCAGTCCACCGACGTCTGACCGATCTGCGTGTAGTACGCGTATCTATATGGACAAGCGCACTTATTACACCCGCGTATAGGTGCACGATTTTCGTATCTGTGTACATTCACGTTATACATACGATCTACGCGGTTACCGATGGTTCTGCGAAGTGCGGGCAGACCTCAAGTGACTCTCTTCCGTTCGTTTATATTATTCCTTCCTCTCTGAAAACGTGTGTGTGTGTGTGGTGAATAAGTACGCGAACCTACGCCTATTTCGAGATATATTTAAGTATGTATGTATGTGTGTAGAGGTGGATGCGAGAGGCTACGACGATGTGGCACGAGACCCCCTTACTTCGATCGTTTCATGCGGATTCGAGTACTCGACGAATGCGCAATCCGATAAATTGACCCGTTAAATCGAACCGAGGAACCAACCACCGTGGACGAGAGTCTGATAGCTACGACCAATACACTCGAAAACCACGCTTTTATATTATTTTTTCGTTTCCGTTTCTCTCTATTATTCATTAAGCTATATACACACCGAGGCACCGGGTTCGAGTCTCGAATGGTCGAAGATTTTCAATTCCTTTGAGGCGATTTAGAATTTTCTGTTACGTTGAAGTTTAGAATATTAAAATCCCGAGAGTCGAGACTTCCGAAAACCTAAAAAAAATCCGAAAATCTCGGTCTGTTTCTCTGGCGTTCTTCGTCTCAAAGTTTTTGATATCTGCTACGCAGACTTTCGGGGAAACACTCTTTCCGAAAACTGTTATTCGGAACTTCTTCGTCTAGTTCCTTACAGAAAGATCATCTCTAAGTACAAAAATGTCCGCAAAGCATCGAAGAGTCTGAATAAAAGCGTGGGTCAGGTACGGGAACCGAGTATGGCTCAAGTTCCGCATTGTATGGTACCTACGTCGTGGAGAGATGCGCTCTCGGGCTATTTATTAGAAAAAGCGTATCTACAGGGCTATAAGCGTACGCTTTCCTCGTGCCTAGCTTGCAACTTTCGTTGATCCGTCCTCCTCGGAGAGGAAAGAGGGTCTCCTCTCCGCTCTTTCCTCTAACCAGCCCCCCAACGTTTCCCTTTTCCATCCCACGACACGGGTACGAGGCGAGGGCTAATACCTCGCTATTGCCAATTCCTCGCCAAGCAAAGAGGGTCCGGGGCCTCGGGCAAAAGCAGCTTTACAGTCAGCTGGATTCTGCCGACGTTAGCGAAACTTCGGCGATACTAATATCGCGAATTTGTGTATACTTATGCATCGAGAGGTATTACTAGTCCTCTAAAATTGTTCACAAAGATTCGGGAGGCTCGGGAATAACGCGTTTCCCGAATCTATCGCCTAGAATGAAAGCGGAGCCCCGCGATACGCTGATCGGATAGTTTCCCCGAAAATAATCGTCTCTGTAAATAGTTTATCCCCGTCCTAAGACTTATACTGTTTCGTGCCACCGTCGCCGAGTCTTTCAAAAGTACGACGACGACGAATAACGACGACTACGACGAACGAACTTGAGATACACCGGCGAGGTGGGCGAGGATGTGGAAACCGCGACCCCAGAATGTTTTGCATTAGTTATAGTCCCGCCGAGACACAGGCACTGGTTGTGAAGTCCGGTTTACGGTGTTCGGGATCAATTCTGCGTCGGGGTGGAACGGTGATTCCGCACTTTCTAATCAACCGTTTAAATCGCGTTTCTAACGGCCCCACGATTTTTAGGAATCGCGGAAGGGATCTCTTTGAGGTCGAAAAAAATTGGCGGTCGTTCGTTCTCGTTGTGTCTGCGATAATCTACGCCTGAAAGTCGCGCGTGGAAGGATGCACCGCATAAACTTACCTTATGCCTCGATATGTCACCCTCTGACTCGCCCTTCGCGGAGTTGACTGAATCGAACTACATGCATCGTAGGACGTGTATAGACGGACGAGCCCCGTGTGGCGGAGAGTTTATAAAAAATTCATCATCCGTTGAGGCATTTCTTACCTCCGTTAGCAAAACATCTCAATTTACGATTCTATACACGCCACTTTTCGCCCCCTCGTTTCCTCTAGCCTTCGAAGAAGTTTGCCTCGCTGTCGTTTCTCGAAACCCCGCGGTGAGACGTGATTTGAAACGAAAAATAAATAAACAAAAGTAAAAAAAAAATTCAAAATTCAAAAATAACGAACAGGTTAACGAGCCTGTGATTTCCCAGAGTTTAAGCAATTCAGATTTCTATCCCGTTCGTTCGTTTCCTCCGATAATTCGGAGGGAAACTAGAGCCGGGCGAAAAGCTTGTTTCATCGACGAGCCGAGAGGCTGAGGATCGCAAAGGACGAGCAAATGGGAGAAAATAGGAGAAAGTCCGATCTGGGTGGGCGCAGCAGCTCTTCTTCTTCTTCTTCTTCTTCTTTCTTCTCCCGTTTCGCAGTCCTCTAACTAACTTATCGCTCGCAGCCTCAGTCTCCGTATTTTTCGTCTATTACTTCCCTGTGTTTTCTTATTTCATTGAATGAGGATCCCTAACGCGATTTCATCCGAGCAAATAACCAATCGATTTATCTATCTTCCGGTGCTTTAATTTCTAATTTCTGTTTCGTATCAAATCATTTATTGCCCGAATACCCAAACCCAACTCTGGTTAAACGACGGTTTGATATCACAGGGAATAAATAATAAATACCCACCGTATAAGAAAAAAAAAAAATTAATAAACAATCGGTCAAATGAAATAATAAAATAAAATAAAATTTATGTCAATTGTAACTTTTTTTTTTCTTTTTGTATATGCAGGCGGTTTGAGATTCCCTCCGCATTTGAATTATCAATAAAATTCTCTTCTTTTTCTCTTCTTCTCATTTTTTTCTTCTATTTTTTTTTTTTTTTTCTTTCCTCTGCGATACAATAAACCGCGAGACACTGTGCGGTATACGATGTCAGCAAAATGATGAATAGTTCGATTCTCTTCAGACAGAGATATTAAACGTTTGTCGCGGAGATAAGCTCCTTTTATTAATCCAGCAAACAAGATCTTCCTCTTTCTCTTTCTCTTTTTATTTTCCCCCCTTTTTTTTTAATCCTCGATTTCTACTTCTGGGGGGTGAAATATAATCGATTCCCTAATCTTTATTGTTCGTAAATTCAATAAGGTTTTTTCTCATATTCAATTCCCTCCCTTATTTAGACAAAAAGTCGTCGTACGTTTCATCCCTTAAATCTGAGAAGAAATAAAACTCGCCTCTTCTCCTTCTCCGTCATTATTCTCTCTTCACCCTTAGATTGCATATTTTATAAACGTCTTGGCATTATTCCACCCACAAAATTATCCAACCTTTAGCCGCAACCCCCTACCTCACTCACGTTCTCATCGACGACGCAACTTCCCATATGCTGTTTGCAAAACCTATACGCGGAAATGTAAATGACTGACATTAAAGGGACATAGCGATTTGCGTAATTCGAAAAAAAAAAAGAAAAAATAATCATCGTATATCTCGCCATCGATTTATCCAGATTTTCACGTTTCTTCTTCCTTTTGGTTTTTTATTTTGTTTTATTTTATTATATTTTTTTTTGAATTTTCTCTTTCCGAATCGCAGCGGCTAACTTGGTGAGAGATCGTGATGAAATTATATGAAAAACGTAGGTTTCTGAACCGTCAGGTGATATTGAATGACATGTTTGACTTGATATAACGGTGTCGTGCTCCACCAATGTTATCACCGGTCTTCCGTAAATATGGTGGACGCATGTAGGGGAGGAGGACGTTTGTGAGACGATAAGGTCCCCCGTAGGGAGCCATACGTTTGCCTGTTTGCCCGGAATGATTGATTGGGATACACGGGACGCCTTGAACGTAAATAAATCAGTGACAAGGTGGGCGCTGATAGTTACCGGACCCAAAACCTCGTCGTCAAAATACACCCAGGAGCTTCCAGAAGATATATTCAAGCTCCGAGTATAGTTTTATCGACGATTCTACGTTAATTAAAAAAAAAATAAAAAAATTACAAGTATGGAATCGAAAGATAATTAATTAACAAATAATTGAAAACGGAATCTAAATTTTTTCATTTTTTATAGCGAAAAATCGTGTCTTGGGTTGAAAATGAATTCTTTTTTTTTTTTTTATTTATAAGTTTTGAGAGTGGTATTTAAAGAGCAGCGCGAGTAGCGGTAAGTTTTTTGGATTGAAAAATAAAGAAACGAATCTCTCGAATCCCTTGCGTGAAATGGACCGTACCGGATATAATAATGGCGCATTATGTACCCATCCAAGCTTTTCAATAGAGAGCTTAGCCAACGTGGATAAATCGAGGGTAAATATTTGGACGTTCGGGACACAGCCGCCTACCTTGCCTTGCCTTGCCTTGGCTTGGCTTGGCTTGGCTTGGATTGAGAGTGAGGAAAAACCACGAGGAAAAAGGTCGGTGGTCGAAGAAAAGACGCAGATATACCGAGATGGAGGAAGATACGGAAGAAGCCGGAGAAAGAGGAAAAGAGGAAAAAGAAAAGAGAAAACGGCTTGTCCTGCAGATTTAGGGTGATGCAGGACATTGTCCGGTACCGAAAGAGAAGCCGTTGAACCGGACGATATACCGTAGCGTCAAACCGCGACTAAATCCACATTGTAAGAGTATCACGGTGACTTTTGACGTTTTTGAAAACAGATCAATATTTGTTAACTTCATTTTGGATTTCTATTGATTTTTATCTTCTTCTTCTAATACCGGAAGATATTTTTTAACTGGAATGAATGAAGGGAAGTAACGAAAAATAAAAATGAACTCCAATCTGTTGGAAATAATTGATCCAATTAATTCGAAAACTTTGTTTTTTTTTGTTTTTATTTTTATTTTTTATTCCTGCTGTGCAATGATTGTATATTTAACCAACGCAAATGAGCTTAACGAACGTTTAATCAGTGTCTAATTGGTCGACACCGCGTTTCGGGATTCTGTATAGATAAAAATCATCGGAAAACGACTGATTCGATAACATATTGTCATATTTCAACAACCCGCGATTAGACACGTGAGTATTTCCCTGATGAATTTAAAAAAAAATGAAAAATGAAATGAAATGAAAAATGGACCGAACCTCATCGTTTCGTAAAAAATTTCAATCTTCGAAAGGCCAGCTATTTATATATGATATACCTGTACTTATGTGCCGGGGGTATGGGTAAACTCGCACGTTTATTGCCCACGCATTACCTACACCTATCTATACGCGTATATGAAGTATGCTATGCGGTTGACGCGTGCAATGATTCTACGGACAGGCATAACATTATCTCAGATTGTTAATCCGCCGTCGATCAAATAGATTGATCGATGTTGGGCCACGATAATCCGTAGAATCTCATCGACATCTGAACGCGGCGTCATCCCCGGGGGAGTTATAGTTCTACCATTTGACGAAACGAAAATTACTCTCTCCCTCTCTCTCCCTCTCGATCATTTAATAGTTTTATAGAATCAGTTATCTGTAAATTTGTTTTTTTTCCTTTCTTTTTTTTTAATACGCTTATCTAGAATTCATTAATTTTGTATTTTTTTTCTACCACGTATACGATACGGTAATATCGAACCCTCGTTCCTCTTCCCTCTGCTCTATATACATATGTTACCTGTAGGTGAAAGATAAATTTTTCAAGGAGGCAAGAAGAAGGTACACTTGTTTAAATAATGTAAACGTTTCTCTTTGTTTTTATAAAAAAATGATCAAAGTCAGCCGTTTTAAAGGGTTGGGGGTTTGTGTCGTCACTCCCCCGGTTAGAGGATCGCTTAAGATTCATCCGCGGTGTCTTTTTTTTTTTTGCCCGCGGAAACGCTCCGAGTTAAAGAATAAAAAAGGAAAACAAAAACATAAAAAAAGGAAAAAACTGTCCACGACGAATTTTAGACGAGGTGCGTGCGCTGGGATCATGTCTGACTCAAAATCGACGTGGAAATTCGAAAATTTTAGTAATACCAATGCTGAGGTGTAAACGTTAAGAGAGAGAGAGAGGGAGAGAGAAAAAAAAATTGAAAGGGACGTCGGTATTCCCCCTTTTCTTCACGGGTCGTGCGACGTCGTCGTCGTCGTCGTCGTCGTCGTCGTGTGTGACTTTCTGTTTGCTTTAACGTCTCGCTGCGTCGAAGACTTCTTACTACGTTTACTTGGGGCAAACAACCCGTGTGTTTTTCCCCTTTCCCGTATAAGTCCCGGGATATCGCAACGCGTCGAGATTATATGCGTATGTGGTGATTTTTGTATTACACGGGTTAAAAGAATCAACGAAAAGAAATGAAAAATTAACCAAATTTTGAACGAATTTGAATATCACCGACTCACGGTTTTCAGAAAACGAATAAAAAAAGTAAAGCAGATAAAATCAGTGTCCGTGAAGCGGGTTTCGATCAGAATGAATTATATTTTGTCTTTCCGTCCTGAGAAACAGACCAAAAATTTTCGGATTCTCGGTCTTCGGGGTGTCCGGACTTTCGGAGTTTCTTGCTATCCGGATTCCGACCTTTCGGAATTCGGGTGTTCTATACTTCGACGTTTATCAATATTCGAAATCGTCTGAAACGAATTTTGGACCCGTTTGTCGGGAACGTTAAAAATTGTCGAGGTGAGGTAAATCCGGGGATCGACACGCGGCGCCTTTTTTTTTTGTTTTTACACGAACGGAAAACCCGCGGAAGAAGACTAAGAAGACGAAGAAGTATCGGGTAAAATTTATTTTTATCAACTATGCAGGAGGCCTGGGCTTGCTTTGATGTCTGCCGATGCATAGACATTAGCGTATAAATATTTAAGCCCACGCCGATAGCGGGCGTACAGATGCTCTCTCTACTCTCTTTTAGAATAACGCTCCACAATCGCTCTACGACCAGCTTTTCCTCTATACCTCTATTCCTAAACCCATAGCTATGGGTATACGTATTAAACGCTGAAATATATCTCGGTCTACGCGTTACCTACTCAAGAAAGAACCTCTCTTCTTCTTCTTCTTCTGCTTCTTCTTGAATTAATAATCAATTCATTTATACACTCGCTTGTTTGCCAAACCTCGAATACCTACTATACTTGTAAATAAACTAGAGATCTTTCGGTATACGGGGGTTAATTTCGTTCTAAAGATTTCCAACGATTCTGATACCCAAATCTTACAGTCGGATTAATTTTCAGGAATCTATTGTTAATTTATATCCACAAATTAGCTGGAAAAAGTCGAACTCAAGAATCCTAAAGTAGACCTTTTTGAAACCTCGGATCATCGAAAAGGTCTGATATGAGATATTTTCCGAAAATGTGATCGAACCATTTCTCTGTGGTCAAATAATTTCTTATCGGAGTAGATAATCTCCATAATCTAGGACAGGGGTGTTTTATAAGCTGTGAAACCGAGTTCCGTCAAGTGTCTGCTCCTCAAACTCGATTTTCGAATCTCTCTGTAGAATTTTATCCCCGCAAAACCAGCAAAGTCAAATTCTAATACACGGTCCTTATTCCTGAAATTAGATCTCCGCTCTTCCCTCCCTTTCATAGCTAGGTAACCTAGGGCCTTCGAGTGTTGCACCACTTCCTTCACTTCGGGTAGTGAAAAAAGGGGCAAGACACAGAAGCGGAGGGTTTCCTCGAGGATCTTACTCCCCTGTTCCCCTCTTCCCCTCCTTTCCTCTTTTCCTTTTTTTCTCTTTTCCTCTCATATCCCATACGAACGCATAACATAGCCACCTAGGTACTCGGCTCAGGAACACTTGGTAAAGTCCAGAATGGAGGTGGCGACGGGGGTTTGGAAATGGCGGTTGGTGGCTGACTGAGACGCGAACTTTGGCGACGGGGATGGCGAGGACGGGTTGTGCAGAACTGGCGGCGCCCCGAAGGCGAGGGTGAAAGAGAGCACGGAAAGTACAGAGAAAGAGAGAGAAGGGTAATTACCAGATATAAAGGGTGGGTCTCGGCGGTACCCGTCGGCCCTCTGCTGCCTGGAGAACTCTGATGAATATTTTACCACGCTGCATTAGCTGCTAGCGAGAAGAACGCTTTCGCGAATATATATACGCGTACATGTCGCGCTAAAAAAGCCATTTTCCCTCCCTCTCTTTCCCTCGATACCCTCTTTTACCCCAATTTTACAATTTTGTCTCCCAATGAGCGATCTTTCTCACCCTCGAAATCTATCCGGTCAAAAATACTCGGGGATTCTTTTTTCGCGTGCAATTTTCGAGCACCTGAGCGATTTATTTGGATTCCGTTTATTTTCTCACCGCAAAGTGAAAGAGGCCCTTGTGTTCGCTGCACGATCTCCAGTCGGGATTGAATTGAGTCTTGTTAGCGTGAATGGGGGATATTTCGGTTACGGCTAGTCGGATCGTTTCCTTTGTTACGTTACGTTGCGATTCCGGATTTGGCACCGGGCAACAGGTATTCTTCAGACGTCGCGTGAAGGATTTTTATTCGCACGATATTTGGGACCGTTTTACACCGTCAATAAGAAAACGAGACGAGAAAATTGCCGTGGAACATCTGCCCGATCGCTCCTCGATACCCTTTCGATCGCCAGACCACCGAAACTCTGCCTGCTGTCAGCGGACGTTCATCCTGACGCATAAAAAGGATATTTTAATAGCGGACTCCGGCGCCGTGTGGTCAAGGATACGTATTCCCGACTAAATATGTGTGAAACGGTCTTTTCAGCGGACGAATCTTGATGCGGTGACGTAATTGAATTTCTGCACATCGAAGAGTTCGATTCAGGATGTCAGATTTTTACGAGATGTGTGCGGAGATCGAATCCCTTTTTTTGAGAGAAACGAAATTAACATGAGTTCAGATACGTCGCGGCTAAAGGGTTGATGTTAAACTGGGGTGAATTTATAACACCCGAAAAAAAGTGGCTTGACACGAGTGCTTCCGTGATCCGCCATTAGCTCGAAAGTTCTAAAATCTGAGTTAGGTACCCTTCCCCGCGATAAGCCGTTCTTTTCGCTTTCATTCTTATTGTTTCTTTCATTTTTTTTTTTTTTTTTTTGTATTTTTGTACGAAACTCGTATTTCGTTTTATCCCGCGAGCGTGTGTGCGTGTATATGTATAATTCATGTGTACATACAGAGGGTATTTTAATACCTGGGAAAACAGGGAATACGAGAGGAGAAAAACAACCCTGTGCGAAGTACCAAACGTGGAGAAACGACTAGGCGGTGGTAGCGAGCGAGCGAACGAACGACCCATCGACTGCGGAGGACCACTTCAGGTCCAACGACCCTTTTTCGTCGTGTAATACACATTCGAAGTTATTGGCGCGTGTATGAATATTCATAAACCGCACGGGCGTAGGTTCGTTGGTATGGTACCCCACCAAACTCTATATATACACCGTTGAGCCAAATTATATCACGATTTCGAGTAGGCACGCCCGTCGTTCGACAACAAGAAGTCTGGCCGATGTGGTCGGTCTCTCCTGTTATACGGTGTGTCTGTATATATGTAGGTATATATGTATACATACGCGCGGTATACATACATAGCCGTAATATTCGTTTCAATTGGGGCTCAATTTCGATTGAAAAAGTTTATTGTCAAAGGCACAAAGTGTTCATTGACTCCCAGCCTCCTCACCCCTGATTATAAATCACGATTTTTCATCGGTTTTCAACCCCACAATATTCTTGCGAGTTAGCCTACACCTGTGCGCCAGAGAATACCCCGCTGCAGTCTCGATCTTACGGAAAATGAAAAAATAGGATCAACGGAGAAGAAAATTTTACACTACGAATTTACTTCTTTCCCTTGTAATGAACTTTTCCCGAAATCTCGGTCCCACGATTAAGCTCGGGTGAAAAATCTCGATGGAACATTCTCTCTTGGTCATTGATCTATCGGAGAGGAGAATTCCTTTGTGTATATTTCTTCTTTTTTTTTTTATCGTGAGTCACTACATCCTTCGCCTGCATTTTGGCACAGGACAACGAACGGTGTATATATCTAAGGGACCCTGGTTAGCAAAGAGAAATATAAAGAGAGAAAGAGAGAAGGAGAGAAAGGGGCCAGCTGGCTTCGGCTATTGTTTTTTACCGAAGATCAATGCGACTGGTTGGCTCGCTGGATATCGAGAAGATTCTCTCGGAAATCTACCCTTGAATTCGCCTCGAATCAGCGACTGCGAAATCTTCCTAAAATTATTTTATTTCTAGTTTTTCACGCTAATTCAATCGCTAAGCGAAGGGAGAAACGAGTTCCGCGGTTGTACTCGAAACGGTAATCCATCGGCACGACTTCTGCGTCCCTCTTCTCTCAGAGGAGCGGAAAAAGCACTCGATGAAATAAGGCGATGATCTTTTTCGCGTAATTGAGGTTAAAATGCACCCGAATGAGGCTCCATGGCGTTCTATACAATCCGGACGACGGGGGTCGCGCCCAACTAACAATACACGAACCCCATAGTGGATACCTACGATGTGTAAAGGGCCTGTAAACCAATGTGCGCAAGTAGAGACGTGCGTGCGCGCGTGTATATCAACTGTATGTATTACAACGAGCCTTAGCCACGTATTCGTCCAGGGTAGACCAGGCCAGACCAGGCAGGCCGGTCGCTGGCGAAGTGGAGGCGAACGTTGGCGCTAATACACCGGAGCGAGCTCTTTGCCACTCCACGGAGCAGAAATTGATACGATAAATTCCGGGTCTGAATTGGCTCCGTCGAGCTGGAAAGAGAGCCCCCACCACAGTCCTACTCCACCTCTTCGTCCTCAACCAGCTCCGACTCTCTAGCTCAAGCTCTACGCCGTGCCGTTCCGTTTCGTTCCGTTCTGTTCCGTTCCGTTCTCCGTCGGTTGAGGTACCTAAAGCTTGGAAGAACACTCGGGGCGTCATTAGTGCTCGGGGTAGATCTGGCTATGTATACGTGTATATATATATACACCCTCCAATCTCTGAGAATAAACGAGGAAAATTTTCTAAAACTCTTTATGCATAATTTCATCGTATTCCTACATCACGGAATCAGCTTATTAGCGGCTACCGTATCGTCAAAGTCGAAAGGAAAAAAAGGGACGAAATTGATAAAGAGAGGCGAAGGCTATTGACCAATCAGCGATTGCTAATTTATTATATTACATGGTATGCCTACCAAAAGAGCTGATATATGTTACGGTGTAACAGGGAGGCCTGGGACAGGGAGAGGCACGTACAATGCACACAACTGTTGGATCCATTATGTCTAGTTAATTAGGCTATAGCATGTCATGCCCTGGTTGGCGAGCGGGCATGTCCGTCAATAGTTGGACAAGATAGCGTACCGCTACCTCTACCACTCTCATTGCGTATGTAGAACGCTGTACGAGGCTAGTGGTACCCTGTATGAGCAAATGAAACTGAACGTTAAGAGTATATATATATACGCGTATACGTATATGGAGGAGGATAGGGATGTGTTTGTGAACAGGCTGCAGTGCACTGTGTTAGGAGGGTTTCAGTCTGGCATTTCTGGACCCCTGTAGAATATAGCTAGGAAGTCCCCGCAGTGAAGAGCAGACAAGATTATAATCTGTCCCATTATTGTGCCATCGACGTCCCGGAGGGGATTTTTCTATTTGACAATGCAGTTACACTTTTGTCTGTCCTTTTAACATTGCGTATTCGACCGCCGCCCCTCTTCTACATGCCTCTCTGCACCGTCACCCCATATAGTCGCGTATGTTCCTACAGGATCAGCGCTTGGCAAAAGGGGTTCTAGCACACGGCATAATCCTACCTGCATGCGATGTTCTACTCATTGTTTGCCAGCCCTGGATTCGTTCGCGACATACGGGAGAAGGAGGACCGCACGTGGGGTCGATGGATGGGGATTTACCGTCACGTTCTAATCGCCCCGTGCCTAATATCTCCTGTCTTATATCCTGCGACGATTCAGTTTCCACCGTGAGCCACGAAAATGGGGAATCAGGGGACCGAACGGTCGCAATCCGAATTTCAATGTCACAGAAATTTTAGAAATTCGAGATTCGAATAGACGCAGGAAATTTTTTCATAAAAGAAGAAAGACGACGCGGGAGAAAATATCGGTGGGACGAATTGAGAGAAGGACCGTATTTTCGGTAGCGATCACGCAACCCGAAGAACGATATAACGGCTCTTATGTGCTGCCAATGAAGCAGCCAACCAGCCAGGGGGCGTCGTAACTGGGCATTAAGTACTGCCGAGGGTAAACTGGGAAATTGATTGTCGTATGTAATAACGGTTATTAGGTAAGCGTTGACAGCACCAGCGATGCTCGACGCTATAGAATGCCCGAGTCTTCTTCGAAGGTTCTGTACGATCCGACAAAACGACGACTGCATTACAGACTGCGATATTATATGTCCGGCTGTACCCAACGCGGCATTACTATCCGAATATACGTATTATTGACGATTATACCAGCTCGCGATACGGTCAACATGGGAATTGCAAACACGGTTCAAAACCGTGTACTACATACACGAGACGGTGTAGTCAATGAGTAAATATACACCGTGCATTATGTTGCGTAAACTTTGAGGTCCGCTACCGATCCACGTGGTCGACAAATCCAAGTAAACATCATATGCTTCGGATCTCCTCTCCGCGCCACACATCTCCTTTGACATACATGTGTGTTATATGTACACATATGCGTATAATAACCATTATTTTTCTTTTCTACACATATATGGACATTAAATTTATACACCGTACAGTATATATATATATATATATATATATGGACATCGATTATGGTTCTTTGATGATACACGTTCTCTTCCTTTTTTTCTTTTCTATTCCCTCTTTCCTCTTTCCTCTTTCCTTCATTCACCATCCGTGCGGTATACGCGTGACTGTGATTATCATCCCCCGTTGAGTTTCGTCGGCGAGATCAAGGCGGCCAGTCTACCTAGTAGCGAGGTAGAGTTAGGTAGGTAGGTAGGAAGGTAGAGGTAGTTAGTTAGTCCAGGTTTCTTGGTGGTGGACCAGTGACAGTATGGTGTTAGCGAGCGAACAGGCACGGGCACGGGCACGGGCACGGGCACGCACGCACACCTCCTCTTCCTCTTCCTTTTCCTCTTCCTCTTCTCTTCTCTTCGTCGTCCTTCTTCTCTCCGGTGGGTGGCCTTCTCTCCGCGCGTCTGAGTCTGCGTCTGCGTCCGCGGCAGACCGCCCGTAATTACAGGTTCCTTATTTACAGGCTGTTACACACTTCGTTAGCACGTCACTTATAAAGTAGTTGTAACCACTTAGTAGATAGCTAGCTTGCTTCTCGACTACGGGGTCTCTGCTGCAGTTCGGTTTACCGACCGAACCTAATACTTCAACTTTACTTAACGTCGTGTAGTCGTGTATATATGTACATATACACACATATATACACGTACGTATGGTATGTAACACCGACATCTTCTTGCTCGGAGAAAAAGGAGTAATACGTCTTACCTACGTACCTTTTGGCACGCCGACACTTTATCAATGAAACTCTCTAACGTCGTGGGTTCTTATGAATGAATCGCGTGTGTAACACCCTATTAGTTACAAGCCGGCAAGTGCCATCGACGCTATGCCTACTACTCAGTCTCGAGAAAGTCTTAGTCAATTACGTCAGACACGAAGTTAACTCGAGGATTAATTTTCTCGATAATTTTTTATTTTATTTGTTATTTTTATGTACTTTTCATAATCGTCATCGTTGTCGCAATTATGCGTTTTTTAATTACCCCCGAATACGATTGAGAAAGGAATTAAAATACTCGACATATATTCCTTTTTTTTTTTTTCTTCACAATAGAAGGATATCCTGGTCTGTTTCTGCTCCATCGATTGTCTCCGAGATCTTCTTTTTCGTTCTAGCTCCGTTCTTCTAGACAATATAAATCAATCTTGGTTTGGTCCTCGGTGGTTGACCCGGGTTCGCTTTACGCTATATCTCGCATTCTTTGACCGCCGAGATTTCCAAACTCCATTCTTCGCAGAGAGAAGAGAAACGAATATTCCTATAAGAAAGAGACTCAAAAAAACTATTCGGAAAACCATTTACTCGTCGATTGTGAACGGATTGACACACCTTTCATAATTCTTCTTCAAATTATCGTATAAAGTTGATTCGATTATACAAAAGAAGAACGGAAATGAAAATTATTTCCTGGATTCCAAATCTCAAATGTTATTCCGCTGGTCGAGAATTACGTTATATTTATAATATATTAATATTTCATATTATTTTTTTTCAATTCACCGTCTTGACGGCTTGTTTCTTTCTTTCTTTCGATTTTTCTTTTTTTTTTTATTCTTTTCTTTCTTTATTTTGTTTATTTTATTATTTTTATTTTCGTCTCTTCTTTATCGTTCTCTCTCAGCCGACATCCACTTTGCCCGAGCAGTAATGAGATTTGAGAAAAGGGAAACACCCCTCTAGTACCCTTGTCATTACGTGGAATTGGATCTTACACGTTACCTGGCGTATTTCCATTTTGCATTTTTCACTTTTCATTCTTCATTTTACATTTCACATTTCGCATTTCGCATTTCGCATTTCGCATTTCACCTTTTACACATTTCTCGACTATACCGCAACGACGACGACCGCGAGCGTCCTCCTCTGCTCAACCTCGGATTGTTAGTTTGTTCCATTCGAGCAAAACTTCCTTCAAATAATTACGATTGTAATTAAAAAATTTTTTTTACCGAATGATGATCTCCGTGTACGTCGTATACACCTGTACACGACATTCGCGAGCACGCGACCATCCTATCTTGTGTCCAGAAGCGCGAAATAACATCTTGCAATAATTGGGATCTTCCCTCGCTGCTACTGCCGCTGTCTGTCTGCCCGCTGATATGCTGCACCATCAACGGGAGTAGCACGGAGGTAGAGAGAGGAGGACGCGACTCGGAGAGTCAGGAACGCGGACAATAGATTCATCCGAGTGTAAAATGTCAAGGAATTTTCTCGTCTCGAAAGCGCGTCATATCGCAGTCTTTTAAATTCGTATCTATATATAAGTATGAGTATGAATATTCATATAAATCTCTCGCGTAGCTCAAGATCGATCATTTATAAAGAAATTCTCCGTTTCCCCCGATGCTATAAATAAAAGAAGATATCACAACTTGATATAATTATATCTTAGAAAAAAATAAAGTCGCGACGTTGTATAAAACTAGCGTAATAAGATGATGGGAACAAAAAAAAAGAAAAAAAAGAAAAAATAGCACTCTTCGGTTGGAAAAGAAAAAGAAGAGGGGATCTATCCTATCCATCTATCGAGATAAATAGTGAAGCGAGCTAGAGCGCGAATGAACCGAGTATAAGGTATATAAGAAATGAATGAGATACGAATGGCCAATCAGAGGAGAGGGTTTCATTTAAACCACAGCTCTGCGCCGAATGAAAGGCATTTAGCCAATCTAAAAGGTCTTTTCATTAGACATTTCACTCTTTGTCTTTGTTCCGAGGTTTATATTTTAAATGCTAATTGCAACTTTTTAATGGGCCTGCACAGCGCGGAGAGAAGAGGAGGAGGAGGAGGAGGAGTAGTTGGTATCACTGCAGTGTGCAGCCTCCTCTATCTATCCCTCATTCTCATTTTTTTTTCAGGGCGTACCGAAAAAAAAACAGAAGAAAAAACGAGAAAAAGACAGGAAGATATAAAAACAAAAAACAAAAAAAAACGAAAAACAAAAAGGGAGAAGACAAAATACAAAAAAAAAAAAGAGAATAAAGATACTCCTCGCCCCGTTGGAGTTGGAGAGAACTGCGCACTGCATTTTGTCTCAGGCAGTATAATGAAAAAATTACGGCTTTTGCGACATTATACCTTCATTTACCCTTTCCCAACGATCCCAACCCTCGGTCGACCCGCTCCTTCACAACTCTATGGCAATGGGTGGGTTATATCTTCTTTCCTCAGACTTTATCCCTGTGTTGGGATATAAAGTCGCCACGGTTCAGGCCTATAGAACCGCGTCGCTACACAGCCTCTCTTTCCTCCTGCAGTTTCGCATCGGCGAAGTGCGTTTCATACCAAAAGCTATAAAGCTAAAGCGAATGGAAATGCAAATGCGAACCAAGTTCGTGTGTGGGTCGGGTTCGTTCGCGTATTCACTGCGGCTCATACTACCCACCGTTTGGTAATTAAATTAACCGTTCTAATTATCATTATTTCCCGGCAAACTCCGCTCCTCTTTAGTTCGTAGTAACTAACCCCCTACCCTCGTTTTTTCACCGAGCAATCGCTCCGACGAAACGAGGTACGATACCTCAGGGTAGGAAAGGATATGTATGGAAAAATGTGGTGAGAAAAAAAGAAAAAAAAAAGAAAAAAATACAGACGAGACTTACGTCCGAGAATTATTATTACCCCTTTCAACAAACTGACTTCTGCTCCTCTTATACAGAATCTTCAATTTATATACCACCGCATTTAACCCTTGCAGTATTTTAAACCGTTGGAAACATCCCTCGACGTTAATGGCCCATAGAAATCGTCGACCAATTAACCGGATGTACAATATATGTCTATAGATACGAGTATAAATTAAATGTTAATTAAATGTGAGACACACGAGGGATGTATGAATAATACAAAGACGACACAAAGGGGCGCGATACCTTTTTTTTATTATAAAAGTAGAATTTTTTAGTCGTTGTTTCTTTTTTCTACATATATATGTGTACATATCCATTGATGTGTATATTTGGTTATTATGAAAGGAAATAAGGCCGCGGAGAAGAAAATTTCCAGAATGGCGTCGTTCAAGGGAACGTCCTGAAGGTTGAGGATTGAAAAATTGGATGCTGAAAGCCCGATTATCTTCCGGTCCTTGTCGTCCCCGCCTAATCAGCGAATTAAACCAGCCCCGAGGGCGAATACGGACAAGGCTTACGCTCCGGTATAACTTCAGGGCGCGGGGGTCGTTCCTGTTGAATGAAGACGAGGTTCGACTCCGCAGCCGCGGTAGGAAGAAGCTGTTCTACTCTTTAGACCGGAAGTTAGACGGCGCGGGGCGCAAAAGTCCTACTCCCTCGGTCGCGCTAACGATCATTGTTATATCTCTCGCAGAAGCCCGCCGAGATCATTGTATCACTCTCCTCTCCTCTCCTCTTCTCATAGATACCAATTTCCTTTAAAGTCTCTCGTCTGCTAACAAAGGGGAGATATTTTCTTGGGAAAACTTTCGATCGGCAAATTTGTTTTTTTTTTGTTTCTTTCTATTTCTTTGAAAATCGCGCGATTTTGTTTTATTTCTTTTTTTGTTTTTTTGCGACAAATATTCCGATGTATATACGCGGTGAATTTTTATGGAATTTCGTCGAACAGTTATCGAGATATGCGGCAATGAAATTTCAAACTGTTTTACACCCCTCCGATATCCGATTTTCAAATCTGAATATATTTTGGGGGAAAACACCGTCTCTCGATGAGTATCGATTTTTCCTACCAATAACCAAAACCGAATATCTTTTTTCGAAATCGTCGGACTGCACGAATTCGACTAAAATAGGGAAACATATTCCAGAGTCCTTAAGTATGAATGGGATGACTTTCGGGGATTGGTTTGACCCGGGGATCCGGAATCATCGAATGTTTGTAAAGATCGAACCGTGAATAGAGCGGTATCGCTTATACCTAAGAAGAGAAAATAAGTAAGAAGGTACGGGGTTTGGGGTTCGTTTGGTTGTTGTTGATCGGGGTGATTTTTTATTTTGTTAAGTATAATAAAAGCGAGGGACGACATGCTTTGTGTCCATCCTCTTTTGCTATGGAAAGAGCCGAGGGTGATCCCGAGATTCGAAAGGATTTTCTCCAACGACCGGAGAGGAGAGTCCTGGATACTCCTGGGTCGAGTTCGCGTTCTTGTTTGGCCAGATTTCGCTCGATCGAGAGAGATAGAGAGATAGAGAGAGAGAAAGAGTTCGCTGGTGACTGTGAGAGAACAGAACCAAACCCAGACCCAGACCCAGACCCAGACCCAGACCCAGAGCTGAGCCGAACCGGCATACGTATCCTCTCTTCCTCGGGACTAGAGCCATAGGATATTCCTCGAATGCCAGACCTCGGGCTCGTACCAATATACTAAGAGCGAAAATACGCAAACCTGCAGTAGTAGCGGTAGCAGCGCACGGCCAGGCAACGAAGACTGTCATTTGGCGTAGGAACGTGTCTCCCTTTTGTCCGCCTCTGACGTGAGGCATTGTGGTCGACGTCATTTGTTTTTACTTTTTTTTTTCTCTTTCTCTTCGTTTTTTTTTTCATTTTTCTTTTGACCTCTTCGGCACTTTTAATGTAATGAAATCGAAATTTATTTCGCACCTTCTTCTTCACCCGCAGCGCATCCGTCACGCGTGGAAGCTTTTACCGCGTATTTTGTATCGTCGCAGCGTTCTTATTCTTCTCTTCAGTTTCTCCGTTTCTTTTTTTTTGCTCTCCAATTAGTATAAAAGACGAATTTCGTTGCTTCTCCCGCAAGGAAAACTTTCTTTCCTCTCATTCGATGATACTGCTATTTTACTATCGATGAATGAAAAAAAAAAAAAAACGAGGAAAAAAGGAAACTATATGTACCCATATATATACCCATGTATATACTGCTGCGACGACGACCTCTTTTCCAGAGATAACCGCCAATAGTACGACGCGTCTTATCACGTGCATCTTTTTTGCACGTCTCTCGAGTGTTCCAGATTATTCATTCTTTCTTTATCATTAACTTTTCTTTTTTCATTCTTATTTCTTCCTCTTATTCTCAGACCAACTTCCCGCAGGCATGTATAAGTATGCGGAAATTGAATCGATCGGTGATACGATAGTCCGGGTATATTGGACACAGACTGATGACAGAGGACAGAAAACGATGGGTATAAATATTCTTAACATATTCTAAATTGAAACGAAACAAAATCTTTCCTATATAATTGAAATTTATCATCGTTTCAGTTACACATGCTTACATATTGCCGTAGGCACTTTATATTCAGTATTCATACACCGTGGAATATATTACTAAACAGATTTCAAAGTATCGTTAATTACTGCACAACGTTGCCCGCAGCGGCTCGTATACTGGTATCGAAATTTACCTCCTTCGTTCAATATAATTTCTAACGTGCGGAGAATACGCCCGTTTATCATCACCCGGAGCTGATGATGCTGCACAAGATTCTCGTGTTCACTCACCTCACTTGGCTCGTTTAAACGTTCAAATTTCTAACAATATATTCCGCGATGTACTACCTCACAGAGAATCTGAGAACTCCCTTCTCCCCGTACCTGCATCACTTCCAGCCTGATATACGTGTATAGGTATAGTAAACGCGGAAGAGGTGTAATTCTTGCGCGTATATAATTATAAACATAATAATTTCTAGACGAGAGGATGTAGAAAATATACCTGTGTATACGTACGATATAGAGATATATATGTATACAGAGACGAGGAGAGAGAGAGAGAAAGAGGGACTTGCATGAGGTATATCGCGCGAACGCTTCCAAGTCGCGCTCATTAGCGGTGCTACAGAAACGTCGACGTGGCGCCTCTGGCTGCCTCTGGCCTGGTGCAGTTCCTGGTCTACACCCTCACGCGTCCTAGTTCATCCGAGATACACGTACGTGTATAATTTTACGCCGATATCTATACAGGTGCCGAGAAACTTGACGTGGGGTAATTCGCAGCTTCGATGTATACGTACGAAAATATCGAGTTATCGTACTGATATGCAAAGGAATGGATGCACTACACGGAGATAACATGGGGAGGAGATAATTGATGGCGAATTTCTAACGGATTTGTTAATTAACTGAGATATGGAGGAGTTTCGAACAGAGGGTGGAGGAGAAGAATGAAAAATTTGATGAATCTAATGAATAAGGAGAGAAAAAAGGTAACAAGGAACATAAGGAAAAAGTGAAATAAAAAAAGGAAAATATTTTTACCTCCCGAAGCCAGAGATAAAAATAAATCGGCTTTCGCTAGGCTTCCACAACCCGGGCGACGTGGGGACACCGCGGGGTGACCCGGTCGTTGCGTCAGGAACCTGGGAGGGGTGTAGGAGGAAATAACCCCCGAAGCCGCGAGGGGTTACTCTTAATATTTGTAAGGTTTTCATCCGACGAAGCGAGCGAGCGAGTGAACTAGCTGGCTAGTGAGAAAAAGAGAGAAAGAGAGCGAGTGCGAGAGAGAGAGAGAGAGAGGGGAAGAACGTACGAAATACGCAAATCCTCGTAAAATCCTCAAGCTTTGAAATGCCGGGCGAAAAATCTTAAGACGTCTTAAGTCGGCGCCAAGAACGTCTCGACCCCAAGGATCGTTCCTATTCGCAAATATATCCCGTGGTATAAGCCCGGCGATGTTTATCGCTGAAATTAAAATCCCGTAGGTATATACAGATCTGATTTCATACTGTAATTGTTGTTTCATATTTTCATTTTTCTTCTTTTAAAAAAAAAAAAAAATTGACGTCGCAGCTTTTTTCAGGAGGATCCTCTCGCTGTCCGGTTAATAGTATAAAGTTTTAGTTAGCGTTAACGAAGTTTTGTACAATGACAGAAGGACCGTTCCTGCAGTCGTGCGTCGTCCCCCTGGCACGAGTTCAGGATAAGTCTTTGGTGTCAACTACAGAACCACGACGACTTGTGCCGCCTGTGGGCTCGGGTAATTAGGTAGTACGTAGGTACAGAGTAGGTAGGTAGGTAGGAAGGTAGGTATAACCGGTAACCCCGTCCATTTCCATTTGTCACGTCCAGGAAATATACGGTAATCGCAAACCTGCCGGGGATACGTCAACTCAAGTTTAATACGCGCCTAGTAAGGTAGTAGGTAGTCTGCAGTTACCCGGTTGTATAGTTTACTAACTTCAGCCTTGTCTCCCACAGATGTTATACACATATTGTCTACGTCTGTTTCGGTTTAGATCTACTCGTAATTTTACCTTCCAGAGGTAAATACTTTCGCTTTGTTCTTCGTATGACGAACGAAAACGTCGGGTTTGAACTACTTTCTTTTCTCCTTTTTTTTTCTTTACGAAATTGAGGAGAACCGTTTAATCACTTCTTTCGCCATCGACCAGAGAAGAGAAGAAAAATCGTTCCGATACGCGATTTGTATGTGAATAGGTTGATTTAGTCGCTAAATTTTTTCCTCATCTCGCCGAGTACGAGATTGAAAATGAGAAAAAAATTTATGAAAAAAGAGATGGGTTGGGGGTGTATTAGAACCCGAAGATCCAATACCCGGGGTATGAATATATACCTATGTTATATCCGAGTCCGGTTCAGCTCGGCCTGGGTCTTGGCACGGTGAATAAATCGAAGGTCCGAAAAGCAGCGTGGGTCTCGATATTACGTTCTTCGCGAAGACGCGATGGCCGGCTATACACGTATATACTAAAGGCAGGTATTTACGCGGGGGTGTATATCGCGGAAACTGGTATACGAGGGTATAGGGATGGATCGACCGTATTTTCCAATCTCCCCGAACGTATTTGAATTCCAACGGTCGCTTCGCCGATGCTAAAGGTAACAGTAACGCTGGTCGCTAACGCCGATGCTGATGCTGATGCTGTAGCCGAAGCTGAAGCTGAAGCTAAAGCTCGGAGCTGAGGTTCGTCCGAGTATGGCTATAGCTATGGCCATGGCCATGGCTATGGCTATGGCTATGGCTATGGCTATGGCTATGGATATGGCTGTCTGGTGGACCACGATGCGATATATATTCGTAGGCGGGTCTCGTTGCGGCCGTTACACTGCGATTGAATGCTAGGAATTTCATCATGAGTTGAGTCGGCGTACGCGGAGCGATGGAGGAGAACCCGCCCTCGGCCACCCTCAAAATACCCCTCTTCGAAAGCACGGGGCCGTCGTCATCCCTTGCTTAGTCGAGGCCAGGGCACGCCGGCCCGTTCCAATCATGATCCTATGCTGCACCGTTTGAAGTTTCGATTGAAACAGGGTGGGAGGGTGGAAGAGAGGAGAGAGAAGAGAGAGGAGAGGAGAGAGGAGAGCGAAGAGAGGAGAGGGGTTTGACTAAAGAACGAGTAGCTGTAGGTATGGTATGTCCGAGGTATCGGCTATCTGCGTTCCTCGTCGTTATATACACAAGGACGAAGTATATGTATCGGGATGTATATCGCACGTATTATACGCGGGGATGTAGTGTAAACACGATTCGCGAAGGGGTTAATTTGGAATTTTTTTTTGCAATGGCAAAGGCATGCAAATACAACATTTCGGATTCGACGGAGTAGATCTCTCCCTCGAGCTGTTTTTGGGTTATTTTTCTAACCGGTTCATTCTTCAAACAGATTTTCGATATCATGTGAAATCTGAAGGTGAATTTTACTCATTTTATAATAAAATTTGGAGAATCAAGAGAGGGAAGAGTAAACGTCACCTTAAGGGGGATAATGGCTGAAGTTTGGAATAAAGTAGCGAATTCTCTACTCGGTTTTGTCTAGAGATTTATTGCCTGTGAGAAAAAGGAGAAGCGTTGGGTCCCGGTCGGTTCCTTCTCGGAAGATGTTATTGCCTAAAAATCAATTTCGCCGAGGCTCGTCGTTTCGAATGCAAAGCGGTACCTACGCCGCCACGATACCCGAATTACTGAATTTGCATTTTCAAGGGAGAAGACATAGCAGGAACAGAGCGGCTTACGTAGACGTGTTATTTTCTCAGCCCTGTTCGCTCGCTCGCTCGCTCGTTCTCCTCGGTGTGTCTACTCAAACTTAGTTTTCGTTTCCGAACCAATCGCTCGGATAAAAGTCTCGGTTTCCCTCATTTCTCCTTTTCCCTCTTATTCCTCTTCTACAAAAAAGAAAAGAAAAAGAAGACTCTATTAAATCCCGAACAATTTTTACCAGAAAATAAGATTCCAAATTGCCAAAACAATTACCATACGTATCACTACTACCTACTCGCTTATTTACTCAACCGTCAGCTGTCGCGAATCGGTTTTTATCTGATCCACGCCAGGATCAGAGGTACCACCTGGCAAAAAGCTGTCCCATATATCCGATAAACCGTAGGGTCGCGTATGTGCGTATGTAAATGAAGGAAAACGTATAACTCACCGGTTATTACTTGGCTAATAACGCGTGGTAATAATATGTAATTTGGCGAGATCACTTAGCTCCGAGGGCCGCATATCAGCGAAGTTATATCTCGTAACAGGCGGAGGCTGCTGTGTGCAGTTCACGGCTGGCCAGGGGGTGGCCGTACAGCTCGTAGCTCGCGTCTGTACCACGCTCTGTTCTATACCATACACACCTATCGGTTACGCCAACATGTATCGCTAGCGAGAGAGCTTTACAGAGCGAGCGGAGTTAGGGGACCCGCGAACGACGACTCTTCCCTTCGTGCCTCCTCTACGGTCTCGCTGCTGTTCCCGACGAATGAATGAACGAGTGAATGGTCCGGGAAGCAAGTAAGCAAGCAAGCAAGCAGGAGGGTCCCACTGAGAGACACGTGGACAGATCCTATCGCTACTCTCTTTGTACAGAACAGATTCGGTACAATGATACGTGTTGCGTCCGATAGTCCCCCGCCGACATATACACGCCGGTAATATACTCCGTCGTGTTCCCTCCAGTAATCGAGGGGGATGAACCTGACGTATGTATTAGGTATAAACGAACGAACGAACGAGTGAACTGGCAAATCACTGTATTTATTTGATTGATATCATTTCTACGTAGGAAATAGACGTGGCTTTTGTGTGAATTGTGAAATTTCTCAAATCTGATTGATTGACATGGTGAAATATATGAATATACGATTGAAAATAAAAGAAGAGGGGAGAAGAGGAGAGAAAAAGAGAAAAATCGTGATTGCTTGATAATTAATATGTGTTCCTTTATTTTCTTTCTCTTTTTCTTTACCTCTTTCTTCTCGAATGTAGTAAGAGGATGAAGAGAAAGGGGGCGAGAGGGTGTCAAAGTCTCGAGCTAGTTTGCGCTATAATTTAGGTACTATCGCCTCGTTTGCAATTAACTTCTCTTGATGATGTCACGTCCGACCGTGGCTCATTTCCAGCCGGTAACAATCTGCCTTGCTCTCGCCCACCTTCTCTCTCTTCCTCTCTTCGCGCAACGCTTTTATCTTCACTGTGGAAAATTTTCTAATCGAGTTTTTACCACTACCCTCCCTCCCTTGTAGTCCCACCTCCACAAAGAAAGGGCGTGTAATATAATTTGTAAAAAAGAGCGAGAAGGCAAGCTGAAAAAAAAAAAAACAAGGACTTAGCAAACTAGTCAAAGCTAGAGCGAATGCTAGTGCGAGCGTGTCAACCAAGTTGTCTGGCATAAATTCAAAAATCAAATAAATTAGGAACAAAGTTCGCGTTTCACAAAATAAATGATTTACATTCACTGCGATTTCATGGTACATGGAATTAATGAATAAATGAGCGGAGAGCACAATAGCAAACTTCTAATTTTCATCGCCACTCCTAGCTACATCATTGTCTTTTATTATGCTCTCTATTATAATCGTATGAGAATATTATCGCTCCACATACCTTCGATGGAAATTTCATAATCGTCGCTTACGAGATACCTTGGTCAATTATTGGCCGCAAATACAATGGAAACGGTCGCTAGGAGTCTATAATTTGTCTGGCAAAGTGTCGCTTTCAAATCACTCGCTCACCGCCGCGACTAGCGTTTATATTCTCTGAAACTAGAACACCGGAGCTTATATTGTAATGCCCCGTTACATCTAAGTAGGTAGGTACGATACATATGTATATAGTTAAGTATAAATAGTCAGACGTGAGCTTCCGGGTTCTACAGGTCGAAGGGCGCTTCACGCTTATGGGTACACATATATGTGTACATGTATATCGCCTTTTTCTCCCTCTCTCTCTCGTTTTTCACCTTATTCCCTACCCTGTATCTTACCTTTGTCCAAAATGCCTACTACCGCCACTTGCAGTGTCCCTTATACCTCAGGGGTGAAATTGATTCCTTTCCGAATCGTTCATCTCTGTAACCTACCCTTGTACCATATAACGTATGCCAGGAGACAGTCGATATTAAATATGCGAGGCAACAGTTTATTGAAAATTTAGCCACGTCGATGAGGGGCTCGTTCTTTTCTCTTTCTGACAAATAGCGGCGGGAATATTTCGGGGGAGGAAGAACCGATGCTATAAATAGGGGAAAGACATAGAGAGAGAATGGTAAAGATTGTTATTCAATGTCAGAATAATTGATAGATTTTTAAGAGAATCATTTCGGAGTGAAAACTTTGTTCGAATTTGTCAACGCCTCGCGAACGTGACGTGGCCCGAGCGTCTTGTTCCTCGTTCCTTCTTTAGTATGCGATCTACGAAGTATGCCAAAGTCGAGGCCGACCCAGCTATGATGGTTCTAGCCCCTAGAAACGAGGGTGGAACGTGGAAGTGGAAGTGGAGTCGAAGCCGAAGGTGGAGAGATGGGGGCAGCGGGCGAAGTGAAGCGAAAATCAGATTTTCTCCTTGTCGCCTCCGCTCGCGTTGCCTCGCGCATTCGCTCGTTCTCCAAGGCGCATGCGCGCGCGCTAACTAGCGAATGAACGGAGGAACGAACGAACGAACGAACTAGACGCACGTACAGGCTACACTCTCTCGACTCACGCGCGCCTATAACCTACTACACCCTGGCTCCGAGTTCCATTTCTTCCCTCCGCATGAATCGACCCCATACCCTTCGTTCCCCTTTACCTCCTCACTCCGTAGACTCGCACGAGCGACGCCCTTTGATCCTGCCGACAGCCACCCTTCTCCTCTCCTCTCATCCCCGGCAACACACCCGCTGATAAATATGCTACCGGTAGGACCCAAGGATCAGATATACCTAGTATACGTGGCCTTGTGACAAGCACATGCACACATGGATCTATCCGACCATTTCGCATCCCTCTTTTTCTCTTTCTTACTTATTCCGAGCCATTTTCTTGTCTTTATTTTCCCGTTGGTATTTCCCTGTCGAGATACTCCGGGATGCTTCCCTCCGTTCCTTCGTTCAACCCCGCGTTTCGAGGGTTGATATTCTAAACGAGCATCGTCCTTGCGATGACGCAATTTGAAACTCGCAATAACGCCTAACTCGCGTTATTTTAAGCTGAAAATGGCGAGCGGGAGGCTCTCAACTTGGCAAAGAGGTTTTTTTTTTCTCTCCCTTCCCTTTACCTCTTTTTTTCTTTTCTTTTTCCTTCAACTGCGTTTGGAAAACCGGAGAGAAATTAATTACCTCCGCGGTATAATCAAACTCCCTCGCGGTTTTTTTCACTGCACTGGTCCTAATATCTTTAAAAGAAATAATTATAACGCGGTTCCATTTTTTTTTCATACGTTCGGGAAAATTGTCGATACTTTGTTTTTTTTTTTCTCGGTAATCTTTTGGATTTATTATACCTATACGCGTCGTACGGGTACTATTTTTGGATTCTTGCGGATTCTTGGAAGAAATAAAAAATAATCGATCAGTGATTCAACCCGGAAGTTTAGAGAGACTCGAGTAGCCGTGCAAACGGTGCGCAAATTTATCGCGCTGAGATAAGAGAGGAGGAGAGCCTTGGCGCTATGGTCCACGGGTCAGATGTCGGCTTCAAGACCCATTAAAGATCTGCGACGCAGCCGCAACGGTTCGAGTGCATTCTCTTGTCCTTAAGAAGGAAGGAAAGAAAGAAAGAAAGAAAGGAAGGTAGAAAAAAAATAAATAAAAAAATAAAGAAAGAGAGAAAAAGATGGAAAAGTAAAAAAAGAAACACGAAGAAAAAAAAGAAGCAAAATTCACCGCGATGCAAGCTCGATATACATATACCTATATGCGATTCGAGGTCATTGCTCCGAAAATTCTTCTTACGCCTCTCGCAAAGGTCAGGCGCGTCTTTAAAAATCCTTTCGAGGGAGACGGTTTTTTTTTTCCAAATTAATTCGTGAGTCTCAGAGCGAGAAAAAAAATTGGAATAGATCCTTTGAAATTGTTCAACAGTTTGAAGAAAAAATGAAATTCGAGGTGGGAAAATTCGGGAAAGTAATCTATCAACAAAACTTGTGTATATATCTATAGCTGTATACTATATACCATAGGGTTTTGACACACCTTGAGCGATTGAAATTCTCCACCCCAAGGCTGTGAAACATTTTTATAGAATCGATAAGTCCGATCCCGTGTCAAAGCCGGCGTTCATCTTCGAAGCCTAAACTTACGTTCGGCAATTTTATTTTTTTATCTTTTCATCCCCCGTTGATAACCTCGTGTCAAAATGCAAATATATGTCATGAATTAATGTACATCGCGAAGAGGAAGGGTAATGATTCAACGAAATTGAGAAAAATGAAAATGGCAATTTATTTATTCAACTATTTTGATTAAATCGTTGAAATTCGCGATCGCCAAGGTGAACCGATTTCGTATCGTCACCGTAACCTCGCCCTTGAGAACGGAAGTAAAATTGGAGCTCTCATAACCGCCGAGTGGCATAAACCACCGTCGACACAGGAAACGCAGAAGCCATACGAGATTAGGTCGTTGAGTGGATAAAGTACTCGTACGCGTACGCTCTTAGAGGTAGATATCGCCAGGAATCTGGTATTTTTATACTATCAAAGTAGGTATAAAAAAGAGCAAAAAAAAAGTGGATAAAAAAATTCTATAGGCTTGAAAAAAACAAAAATACAGTTAAAAAAGTTTTTAAACCACGCTGCATTTCTCCAGGATTCGTCGGGTTTGTATTAAAGCGGTGATAAATGAAAGTATGATTGACTTTGACTAGTCGGACGTGTTTTAATGCGAGAGATGAACTTTGACTTTCTCAGGTGACTGGGTCTCGTTTGTACGCCGTAGTTTTGTGTATATAAAAATTTTTACAGATCAAACGAGTCTCGCCCTGATTGCACACAGGATCGTAACCTGTGACGTTGGCGGTACGTCGACGCGAGGCGATGCTAGGAAGCGAAGCCTCGTCGTCGTTCGTCTACGTCTTACAGCTCAGACTTCAATGTTTATAAAACAAAAGACGAACGTTTTATTCTCGTATTTTTTAAGGAACCGACTAAGAGAACGTTTCGCGTTTAGTAAACCCGATCGTCGGCGTCGGCGTCGGCGTCGCCGTCGCCGTCAGCGTTACGGAGAGCCACGACGTCGCCGTCGTTCTCTATACCCGCCTTTGATGCCATTTTTGCCACGCATACTACTCGAGCCTATCGGCAGAAAAGCCGCCACGAAACGCAACGGAACGGAACGGAACGGAACGAAACGGAACGGAACGGAACTGAACGCAATGTAACGTTGTACTACTACCACCTCCTCTCCTCCAACGCCCACCGAAAATAGGTTTTGTATATTAAATAGGCTGTACACACCCTATGGCCTGCACCCACACGACGTATCCGCTTACTTTAAAAGGATATTTTTGTAGGTGAGGTACCAGAGATCAAAAGAGCCTTGAATAAGTCGTTACTAGGTAAACATACCGCGAGGAACGGAACGAGCCTCGATGAATGGTGCGATTCTTTACTATAAAAAGAAAAAAAAAAAAAAATGAAAAGAAAAAAAGAAAGAAAGAAAAAAAAACCCGCAAGCTCCATCGACCGACAAAAAGCTCTTCATCTTTATATCTGTATATCTATCTACAGAAATGAACTTACATTAGACTCTGCAGTGAAGCGCTACGTTGTTAAAAAAAAAAAGAATACGAACGAAAAGAACAAGGAGAGAAGAATAGTTTCTTACAATTAATCAGAATTTGGTAATTCAATTCTATTGAACAGATGTATATACGTATACATCAAACTCGTATAAAAGACAAAAAGTTCGTTAATCTCTTCTAGACTACGAGAGGAGATCGTTTTTGGTGAATTTTCTAGGCTACAGATTTTGAATAAACCGCCAGCTGTGAATTTGGGTAGTTCTGTTTTAGATTGGGTTAGCCAGGGCTCCTACTCTCTTTCTCTCTGTCTCTTTCTCTTTCTCTCTCTACCTATGTAGGTATAGAGTTTCCCCCGTAACTGTAATATGTAATTACGTAGTACCAACGTCAGGAAGTTTAGGGGAACTGCTGGGTTTGGCAGGCCACCCTCAGGCCACCGGGAAGAGGCGAGGGCGAGGGCGAGAGCGCGGGGGCGGTGGTAGCGCGGTGCTGCTCAATTGTTCAAAGGCTTTCGAAATAAACAATACACCAGCCAGCGAGCGAAGGACGTTCTATATAGAGCCGTTAGTGCCGGCTGGCGCTTAGCGAGCGGCGAGAGAACGCGGAGAGCCAGAGATGAGGATGGAGATGGAGATGGAGATGGAGATGGAGATCCGAATGTCGCCAGTTTAGAGAATAATTTCTTTTCCCAGCCAGTTTCTTTCTTACAGCTTTCCTCCTCCTTTATTTCCTCCCTTTTCTTTATTATTATTCGAGTGTTTCAACCGAGCTGCCACGTGCCCCCAGACTTACTTACTTCTTTATACTTTTTTCATATTTCCTACCGACTTAGTTTCTATTCTTATATTTTTTAGCTCGCTCACTCACAGTCGACGAGTGTCGACGACAAAATCCGGATCTCTACCACCCGCCATCCCCTCAACGTCAAACCTCAAACTCCCTTGCTCCTCCTTCCATCTACAGTACCTACTGCCCAAGAGCATTCCCCGTTTTTGACCGTTCGATACTCTCTTCTGCAATCTAAAATCTAAAGTCCAAAGTAGGCGCATTACTCGACTGCTATTCCTCCCTTTCAGGGTCCTCTCGCGAACCCTTTGGACTCGAAAACTTGCACCGTCGCCACTCGACTTTCTCCTACCCTTATCGAAGGGTAGTCCACGGTTCGTAGATTTTTTCATATATCTAGGTCAGAGCGAAGTTCTCCTACATTTTAGCGCAGCCGTTCGAGGTGCAATCCCACCGCTGCCACCGGTTACTCGTTTTGTTAAGTTTCGTTCGGCACTTGGGCACTTGCGCGCGGCATGTCATGGCATTACGATACCGCGCGGGGGCGTGAGTCTTTGGCCAAGGTATACACGCTATGCACCCTGTGGACGCAGGCGCTGGTTACCATGACGACGATTCCTTCGGATTGGCCGCCGCGGCCCTCAACCGAACCCTCCTCTATACGCCATATCCTGAACAGCCTCCGCTGTGGTCCATCCATCCTCGATAACCTACGGCTCGAGCTACCGCTGCTTCCGCTGGCCAACCATTACCGTTTTCTTTCTACCCCACATGAGAAACGGCCCACTTCGATCACCCTGCCAAATGCAAGACTTTCGGATCCGAATCGGGACTTGGTTCCCGCCTCTCATTCCGTCCCACGGGACGACGGACGGTGGTCACTGAGCATACGACACACCTTGGAAAAATATTTCGATTCGGACGTTTCTGTGATTCTGGACTTTCGTCCGATTATTCTTTTTTTTTTTTTTAGGGATGAGTGAGAGATTTAGGAAAAAAAGGTTTCGGGGGATGAATCGAACGGTCCTTCTTCATTTTTTATTCGAATCTTTGCATTCGAACAGCTTGATGTTGGTAAATAAATAAATCTATGGATTAAGTACCGAGACCGTTTTAGACGAGGGTTGAAAGTGGTGGGGGGGTTTGGCCAGAGAGAGAGTGAGATGTATAAAGGACGAAGCGAAGTACGGGCGGAACAAGTTGAAAATCTAATCAATAACTCGTGCGGTGGTCCTTTCTGCGACGCGTTCTCCTCTAGAGTCTTGAAACTTGCGCCGGTGTCCTCGCACCTCGTCCCTTCCCTTTTCAAACGATATTTCAAGCCGATCGTTTCACTGGGTCAAACTTGATTCGAGACCTTCTTTCTCACCGTTCTCGATCTCGTCTGGTTTAAGTTCAACTTGAACTAGGTATGCAACGTAGTATGTCCGCAAATTAATAGACTTTAATCCCATTTCAGTTTTTAGGAGACAATCGCTTTGAATTTTTTTTTATCACGATTCAAAGAAATTTGGAACTTTTATCTCATTATAGTTTAATTTATTTATCGTTTCTCCTTTCCTAGATATTTTCTCTACACGTATTCAACAATTGTGAATTATTCAACCGAGAGGCGTTATTTTTTTTTCTTTTTTTTTTGTTCGAATTGCGTATAGGTGGGTAGGGTAGGGTAGGGTACGCGGTACGCCTTGTTGCGTGCGAACGTGTTCCCTCTATCGTGCCAATGACACAGTTTCCAGTCGTAAAGTTGCGAGGAATTTGTTTTTTTTTTTTCTTCCTTTTTCCTTTTTTCTTTTCCTACAAAGAGATGGAAAGAGAATCGAGGGAACGGCGGGAGACACCCGTACAGCACGTTTGATGTCTTCGAATTTGGACCGGCAGCAGTAGGGAGAAAAAAACAGCGACCGAAAGGAATAGAGACAGAAAGATATCGAAAAAAATATAAAAAAAAGGAAAGAAAGAAAGGAAAGACGACAAAATTGAAGACAAAGAGGAAAGTCGAGTATTTCTACGAATTGTCTTTGCGATGGAATAAAACGATTCGAAAAACGGATTAAGATATTTTTTTCACCACCCGTATATACTTATACGTATGTATATATGTACATATGTATATGGGCTACAGGCTATATACGTACGCAGTTTGACACGACCCCAGGAACACGCTGTGTCTGCAGAAAGTCTATTGATTCGAAGCAACATCAAACGAATCGACCGATCGGAAAGGGGTGGCTAAATTACACTTGCACATGACTCGAACGACAAGGATATCCCCACCTCCGACTCAACCCTCAGGTATTTGCGTAAACATAAACGGAAGAAAAGAAATGAGAGGAATAGGGGTGGGGGAAGCAAAAAAAAAAAAAAAGAAAAGAGAGACGCTTTTGGCGAAAAACAGATTACATTGATTACACTTGTTTCATTTTGCACGTGATCGAGTATTTTATACGAACGAAGCTTGTTTTTTTTTTTGAAAAATTGTTTCGAAATTTTACCGAATGATGGATAAAATCGGACCGCTTATGTTCATCCAAAATTTATCGGTATATACTTGGCGTTTTGTTTTTTTTTTTTTCTTTCTACTGTTAGACTGTCAGATACAAAAACCAATTAGAACGTTACTCAACAGCGTCAAGAGACCGATGTTTGAGGAATAAGTAGGTAGAGAACAAGAAAAAAAAAAACGGAGCCACTTCGACCTAACTTCATCTCCGAACCCTTGAAATGATCTGGTTGAAGAAAAAAAAAAAAAAAAACACGAGTTAAACCAGACAAAATATCTGCACAGGTTCGAGACTATTCCAGTTATTTTAATGATCTAACAAAAAAGAGACGGAAGAAAAAAAAAAAGAGGTGCGTTCTTCTCTTTTTATTTTATTTTATTTTATTTTATTATTTTTTTTTTTTTTGTACGACGAGATGATACAGATATTCTTGTAGAATTTAAACAATGCTTAGGGATGTAGTGGCTCGTACCTGCGGGTACAGAGTTTCAAGCGACTCTATACATCTATCGCTCTACGAGTCCTTCCAACTCTGTGTGTTCAATGTATATAGTTGTATACTTTAACCGGGGATCCTGCCTTCTATATGTATATAGGGTTACCGCCGTGGGATATCGAATATTTAGTATATCCCCTGTCCCACCCTTTACCCTTTACCCCCCTCTCCTCGTCCTCTTTCTCCTCTTCGTGTATCGTTTGATAATTCGAGCCATCATCGAGAGACGTTCGTTCGGTTCGCCTGTCCGTCCTTCGTTCGTTCGTTTATTCGTTCGTTCATTCGGGTGGTCCGTTCGTCCCGTATATCTACTTCATCCCTATCCCTCACACCCCAACTCAGTTTTCATTCCCATCCCCCGATCCCATCTCCATCTCCGCGTCCCCATCCTCCTCGTCCTCGAGCACCACCACCCCCGGGTTGGCCGCCTCCTCTACCTCCTCTGGCTCCCACGTTGCCCAGGCAACTGAGCTTGGGGTTGGCCACCCCCGCCTCTGGGTACACCGAGCACTGGCTCCATTCAACGCCCTCATCCCCTATACCCGGTTGGAAAATGGAGGAACTCCACTGGAAGCCAGTCGGATTAATGTATTTCGAATAATTCATGCACTTCTACCTACCTACCTACCTGCCTGCTCACTGGTGTACCTCTACCTCCACCTCTACCTCTGCTTCCATACTCTACCGTGTTCCTAGCCAATTTCCGACATTTTAAATTCGCTTCTTTCACTCGCCCTGGTATAACTCTATACCTAGGTACCTAGGTACCTACCTACCTAGCTAGCTAGCTACCCTCGACGATGCAGAGGCCCGCCACCAACCCCTCGGTGAACTCTGGTTCTCGACCACGCTGTCGACTCCATTCTTCCTCGACTCGTGTAAAGAGGTAATCTCTCCGATACTCTGTACCAGGCTCTTAGTTTATCTCGATCTATTTACCGTAGGAAAGGGAGGATGATAGCGCAGGCTAAGCTATTTCCTGACCAATACCTGCAACCGCGGTTGATATCT
The DNA here is from genome assembly GCA_947538915.1 of Tenthredo distinguenda. Taxonomy (NCBI): domain Eukaryota; kingdom Metazoa; phylum Arthropoda; class Insecta; order Hymenoptera; family Tenthredinidae; genus Tenthredo; species Tenthredo distinguenda. The sequence continues at coordinate 18,934,650 of OX384536.1, read as the reverse complement.
TGAATAAGGTATTGACTATGACACGTTAAACTGTTGGAGACGTTTCGAAGCGGGCTCGATCTCCCTTGCGAAGTAATCGCACAGGATTTATCTTCTCGGTAAAAATTTCATCGAAGAATCTTCCCGGCTGAACCGTGATGTTTAATGCATTCTAACGCGAGCCTCAGGAATTCTGGAAGCCTTTTTGATCTCGGAGTTTTTATTTCAGCATTTAGGAACGAGTCAGGGACCCTGATTTTATGTTGGGTAAAAAAAAAAAAAAAACTCGGTTTTAGGATATCTCGAAAGACATCCCTACAATAATCGCCGGATGACGCGACTGGTTTACGAAGTCGTTGCTAATGTACCTAAATTGGAATAGGAAAGGGTTTGGGAAACAACGAAATAAGACCATCGAACGGATCTTAAAGAGCTTTTTAATAACACAGTTTAGCACCCGATTCCTCGTTTTTGAATCTGTTACTTTTTATTTAAGATGATATAATTTCAGGGTCTGGTTAAAAGCGCTGAAAGTAACATCGAGCGAGTATCTCAAGGTTTGAACAACCGCCAAAGCTGCTAATCCCTACCCTCGACGATGATACGTAAAACCCGGTTAAAACCAGCGCGCATAGTTCGTTTCGATAAACGTTAATCACAGTCGGTACAGAACCAGCACCATCAGCGGCAAGTTGTAGACCGCAAACGTTGTCATGGGTCTGCTTTGATGTGGGTAAATTCATTACACCCCTTCACGTTAATTATTACATGAATCGTGTGCGTCGGGATGGATATATCCGTATAAATATTTCCCCATAGACATTATCGATGGATTATAAACACGGCGAAAAGATACACACACCGATCCTAAAAGTGGTCATAATTCATATCGAGCGTTTATAAAAATCATCCTCCTCTTTCATACATTCATAAAAAAAATGTTGTTTCCGTAATTTTTCATTCGCCCGAAACGAAGGCCGATAAAATCGTCGAAGACCTTGACCGAAGAAATGTCAATTCGAAATACTCTCCTTCTTATCCTTCTTCTTCTTCTTCTTCTTCTTCTTCTTCTTCTTCTTCTTCTTCATCGTTTCCGTTCGACCATTGATGAAGAGATATGTCAGGCGAGAATACGAGCGCCTCGCGGGCTTGTGATCCATTAGTTTAACTTTCGCGCGACAGACTCGACTTCGACGTCGTCGTCGGTTCGTCGTCGTGGCGGAAGGACGGCGGGTCGACGAGTCGGAGGGTCGCGGTGGGGTTGCGAGAGAGTGCGAGAGAGTACGAGAGAGAGAGATACCGAGAGATCCCCACGCTCCTCGGTCGCTTTCGCTTTGTGCGCGATGGGCGGCGGAACATCAAAGCCCTCTGGTTCCCGGTCGGGCCTTTGACGGTCGCGTCGCAGCCGCTCAGTCACCTCTCGGTCGCGGGACGGCTCGCCTGATGCAGCAGCAGCAGCAGCAACACCACCAGCACCATCGACACCGGCAACAGCGTCAACGCCAAAAGAACGACGTCGAAAAGCTCGCGAATGTCGCTCAGTGCGTGAAGAAAATCATCCTCCTAAACCACCCCCGTCTTTATCGTACTCCCCCGGCGCGTTCGCGGGGTTACCATGTCGCACCGGGGGGGTAAAAGTGTGCGTGCCAAAGTGGCAAGAAGAGGAGGACGTCGAGTGCGCGCTGTTCCGGTAGTTCTTCATGGTGGTAGCGGAGAACCAGCTACGGAAGTAGCGGACCGTGCCAGTGGCACAGGGAGCGGAAGCAACACCAGCCGCCCGGAGATGACGACGGAAAAGGACGACGCCGCGGCACCGGCAAGGCACCAGCGAGAGGGTCGATGTCGGGGTTCGGCGCGCTTGCGCGAACCCCTGGACGACAAGGGCCTCGATACCGCCCTGACACGGTGGGTCGAAAGGCGCCGACGGAGCCGCTCCGAATCACCATCAACGACGACGACAACAACAACAATAGTCGGAAGTTTCGCCACTGACCAAGAACCTTCGACTCAAGAAGCTCATCACGAATCGATAGAATCAACGACACCAGAGTTTACCGCAAAACGCGAACCCATTCGGGTATCAAACGCGGGAATCGAGCCTCTGGAAGACTCCGCGAACTCTCAGGACGACTTGAACTCGTCGAACTCTTCAGCCACCAGTCCATCGTCTACGAACCCAACGGAAATCCTCAGATCGGCTATAAAGGAGTACGAACCAGGGCGTGTGTATTTAACCCACGTGTCCCACGTCGATTGGAAAGATTTACCTTCTCGTCGTTCGCCTCGCGGGGAAAGGGTTTGGGTCGTAGGAGCCGCTGACCAAGAGGGACGACATCGGACCCGTCTGTTGGTAGCCGGAAGACATTGGAGACCGCGATGTCTTCGGCGAGTGAACATGCTCACACAGCCTGTTGTCTACGCTGGTGGAGGCCGGGGCTCTTTGACTCCGGATCTATTCCTCTGGTGGTTTCACCACGAATTCGCAACGGCGGCGACCGCGATGCACCCGGACGGCGCTGTCCTGATTGCTGAAAGGGCTGACTACCTCCCGCCAGAAAGCGACTGCGTTACAGCCGACGGTTTGGTCCGACTAGTCGTCGTTCCACCGGACTGTCTCGAGCCCCGTATCGTCATGAATGAACTTCGGGTTCGACTAGCCGGTGGACTTCTGTCCAGCGGACTGATAGACATTCGGAGAGGAGCCACCGAGCCGGGGCTCGTCGGACATGTGAAGAAGTTCACATTGAAGGAAGCTTTCGTTGGTTTACATAAAGCGTGGCTCAACGTGAGGCCGGAAACTTTCACAAGAAGTTGGAACACCCTCAGAGGCGAAACGCCAGACGTTGTTCGCGGCCCTCCCGGTCCTCCGCCGTGGTTATCCCCGCGATTTCATTGCCTCGCCGAACACAGCGAGGACAGAGTCTTGCTCGACGAGCTTCAGGGCTTGGCTAGGGACGTTGGAATCGATGCGGACGACGCGGACATTGCGGAATGGATCATCGACGATGTCAGACGCGATGATGGGACGGAATATCATCACGTTAAGAAGGAACTTTTCGAACCCGACGTGAATGAGAATGAAAATGGTAGTGGGAATGGTAAATGCGACGCGGTCGTCGAGGTGGTAGACGAGGTTGTAGTCGAGGATCGAAAAGTCGACGACAAAGAACGCAGCGAAAATTCTGAGGATGAAGACGAGGCGACGAGAACGACCGCGGAGGAGTCCTGTAACGCTGAAGAAGCCACCAAGCTACTCTCCCGAGTTCTTCTATGGATGGAGAGCGAGCCCTTTGATCCTGGCCTCTTACTCGCGGTGAGATCAATCCGCGATACCGCGGTCCTCGTGGTAAGCACCGGTTGATTAGGGCGAAACCACTCCACTCATCGACCACCTTTCGTCTCTATAGGCTCGCTTGACTCACTCGACCGAGGAAACGGGGTGCCTAAGGGGGGGTAGGTGGGGGTACTGGTGCGGTGCGTCGTGTTTCGATTGAAAAACATCGGCTGGCTAATTTTAGCCCGAGCCTTTACGGTTGCGGGAGACGAATAAAGAATTTTTCAAAGCAAAAAGGAGAATAAAAAAAAAAGAAAAAAATTGAAAAAGAAGAAAAAAAATTAGTCCTTCAATCTCAACAAGTTGTGCTGTATAGAAGAGAATACCGCCGCTTCTCTCTCTCTCTCTTTCTCTCTCTCTCCCTGTATAATAACTATACGTATACCATTTTTATCAAAGTTCAATTTTTACCGAAACGATATACATGCGTTCTCATTATCGAACAAATATATACCTGCATTAGGGGCCGGATTAAAACTCCGAATTCGTGTATCACGGATTCACACTTTTTGGAAATGGTATTTTGCCTACTTAGCCGATTTCGAAGACTTTGAACCGAAGAACACCGCGGGTTCAAAATTCCGAAAGGCCAACCTTCGAAGCCAATGAGTGGTCAAATTAATTGTCTCGAGATTCACTTTTCGAAAAATCAAGTTTCGAAACCCCATCAATTATTTATGACACGGAAGTTGTCGATTGAAGTAGATCGAATGGGTTTCCGTAAAGAGGGTTTCGATCAGAATGAACTATTTTTCGTTTTCACATCCCGAGAAATAGACCGAAACTTTCGGATTCTTGGGCTTTCGGGGAGTCTGGACTTCCGGAGTTTTGGACCGTCTGGATTCCGACCTTTCGGAATTTTAATCTTCCAGACTCGAACGTTTCCGAACATTCTAAATCGCCTCAAACGAATTCGGAACTTCATCCCTACCTCCTAGATTGCTGAAGACCTTCGCTATACCTCCCCCGATCCATATAACTCCGATCAAAAGATATTAAGTTGAAAACGAGACTTTCGATCGCAGGTCAAAAACGAAACTAAAAATGAGTGGGCTTCTGATCAGCCATCAATTATCGCCATTAATTTTTTCATGCAATTCCTATCCCTAAAGGATGTGTCTTTTTTATTTTCCAGGCGAGCAAGATGGGTCTGGCTGGCACTCACCCGAGTGGTCTCCCTTTCTTTTGCCCGAATGGTGATCACCTCTCTCAGCCACCCCCGGCACACATGGGGATTCCTCCTTACGGCGCGCTGGACGCGAGCAAAGCGGCCGCGGCCGGTGAGTATTGGCCACCACACGGCCCATCCACACACCCCACGCACTGGAAACGACTCCTTGCCGCAGCAGCCTCCACAGGTCAGCAGCCCCCCACCTCTACCCACCCACGCACACTCACACGAATACTAACACTCGCACATATCTATTCGTAACACTATATCGTCGTCGTTCTTTCGCTTGACCACTCTGATCGCTATTCTCGACGACACCCTTTTCATACTCAACCCTCTTACATAGGTGCAGGTGTAAGTCTAGATCCGGACCGAAGGAACGTTCCCTTCTTTCGCTGCCAAAATTTTTTTTTTCTTTTTTCTTGCACTTTCGTTTTTCAGAATTTATAGCTTCGTTCCTTGACTGTTTAGTGTTTCGTAAACTTTTAGAGAATCTATGGATGAACATTTTTTAATCGTTCGTGAGATGAAAAGGCACGCGGTTCGTGGTTTGGAAAAACTGTACGAAGAATCTCGTTGGACGCGATTTTTTCGATTTTTTTTTGGAACTGGAATTATCAGCTTTCAGCAAGGAGGGAACGGTCTTCAATTTTAGGTCCAAGTTGGGTTCGTAAACGCTGTTACTCCACGTGTATAAAGTGGCGTAAAAATGATGACATTTCGATCGATCCTCTCATCTAAAATCGAATTCGTTTCTATAAAATGGTGAAAAACTTTTTAGAGTCAAACTGTTCAATTGATGGTCGATCAGATCGATTACACGTATAGTTTTACCGCACAGCATAAACTTTGGAACCTTTTCACCGAATGCTTGGTATCGAGAACTGCATTCATTACGTTCCCTATAGTTGAACTAAAGCTGACTAATTGCAGAAATTGAAAGATGCTTGCATGAAATGAATCATTTCCAATTCCGTTCGAAAAGAATACCCCCGGGTAAAGATTTTCCTCCGGAAATCTAACACCCTGCAAACACTATTTGAACCATTTTACATTCATTTATTCACTCATCCGTTCATTCATTTAGATTTATAATTGTGGAAGGATGATATCGTATTTAACGTTTCTTTAGCTGTATGAATTGTCTTGCTCAAGTCGTGCCTGTAATGCTGTTGCAAAAATCAAGCTACGATTTTTCGTCGACGTGTTAATTATCGAGAAACTCGATTGATTAGGCTTTATCAATAATTAATCAACAGCGTCTCACTCCGCGATATAGATATTCGCGTAGTTCTGTAAATTGTCATAGCATTTTGGCTCGACTAGGGTGGTGGGGTGGTTTCGGCTAAGGTGGAGGTTACTTTCGCAAAATAAATTGCACGCTTTAAAAACGGCGTCAGAACGAAAGGGAGGACCGAGAATTCAATGAGTTAAAAGAAATCAGAAGACATATAAATTCTGATGATATTATTACAACAAACCAAAGGCAGCTCTGAATTTCCCTCATTTTTTTTTTATCCCTAAATCGTACCTCTGATCGATAAACGATCCCTGGTTTGATCATACTTTCTTGAATTCTAGCGCATTTGGAAATTTAGACAAATTTCTTCGCGTATTCGTGCGTAGAGCTAATTTCATAACGCGTCGATTTAGAATGTAAATCGTTTATGCGATCGAGGAATAAGGGGACAGCCTCGTGTTTAGCGGCTTGAAATGAATGCCACGTTCGAAGGTAGAGCTATACCTATAAGTATGAGAGAACGATGCGATACGACGGGGTGAGTAGTAGTACCCGCGGTGGTGGCAGCGGGTGGGGTAAATATTTACATTTTTAAGCGAATAATTGGAAGAATATTCCTCGTCGAGGAGTCGAGGAGAGACGCGACCGAGCAGCTTCTGTGGGGTCGTCGAGAGGTCGACTTTGGGGGTGGAGGTCGGAGTATAGGGGCTCGGGGGACAAGGGAAACCCTCCTGACTCGCGAACTGGCGTCGAGTACGAGAATAAGAGGAGAACTCACCATTAGGCTAATCAGCCAGGCATGCAGCTTCCCTTCGGAGCCGGGTCAAGGGGCTTCGCCTCCTCCCGTCTTTCCAGTACCTTATACACCACTCCCGTACTCTGGTTTTCCGCCCCCAGGTCGACGGACAAACCGAGTCGACGACGTCAACTATGAGAGGGCCGTATTTTACAGGGCGTAAAAATTACTTCGATTTACTTTAGTCGAGATTCAGATCCAGCTTATTTTACCCCGGACGTATGAATCGCGCTCATAGATCGTCGAGGTCTTGAAACGAAGCCTTTTCCTTCTTAGGGGTTGTAGTTAAATTGATTCAGAAATCATAAAGTCTTTATACTGTGTCTAGAGAAAACGTACAGAGATCGATGATACGTCGATTCGGGTTGAGTTGCGTAGAAATTGCGAAAAAATTAAAAACCGCGATATCTCGAAAACCGGAGAACCGATTTCAAAAGCCTCGATTTTCTAGAACTGGTGAAAAACGCTAGAAAATATTCCGGGAAAATCAAGATTCAGGTAAATGCTGTAATTTAGTTCGCGATCTTGTTTTATTTTGCGAAGAAAAAAAAATCAAGAAGATACTATAAATCAAATTCCCTCTCTCACAATAAAATCTAGAGTCTTTCTGTATTTTCATCATTAATTGGAATCCTCTATTGAAGAAACTCGTCACTTGATTGCTTTAGGTATCTATGCATACGCGAATGTATTACGTATGTACACACATGTGTAGGTATACGTTGATAAAGGATCAGGTACCCACGACTTGGTCGTAGTATGTCGCATTGCATTGTTGGCAACCGCTACTGATTAATGAATCCGTTTTCGAGGGTGAAGTTGGGCAGGGGTTGAACTCGCCTATGAGGTGCGTCGTCGTTCGTACCACCTTGCACTGCTTGAACACGACCAAAACTGCGTTAAATTCTCCCTATTCAAATAATCCCCCATTCTCCGATACACCAACACACTAAAATCCTCCACATACACGTTTACAGAATTCAAGAATCATACGAATTATCAAAAAATTTTATACTCAACGCTGTTCACGATTCAGAAAAAAACTGACCAAAAGTCTCAACGAATTTTCCAATCGTAAAATTAATGCAAATTTCTCGGCAAAAATTTTCGCAAGAAAATTCAAACGACTCGAGTTCCTTCTTTCCCGACAAAACATCCCTCCGGCTTCTAGTTCCATTAATAAATCGGGTGGAAGGGGAAAAATTGAGCATCGGTTTCACCGGTGGTTCGGTAGCGTTACGTGAATAGAAAATCGGGGTAAGTTAGCATCGCGTTTTCGACGTAGAGTAGAGAAGAGATAGGATTGGGTCGGTGGTCCGTACCGCAGGGAGATTCGTATAGGTATACGGATTTGAATTGAGACTAGGTTGTGTGGAAGGAGGATGGTTACGTTAGCCAGAGTTCTCCGGAGCTCGAGGAGAGCCGGTGGAAAGTGGAAATCGGTAAGGGGCGAGGGTGGACGTAAGGGGGTATTGGGGTAGGGGATGGTGAGGCTAGCAATATCCTGGCGAGTCCGCGAGCTCCGTCATGTGTGCTTAATCACTTTCCAGTCGACTCGGCAGTCTGCAACCCCATTATCGGCGTCTCACCACCCGGAAAATTACTCTTTTATTCACGAACAACCCAAAGTCCTCCGCCCGCACGTATATCTACTAGATGCATTATAGACAACTATACATCGATATACCCGAGTCTTTATCTCCACCAGCGAAACTGCAACCTGCGGTCTTTCCAGATAGATACAAAAATATGAGAGAGAAGAAGAATTTTTAATTACGAAGCAGAAAATTCTTGGTTATTACTTTTAACATGTCTATATCTATCGATATTGATTTTTTTTTCATATAAAAAAAGTCGTGTTTTCAATGTGGATCAGTGTGTTTCCCGGATGAAGAGAAGGAAGTTTGTTACACTCTTGGATATAACAACTTGCAAGGTCGTAATTTTCCCCGACGTCAGTTTCGTTATACGGTACCGGAAATATAATTAAAATTATTCACGAAACGCCTCGGAGCTCGTAGTCGTTGAAAGCAGAAAATTGGAGGAGTCCTATTCCGCAGCGTCGCGACGCCGCGTCTGTCATTAACTCCTGCGTACGTACCTCGAGGTCTCTCTTCCTCTCTCGTTCTCTCGTATATACGTTAACGCGCTCGTTTATACACGTATATACGTACAGAACGCACACACACACACACGCATATAACATATACGTATCTCAACCTACTCCCGCGTTCATATGTGGTTTACAGTTACAATCGAGCCATAAGCTCGCTCCTCTTCTCCACCCACCCTATCGTCGTCGTCGTCGTCGTTACTTCAAAAAATACGCCTCGCCTCGTTAAGTTACGTTACGATAATTACGGAGAACCGCGTCGTGGCCAGATCGGTCACACGATGGACCGGTGCCACACGCCACCGTGCACCATCACCGCACGTTATTAGCCTCGTCAGTCGATTCGGGTGCTCCACGTCGCTCTAGACACCCCGTCGCTCTTACGAAGCCAATTCTCTACTTTATATCGCTAAAGGCACGCGCCCCCACCCTCACCCCCGCGTTCTTGCTCTGTGATGTTTTTTCCTATTATTTTTTATTCCCCTAATTTTTCACATATTTATTATATATACTCATTTCAGTTTTTGGCAAAGAAGAATCACCGAAATAATACACATGTGAATTAGAATTTTATTTCTCTTCCGTTTCCCCCCATTCACCTTATTTATTATCCAGATTCTTCTCGCGCCTGTCTAATAGAAACATCGGTTTGTCCCGCGGGTCTAGATAAACGTTTTCCGCACTTAATTTTCTGGTGTAGAAAGAAAAAACGTAAAGGTCTAAAACCAACACGCGGTTTTATATTGTTTCCTCCCTTTTTCTTTTTCTTCTACTTCATCTCTTTTCTTTTTTCTTCTCTTTCTTTCGTTCCTTTTTTTTTTTTTGGGGCCAACGACGTAATTACGGGCTGCTTGCCGGCCGCGACCGTCCGGCGATATCTCAGCCGGCCCGACCCCCCGACCCGACATCGCTCTTTCGAGTTTTCTCTGTATGTTTCTCGCTCTTTTCTCTCCGCTAACGAGCAGTCGGAAATCCCGAGACTAACGCCTTCCAGAACGGCTAACGTCGCGGGTATATCGCGTGCGTGTAGGTACAGGCCAGGCGGTCTGATTCCACGCACGTGCTTTTTTAAACCCACGACGCCTGGTCGTTTCGATTCGAAATACATAAATTACGCACCGTCTATACATCGCGCTTATTCCCGAAGGCCATATTCAGATTTCACACATACCCATGCCATATCCGTATCTGTACCCATAAGCCATATACGCATACCTACCTACCGATGCAGAGAACTTTCAACTGCTCTTCTAACTACACGAATCTAGAACAAACGTTATTCTTTGCGAGATCAAAGAACATTCCCTAGCTTAGATTGTATACGTAACGTATATCCATTTCGGAAGAAAAATTTATCGTTCTTATCCTTTTATCGTATGGACAGGGTGCAGTCCGTCAGGCGGTAATATATCACGTATCTTACAATAGCAAATTGATAGACGTGACGTTTAAATACGTTAAAAACTGGGCGTACGTACCCTGAGAGGGTTCAAAGTCACCGTTTTTCTTCTCTTTTAAACGTTTTTATTTTATGGATAATTCCAAAAGTTGTCCCGTCGAGTATTTTCAAGGTAGAAAAAAAAAAAAAAAACCAGCCCTCACTCAGAGGAACCCTGTGCAAAGTGACCAAAGAGAGACCCCTCGTTGTGAACGAAAAGAAGAGAAAAAAAAAACGAAAAGAAGACTGCCTGGATAAAATTGAGTTTTTGAACAAAATTCGAACGAATTCAAAGAGTTAACGTTTGCGGAGTAGGATGTATAAATTTCAATCAAATACCCCGTCGAAGGTATCCGACATACAGGATACTCTGTATTTTATCCCCACGTATGTGTATAGTTAATATAATATACACACACACGCATACATATCTACATACGTTTCTACGTCTTTGTCGGGTTTACTGAGTAAACAAGAGGAGAACCCGGTCCGCTGACCAATGCCCTCTGGCTGCACCCTCCACAGTACCCAACCCTCAGGGTTCGCCCCATCTACGAATAACCAATTAGTAACGATCAGGATTATTATTGTTATTATTTTAATCATTTTAATCATTTTACTCGGTTCACTCGTTTCCGCTCTCTGACTCTGGCTATATCTGTATTTTCTATCGATCACGGTGTCGAGGTATCAATAACACAAATTTTTACCGGTTGAAGTTTGACCGATATCTTCTGTCTCTTTCTTCCCCATATCTAACATAGGTGTGACTTATCCGACTGAAATTTTTAATCACGGAATTATCGTGGGTCGCTGGATATTTTCTCGTATTATAAATCGGATGTCGTGAGTGGTAGTAGAACACTTCAAATTCATGTTTCAGGTCTGACGAGAGCGCCGATGTACCCCTTTTCGACAGGCCAATACCCCTACCCCATGCTCAGCCCGGAAATGACACAAGTCGCTGCGTCCTGGTAAGTAGATTAATTTTTCATCCCCTTAAATTATCAAAGAAAAAAAAAAAAATCCCATGACGTCCATCTACGTAAAATATATTCAAGTATAATGCTAATTAAATAGATGATCAGATTCAAGACAGTAGCTTTCATTTTTAACGAATTCCCTGTCCATCACCCTGAAATAATTCTCATCTCGAATCCGAATTCCCATCGGACTATCCTACGGATTCTGGTCTTGTTTCTTAAGAAAATCTGTTCGTAAGTGGCACGAAGAAGGGTCGGAGACGGGGTGGGTGATCGTTGTGGTGGTGGCGATGGTGGTCATCCTCTTGGTTCCGGTCTATTAGGTCAACTACACCCTCGTCCGATGTCTGGCCCTTCGCTCGGCCACTGCCTCCGGTTTTTCCCCGCTGTTATTTGCCTTCTGGCCGACCCGCCCCAAATTGAGATTTTCCACGCCCGATTAGACCCTCTTTTCTATAGTTTTTCTTGCCTTTTTTGTTCCCTCTATTATCTTTTCTCTTCCTCTCCCTTTTTCTCTCCTTATCTAAATACGAAAGATCTCCTCCTTTCTTCTTTGAAATAATGACGAATAATTATTTAACAGGCACACGCCGAGCATGTATCCCATCTCTCCGGCTGGCGCTGGATTTCGGAGTCCTTATCCAACGAGCTTACCAATCACAAGTTCCAGTTTACCGAGGTTCGTATATAAAAATTAGCGACAAACTTCCACGAGTATTGATGAATTAATCTAGAGCTAATTTATCTTTCCTTATAATTATAATCAGAAATTACCAATTCTGTGAGGCTTCATACTGATTCCTGTAATAATTCATATTACGTTCTGTTTTAGTGAGCTCTACAGATTTTCACCCACTAGCCTCATGCCACCCCATCCTGGTCTCAGTCCGCACGCACATGCGTTGGCCTCCCACGCTTTGGTCTCGTCCGCACCAAAGCCGGACCATTCTACCTTGGATCACAATCACAGGTGAGATCGCGTCTTGAGGGATATGTTTTTCAAGATAGGGAAAAACCGGGTCGAAAAATTGAAGGGAAAAAAAAAAAAAAATAGATCTATTGAGAAAGGTGCTTTTATATTGTGGACTCTGAAACCCTCGTACGACGAGTCGACGAAGCAATTAATGGAATGAGAATTACCGATGGGTGAAGAACGAGAAGAGAAAGAACTGAATTATTTGTCGAGATAAAACGATAGGTTGACGTTAGTCGATAAAATTCCGACCAAGTCTTTTTCCACCCTGGTAGGTATATGAATCGGGGTTCCCCACGAACGATAAGGAAGTATATCACGATAGCCGTACGTCGGGGTAAAATAGTTGCGAGGGTAGCCGCCGGGGGTAGCACGTTCCGCACAAACTACCCTTATATCATTTCAAACCCCTCTCGTCAGCGGGTATGGATGTGGTGGTGCAGGCTCGGTGCCGCCACCACCACCGAGCGTCAACGTTGATCATGAACGAGAGTTGAGTAACGCGCGCACATATAAAGAAAGAAAGAGATAGAAATATGGAGTAGGTACAGAGTATGTGGGAGATAGATAGAGACCGAGAGAGGGAGAGACACTTGCCGAATGGCAGTAGAGCCCCGCGTAGACACAGGGCGTCTGCGCTAGCCTTTGGGGTCCGCGTTATTGATCATTACCTCTTAACAGATTTCTAATTTACATTAGTACTTCGTTTCGCCTGCATAATTCTACTTGGGTTGAAAATTCGCTCGTTTAAATGTTGGACCGATATTCGAGGAGGTATAGACGGTGTCAGGATGCCCCGGGATCGTAGTTCCGTAAATTCTATACCGAAGGAGCGTATAGAGAGGCAATAGTCGATCGTCGTATATAAATTGTACCATGTTTCGTATCTCGAGACTCGGGATAACTCAAAGATTCGAATCATTAGTGTTTCCGACCTCCGTAAAGTAGGTATACCTTTGGTCGGTCTCTGTAATCAATAAAACAGGCGGTTTCGATCCTCGTCCTGTAATAATAAACGTTATAAACGCGGTTATTCGCGTCATAAATCCCTCGTCTAATAGAAAATTCTACAATTTCGGTTCGGGATAGTTGACGACGATACGGAATACCTAATATCTAATGCGGCTACGACGAGGGTAGAGAGTTCGCGCGTCGGCGCTTGTTTAAAAGGGGCGATAAGGGAGGGAGGGGTGCTCGTCGTGGTCCTTGGCGTCGCGACGGTAGCGCCGCGCGTCCCGCCAAAAAAAAATGCCATTTTCACCCCTTGCGCGAATTATACATTGATAGGGTACTACTACAATGTAGTCGTAGAGCCATGAATTGCAATGACGACCGTGTGCAACGCCTCGTACAGCAAATAATCAATCGTACGTTCGGGGGCTGATTGACGCGGTACTGCTGCAGGGGGTAGCATATAGTTTAACCGAATATATACATAGAAGAGGGAATATAATAAATATATTTATTAAATACGCGGGGGTGATAAACGCGCCGAGAAGGTATAATAAAAATTGTTTAGTTTTCACTTATATGCGTCGGAGGTTTTCGGTGAACTCAACGATTGGATAAATAAGTTTGTTAAAATAGCGTAATATGGAGTGACGAATACATAAACCGTCTATTGAAATTTATAGACGTTAAAACATATACATGCATAAATATAATATTTAAGATTGCATATGGCGATGGAGCCCGAATGTTTAGAGCCATTAAATTTAGTGATAAAGAAGGATAGTGGAGACGAGAATACGGCTTTAATTAAAAACAACAATACGATTAAGAAAATTATTAACGAAGAAGAAGAGGAGGAGGAGGAGGAGGAAGAGGAGGTAGAAGAGGTAGAGGAGGTAGAGGAGGAAGAAGATCAAAAGATCGAAGAAAATATGACAATATTTCAAGAAGCAATGAAATCTAATAACATAAACCTCCCTACAACGGATCAAAAAGTATTAACTGCGTTCTACATGAGCAGTTTAGTACAAATGTCGAATATGACATTACCCAGAAACGTACCACCCCCGTCTTTCAACACACAACCGAATTTCATGCAATTGTTAGCCATGGTTGAGGCCAGACATAGAATGTGGCAGCATATGAGCTGGAATACAGGGCCTCAAAATTTTATAAGAAATCCCATGTCTATGCCGCAACCATTCTTCGATAATCCATTAGCAAATAATTTATCCGATCAACAATTACATGGCTCCCAAAATTCCACCGTTGTATCTTCGTCGCCCTCTCTAAAACACGATAACGCTATGTCGAATGAAACTAAACAGACCTATTTTAAACGGTAATTTTCCATATGGAAGAAAAATCGGACTGGAAGTATCTGTATCTTGTTTCATTTTATTAATCGTGTGTTTTTCTCTTTTTTTCATTTCCAGGTCTACGATAGATCAGAAAAATTCAACATCTTTAGCAACGGATAACACAAAAAATCAGGACACCGGTCAACAGAATAATCAAGGTTTGTATTCGCTGTCTCTTTAGTAATATGGATGTGGTTTTTCGTTTTTGAGGAATTCAAATAGAGAGAGAGTTATTGTAAAAGAACACTGAATGAAATTTCTATATTCTGTTTTTCTCTTTTTTATTAGACAAAAAGAAACCCCATATAAAAAAACCCTTGAACGCGTTTATGCTGTATATGAAAGAAATGAGGGCGAAAGTTGTCGCTGAATGTACGTTAAAGGAAAGCGCAGCGATAAATCAAATCTTAGGAAGACGAGTGAGTATAAATAGACAACAGTAATGATTATGGATGTTTTGGTTTCTATATTGAATTTATCATCGTCAAAGACTGTGTAATAATAGAATTAATCGAAACAGAAAAAAAATAAAAGTACTAAGAGACCTTTTATTGTCTTCCCCAATTATATGCAGTCTTTGACGTGTAAATTATAGCCGTTTTGTAATTTGTGAGTCGAGATTTTATTATTTGTATATTATATATAACATAGGAATAATATATAATGTATACTATATAATATACAACGTATACGTGTGGTTTATTTATTTATTAATTCATTTCTTTAACAATATATTATAAAATCTCGACCTATTTCTGTAACAGTTATTTTATTTTATTTTTTTATCTCTCTTTCTTGAATAACATAGTAATAGTAAGGTTTGCATGCCTCTTAACACCTTATATATCTATCTGTTTTATATTATATACACGTACGTACCCGTATATAACTACTATACACGTTTTTCGGTACTGTAATAATACCAAATTATATATTTTTCATTGAATTTAAATGAATTGAATGAATAAAAAAGAAAAGAAAATCATATATATATTATATTATATATATATACATAAACAATGTTACAATATGTATATGTATATGTAAATAGAGCATTGTAGGTGGGATCTATGGAATGAATATACATGCATACGACGAATCGAGGGTGGGAGGGATTACTTTTGTTGTTGAAAGTACAGATATAAATATATCAAACAAAAAAGTAAAAATAAACCAGTACTAGAAAGTTTGTGCAAAATATTAACAACAACAAAAGACAAAAACAAAAAAAAAAAAAACAAATAGACTAAAAAATAAAAAGATAGAGAAGATAACAAAAAGGGGATATGATACGCAGTGGCACTCGCTAAGTCGGGAGGAGCAGGCGAGGTATTATGAGGCTGCCAGACAGGAGCGCCATCTTCACCAACAGCGCTACCCTGGCTGGAGCGCGAGGGATAACTACGGATACGGCAGCAAGAAGAAGAAGAGGAAGAAAGAACGCTCCGCAGATCCCACCGGAGGTACCACTTTCCAGTGCTAGAACAGCAGGCCCTATTAATCATTATAATAATTAATACTACCTATTGGTTGATTGATTGAAACGATCAAAGTCTTTGTGCGTTTTTTGTTTTCATTTATTTTTTAATTCTGTATTTCTCTGAGCAAATTGAATTTTTGGATTGTCTGTGGGGATTGTGGAATGTGGCAGCAGAAACGGACTTTGCGAATGCATTATCTGGCCAACTCCCTAAAGCGGTATTCGTCTCAAAGTCTGTACAGGATGTCTGGTAGGTAGGTCTAGGGTATATAGGGTAAAAATAAAATTCATTTCCTCATTATCATCATTTTCTTTATTTTCATTCCAAGTCAAATTTTATCTGTGGATTTCTTATCATTTATTATTCTTCTCCCATACTGTGTGGCCCTGTTTATCCAGATTCTAAACTGTATTTACAATATCAATGTACGCATACTTCTTTTTTTTTCAATTCCTTTTCTTATCATTCGATTCTTTCTCCTTGCTTACTTTTCAGAGACTTTCATTTTTCGATATTAACTTTATCGAACAGAGTCTTAATCTTCTATCTATATTATATTGATGACAATATATATATATATATACATATACTATATATGTATATATCCACAGTTAACTTTAATCTGGAATGAAATAAATGGTGAGGCGCAGCTAAAAATTGATAATGAATTCCTGGAAATCCCCTATCAGACACCCTGTAATTATATAGGTACCAATCGAATGATTGAATAAAGCGGTGCAACCGAGGGGGGCAACTAGGCTGTTCTTCTAGCACTTTAAACGGAAAGTAGGGACCCCAATGTTATTTTTGATATATAGATGATTCCTACATGATCTAATCTTGAGTAAATGCAAGAAACAAACAACAGGGTGGCGGCAGTAGCATAGAGATATTTTCTTCATTACCTACATATTGTTTAGCCACGGTTTTGTACAATATTACAAAAGTGTTTGGTTCTCTCTCGGTAGTGGCACGCGCTAGGGCGAGAGGAACAGGCCAAGTATTATGAGTTGGCACGACGGGAGAGACAGTTGCACATGCAGCTTTACCCTGACTGGTCTTCCCGCGCAAATACCAACCGAACTAAGAAGAGGAAGCGCAAACAAGACACAAACAGTGATCCTGGAGGTACCCACATGCCTCACTCCACACATTCTTACAATCCCCCCATTATTACATATATATATATATATTATTATATACTATATTATTATTACTATATACTACATTATGTTGCATGTTTCCCCATTTCGGGGTTTTGGGACAATATAATTATACGTCACATGTTGTATATATTTGTATTTGTATATGTCACCAACATATACATACGCAGATATATATACTTATATTTATATACACAAATAATTTTTTATAAAGTATACATTCATATATTGATTACGTATACAACTTTGGGGACGCTGGCCATCTTGCATTTTTACAGGGACCTACTCCGCAATCAGACAATCCTAAGTGTTTAATTTTTTTCTCTCACAGTCATTTTTCTCCTGTTCAATTTCAATTATACATTTTTCCTTTGATCGTTTCAATGTTGCCTGATCCTTAATTTTGTTATTATTTCTAATTACATATCCAAGTACCCTGAACCCATTTTTTGTTTTAAACGCCAACAAGCTTATATATCCAGTTTAATGCCTAAAGCTTGTTACGCACTTACAAAAGTAGTTATCGTCTTGTTTTTATGCTCTCAAACTATTGCATGACTATATAATACTATACTCGCTTGCCTAGGCGTTATCATTGACGTATTTAGAGCTTGCAGTTTACTTTATTGCAATGCATCCACCTACGTTGCCAAGATTTACATTATTGGCTTTCAAGCGTTGTTCTAGAATCATAGAAGAGCTTTTTGATTTTATTCTATCGCCAGAACAGTCGCAACATGCTCTAGATCGTATTACTGTTGAAAGATGCGGCGATAACTTCTTACTTTTAGTCAAGTAAATTCTATTATCAGAAATCAGTTTCTCAAATTTTGGTAAAAAATAGAATCCTAACAATGTCACAGAACTAAATATCAAATCTTGAATACTACCCGCTTCTTGTCTTACCAGAAAAGTATCTCATGAAATAATTCAGACACTCAGTAAATATGTAATTAGAAATGGACCAATATTCTGGATGAAATAATAATTTATCAGATAAATTATTTGTCTTTATTATCAGAGACCCGTTGTAACGTTTTCAAAAATCACAATAATTCAAGATCTCACTTCTATTATACCATGAGTTTGGTATTTTTTCTCCTTGTTTATCTAATCCACTATCGATGTATACAAAGCAACTTCAACCAAGAGTAGTTAGTTGTATTTCATTTTTTATTATTTTTTTTCATTCGTTTTATCCTCCTATACTTTTCAATCCAATGTCTCACATACAACTACAATTGCTGCCTAAACTTGAATATCTTTAGACCTTTTTTTTTTTTTATGAAATCTCTGTTTGTATCGATCAGGCCACAATATTGCCACAAAAGATTCCATGATGTGTTTTCTTTGTACGACAAATCTGTTTGATATGACTGTTAGTTTATTATAATCTAAAGTCTTTGTACTAACATACAGTTTATTAATTCTCAGGTAACAACATGAAGAAGTGTCGAGCCAGGTACGGACTAGACCAACAAAGTCAATGGTGTAAACCATGCAGGTACGTTTGCTATATTCTATTATTAAATTTAGAATACTAATAGGTGCGTGGTGTTCATGCGGTTTTTCAAAAGCCAAAGATTATTCAATCAATTGAATTTCAGCGTTTATTACCTACAGATACATTCCTTTCACGTGTGTATATACTATTATTTAATAATGGAAAAGGGAAAAGGAGAATTTTCTGAATGTTAATTGTACAGTTAACATAATTTTGAAGCTTTTAACTCCAAGCACCTCAATTATCTCTCTTGTTGCTATGTACTTCACATATTTTTGATACTGTGTAAATACTCGAGTGGGGAAATATATCGTTTCTAACGAGTCTAACAAAACACGTTTTGTATAAGGTGACAATATGATTGCAATAAATATATATAATACCGTGTTTCCTTGACCCTTTCCATCTTACGTCGATAAAAATCATCCAATGTAGAATTACATTTCATATACATATACTGTATATGAATATACCTATATATATATATTTATATATATATATATATATATATATTGTGAAAGAAACGAAGTACAGATTGTCAGAAAATGTGTCTTCCAAAGAGCGAATGCATTTCTCTCTAGTAATGGACTATTATGATAGTACCTACTGCTTGTAAATAACTCTTCTAGAACCACACAGTAGTATTGCGATCATACCACCTGTCTAGCTCCACTAACTTATGTACTATAGAAAATATCCCATATGCCCCAACTCCCGGCTGGGTTTGTGAATGTCATGGACCTCATTAAAGGGGCGAAATCAATCCCATTATTAAATTTATAACATTGACTAATTTAATTTTGGAATCACAAAGTGATAATCAATCTCTGTTGTGCTAAAGAAGGTACAAAAATCTATATAATCACTTGATTTGGTATCAATCAGACCAATACCTAGTTCGATAATTTTTCCAACTTCCCCAAAACTAGTTGAAATCCGCATTTCTATTTCATTTGATAAAAGTTCACCCCTTAAGCTACAGGTAAATAAAATATTAACGTATTCGTAAACTTCATGAATTGAAATTTGAATAAAATCTTAGAATCCTCTACTCGATATTTGTTTCCAAAGATCTTATTAGCTCTTGAATGATTACACAGAGTAACGTCATACTTGGCAATTTGCCAGTTCCTAAGTAGGTATATATCACGAATATAGGTAGGTTGATGCAGAGAAACACTAAGCAGAGTAAAAAGTGAATATTATATTAATTTAAAAAAAGATTTGTACATATAGATAATTTGGGAGACATATTTTCTGATTAGTATAATTTACCTCTGTTCGTTGAACAAACCGTTCTACACTCAACTTTGACGAACATTGGATAAATTTGATGTGGTATGCGTGATGAAATGGTATGAAGTTAACGTGGGATTAAGATGTTGAACGAGCGCCCCTTTAATGGCTGGTGGTTGGTTTTGGCAGCCCAGTGGAGCATGGAGCAGGGATGGGCATCCACGCGAGCATAATACATCATGGTGTGGGAAGTAGCGCGGGGGCCGGGGTCGGGGCTGGAGGCGGCGGTGGTACAGTCGGGGTAGCTTCTGCCCCTTCAAACACTAATACCGCCTCCAATGCCTCCTCGCCTCAGCAGGAACCCACTTATGTTAATCTCTAGTCAAGCCTATCGCCTCCCTTCTACTGCAACACTTCTTCTTAAACAGTGGTCAGTCCCGACTTAAACCTATGGGCAAACTAGCACTCACTTTCTTCATCAGCTTCCAAACTTGCCGTCATCGATATACATTTACGAGTCTCATTCCAATACAGAAGATTTAAAATCAGACAGTTTTACAACTCAAAACTGGCATAGTACATGTTTAACATTTAGAATTTTTTAATATTAATAAAATACAAAGTTCTTCTGGATTTTTTTTGGATCTGCAATTGCAAGTCGATCACTAAAAAAGTGAAAGACTGAGGTGCTCGACCTGTAATTGTTAGAATATAGTATTGAAAATAATATGAAAGGCAGAGCTGATGACATAGTGAGCGGCGGAGTAAAGTCCTAATGCTCGCATTGTTTCTCATTGTTGTGGCTCTTTACAGCTTATTATTGTTATTATTTATCCTTCTTTCGTTACACATTATTCGATGTCACCCTTAGCATGGCTAATCTGTATAATATAACAGTTTCGGTTAAAGTCGTTGATAGAATTATTCTAATTTAGCATGGCAATTCATAATTAAAAATGTTGTGTTGTATAAATATGTGTATTTAGTATCTAATCTTTTTTATTACTATATAGCGTGCGTATTGTTTTAAAACCATTTATATATTACAGTCGCGTGGAACTTGTGTGCCATACTATACATATATACCTAGTATTACTCACGTCAGTTTTCACATTCAATGTTTGTGTAACAATTATGTATTCTACGATATCAAAACTTTAAACTCCTCGATAATAACTAATAAATCTAGCTAAGAGGTAAAAATAATGAGAGCCAATGGCAGAGCGGTAAATGTCTCGACTGGAGTGCTGAAATATTGGCAGGTTCGAATCCTGCATTCACACAAATATGACTTTAAAATTTGCAGTAGTATTCTTTCGTTTCACCTTTTTACAATTAAGTATGCATGGCAAAGCTAATACACCATCACAGTAAGTCTACTGTAGAGTTTTGGTCTATAATCAAAAGAATATCATCCTCCTCAGAGTTTCTAAGTTGAGAAAAGAATCTCACTACGCCGGACTTGCTATATGACGGTAGTTTGCTGCTTTGCGATGCAAAAGTTACCTTAATATCAAATTCATTGATATCGATCCTGTATTAATTTTTGTCTACAAACTGAGAGCTTGGAATAAATCGATTGAAAGTAAAGTGATAAAAATCAGCACTTTAGTCACGATTTATTCAAGGCTCGATAGTTTCTTTGATTAATTTTTTTCTTCCATGTGTTATTATACGTTATGCTTGTTCAATCTTAATCTTTGAGCATGACATTTGCGGCGTGTGTTCAAACGAGTTAAAAAGCTTGTATTACAAGTTAAAAATAAGTTTTATCCGACGTCGGTTAAACATCCGATGTTAAAACATGAAAAAAGTTTAATCGATCTCGCTATCCTTTGTAGTAAAGAGTATATACCATAAATCACAGTATATTAAATGAATATCTCTCATGTAATACCAGTTTTATTGTAACGACGAGTGAGCATGATTTTTTAGTTATGTATTATACATAAAAATATAAATATTATATATATATATTCCTTAGCTGCTAAATACCAACGGTCTGTTACGCTCCTAGTTTAACATTTACAATCATTTTTTTCCAGACGTAAGAAGAAATGTATCAGGTATATGGGGGAGGGAGGAGATGGGGACGGTGATGGAGATGGGGACGTAGACGACGATCATTCTGAGGACAATTTGGGCAGCGTAGGGGAGGCAGGAACTCCTGAGGAGGATGAGTCGCTGAGCAGTCCAGGGGGACTTTCAGCTCTATCTAGTCTTGCCAGTCCTTCGCTGGTACTGCCTTCGCCATCGAGTTTAGCCAGCCCTTGTCCGTGCCCTTTGACCCCTCCGGTGCCTCCTCCACCTCTGCCTCAGATTCCAGCTCAGCCAGCACCACCTCATAGGAATCCGGTCGGCACAAATCCCCACGACATCAACAATCCGCTTAGCGTTAACCAACTGACAGGACAGTGTATAAAAAGTGACGTAGGACCCGCACCCTCGGGACCATCTAATCCTGCTATCAGTGTCACGTAGCCCTGGGCACCCCCAAGTGACAAAACTATACTATTCGGTGTCATCGGGGTTCAACTACGTTTAAGTTCAGAAAGGCTGGATAATCGTAACGTTTAAAGCTAGCCCATTTTTCCCTAAACACTTTTCAAACACCTTTAGCTTATTTCCAACTTCAGATTGATAAGTTTTCAGTAAATTTATATATCTATGTTACTACTTGACGAAAATACAACGTTCTCTGTAATTCAATCATTCATTCAATTATCTTCCAGATTTATAAGAAGGAGTTTCAATTCTATGCTATATAAAAACGTCCAAAAAATCTCTTCCATTCGACTAGACAATCTCACGATCTTAACTATCGAACGAACAATTAGATATTCGATTATAAATAACTAATGATAATTATTGGGTTTGAATAATTGAATTCATTTCAGCATATGTATATTCGGAACGAAATTCTTGTTCTTTGTCATTGAAACGGGTGACTCACTGCACTACCTTTCATACAACTTAAATCCTACTCTTTAATTTACTTATGGGACTAAACTGCGGAGTTCTTCTTCGTTGACGGTATAATTGCAAGTATATATAGATACGATTTGTGTATAAATATGTAAAAAAATCAAAGAATGATTATAGTTATTAAAAAAAAATTATGATGATGACAATGACCAATATTTTGGAAAAATGTGTATCCCAAGTTAGTTATAAACGATTGCAATTATCCAGCCTTTGAAAAATCTAAAACAACCAAACAATACGAACATAATGTAATGAAAAACAAAAATGATGCAGAAATACTCAGGACCAAGTGTCTGGCTGTAGTCAATCGCGAGACAAACTAACTTAACTCCATTATTACAGAACAAAAAAAGACTGTGTGTATAGTGAAGTGCGTTTAGTACTACAGCTCGTAGTCCTTGTTACGTTGTGATGCCAATGACTGACATGTCATGTTCCTGTGCCAGGTACTATATTCTATATATAAATAAATAAATAATTATATCACTACGCAAGATGAAAAACAAAAAACAACAAAAAAATATAGATAAGGAAAATCTAAGTAAAATAATAGCGTTATCATTCATTTATTAAACGTCATGTGTCAAATACCTATCTTCTGTATGTAATTTGTTATTTTTTTAAAAGTCTATACAATTGATTAATTAGTATAAGATCTCTTTAGTGCGAAGTCGTTAATTTTAGGCCGTTTTTAAAATATCCTTACCCTCCCCCCATCATCCCTCCCATCCCTGTCCTCATTTTTAATTGACGATCATAGGCAACTATACAATTGGCAGATGTGTTACTGTAATTGTAAATATATATTATTAAATTTTTTTTTCTTTTTTTTGTTTGTTTATTATTATTATTATTATTACCGAATTTATACCCATTCAACAATATTCTATCCGTGGATCTCCATCGCATAATATTATGAGCTAGATAGGTAAATCTTAAGAATTTATCTAAAAGAAATTGGTACATTTAGAAATAATTCAAAACTTTCTTATTCAGTTTCTTAAATCATCAATTTTTGTATCCTGTGACTAAATTTTTTACTTTTTTTCTTCATTCAGCCACAATAGATACACTTCTTGGCGTAATCTACTTTTTTAATGAAATAAGAATGAAAATTGGCTTGGATTATTAATAAATGTACATTCGTTCATAAAGTTACGTTATTTAACGAATCGTCTGTATGTGTCATTTAAACTGACGTTTTTATTACGCATTATAGTCTGTCTGGTTTTTTTTTTTAAATCTGTTTTCCAATGACATTGTGCAAGAGTAGAAGAATTCGGTTTTTTTTTTTATTTACCACCCGGCAAAGCAATGAAAATTTTTATCTGTAAAGGTGTCAGAGAGATATTTCCTTTTTTACAATGAAAGACTGGCGGTCCAAACATCATACCACAGGATCCTCGTGGTTATTTCTTTTCTTCTAATTTTCTATCTTTCATGTTCAAGATTATGAGAAACAGAGATTCTATTGTTCATAATAGGATCCATGTCTATTTGGAAATTATCCATATCTATCTGGAAAATTTTTAATAATTATGACTGTAATAATTTGGGTAACGTGATTTTGTTTTCACGCCTGTTTATGATGTTTGGAAGATACGTATATATATTTAAAATCTTTGATTTATATTAGTTATTTTATTTATCTATAATAATTATGTAGTTGAAAAAAGGAAAGAAACTGATAATATTGTATAAAAATGCAGTGCAATAGGTACTTTTTTTATGGTAGCTTTATAATTCCGTTTGAGGATACTCGACTTATAGATTTTATAAAAATGTATATCTCTGACACCTATATTCAACATCTGTGAAATATTATCTTCTTATTTTCTTTTTTTTTTTGTATTCTTTATTGAATTTTCATCATCATTTTAATCATTAATCTTTCAATTGAATGCTTGAGGGTGCAATAAATATTAAATACTTACCATACAGTACCAAGAGCTCGTATAAAACGACTAAAACGACGATTATTCTAATTCTAATTATTCTAATTATCTTTTCACAAATCACTACCAATAGCTATGCATATAGTATTACGATTATAAAAAAGCGTAGACAGAAATCGGATGCACAATTTTCTGTTCGATCAGTCGATACTGCGAAAAATTTGTTTTCTACATTTTTCTTAGTTTGTTTAAATTTACTAAACCACTACGAGCGTTTTATCATTTGTTGCATTTATTTAGATACTTTATTATATTTTCACAATCATTGAAATATTGTACTTTCTCATTACATGTTTTTAACTCAGGAAAAAAGAAACCTTTTCTATTTGTTGACTATTAATGTTGAAAAGTAATAATGGTTTTCATTATAGAAGTAAAAATGAGAAATTTTAAAAATATCTTTTATTCTCGCGAGCCTGCAGTACTGTACTGGTATGTATGTACTACAATACATACATGTATAGATTCACAAAAACAAGTTGAAATAAATATACCGCAAGTAATAAAATTCGTTACGTATAAGAATCAAGTCTTTAATTTTTTTTTTCTCCTTTTTTTTTTTGTTTCTTATATCTGGTTTCGCATGATTATTTTTTGGTGCAATAAATTTAATCACAAAATTGTGTCAACCAAAAAATTCAATAGATATAAAAGAAGAAGAAAAGAAAGGAAAAATAAAGAAAAAAAAAAGAGAGAAAACCTTATACAGAAATTCCGTTTTAATTATCTCCGTTGAAAAAAAAAAAATGAATAGATAAAAAAATAAAAAAAACAGCTGCTGTATAAATAATGAATATTTTAAGGTGCATTTATTATTGTGAAGATGGGAAAGTGCAATGGAGGAGGAATTAAATAATATTGAGGAACAAATATTGTATTATCACTACAAAAACGATCCATGAAATATGTATCAAAAAAAAAAAATGAAGAAAAAACGAAAAAAACAGAAAACAACAAAAACACAAAAAAAAAAGTAAAGAAAAGAAAAGAAGAAACAATTGATAAATTCTTGACTGAATTCATGTTTGTATAATGACTAACATACGTATGTATAATTACTGTAAACACGTCACCGAATAATATTCTAAACGTGCCATAAGAACATCATGCCAATATTAACAATAATACATAATATTTTTACATCATTACATACACGTATTACTGTGAGAACTAGAGGTGTGCATTTTTAATGCGTTTATAAGTAATCATCATGCATCGATAATTATTGTTACATTTATTCATTTCTATACATACTATATCGTATCTATTAAAAATTATTTCATATATATTTGACTGCTCCATTTTTGATAATTGAGAAAGGAATGAGTGTGGGAGATGATTGAGCGGCGGAATTAATAAATGCACACTTCTAGATATACCTGAAACCACAAAGAAGAGATATGTTGTGTGAATGATTATGCGAAGTTGATAAAAAGTTGAGATCGTAAGGACATATGTACATTCTTTTCTGTTTAAACTAAAACTGATGAGTGGTGGTTTCAGAGTATTATGTATATGCATTGGGGTGACACATTTTTGACCTCAAATTCCCAATTTTCGGTCTCACCCGAAAATTCCGTAGTTTTTAGTACTTGAGTAATAGTTTCGAAATTGTTCGATCGCGCACAAATTTTGGGAGCCTTACTCAAAAAAACTCAAATAAAAATTACGAAATTTTGGTGTGAGACCGGAAATTGGGAAATTGAGGCAAAAAAGTTGTCACTCCAATATGTATACGTACGTACGAAAATATAGGAGTTAAAGCCCGTATAGTCGACGAAAGTTTCGTGATTGGAGAAAAAACAGTCTCTAGATTGTTCTATAATAAAGAAAATTAAAAAAAAATAATAATAATATTGACAGACACAAAAGACTATAAAAAGAATTGTATAATGTATTGTATCGACACCTGCTGTATGGTTTTGTGGCGTAGGTAGGAAAGGGCCGGATCCTTGTAACGAATTATAATTAAAATCGAAGAGAATAATTGACATACAAATATACCTACCTGTGCCACAATTTGAGATTTTACACTTTTAAGGAATGAGACAAAACCGGAACGGCTTCTTCGCTCGTATCACCCATATCCCAATTTAATTATTAATTAACAATGTCATTCAGTTCATCCAATTATTTGTTCAAATACGAGGCAGCCAAATCCCGATAAAAAATAAAACCGTGTTAAGTCTGTTAAGATAGTAAAAAAGTCTTGCGTAATTATCTTAGCAAGGTCGACGTGTGCCAATGATTTTTGTAACTTACTGTGACGATTGTTTTCTACGTTATTAAATATTAAATATGAATTAATTTATCACGATCTTTCGGCCCAATCACCCGTCTATCATGTTTTACGATTTATTTAACATTTCGCTGTCGTTAAATATCCAAGAATTTATTTAACATTAATTACGACAGCTTATTACATTGATTTAAGTAAACAAAGTTTCTTAGATTCATTATTAAGCATATATGCGGTAGATTAACCGTGGTCAATATTTACGGAAGAAATGCTTCCACGAAATGAAAATGCAAATCAAGTCAAATATTACATCTTCGTAAATCTAACGGTGTTCACGTATTTCTACTATAAGTTAACTCGTTCTTATCAGACTCAAATATATTCAGGTACACAGTGTTCGAGTATTACTTCTCGTTTACTCAGCATTTGTACTTATTGTTGATTTTTAACTTGCTTTGTTAGTCTTCCACTTTAATAATATAATCGCAATTTTTTATCACAAATAAAACATTTGTTCTAAACGACGCAGTGCCATGTTTATACATATATGTATATATTTTTATTTTCTATTCGGGCGTGCAGCCTCGCAAATTGGCCTATATACCCATAACGTGTCTAGACTTTTGCGCGCGGTTCAGCAAAAAAATTTAAAAAACCATTTTTTTAAACTAGTGATATACATAATTATTATATAATATGTTCGTCGTTCGGCTTTGTCTCATTTAAAAAAGTGCTTGTATTATATGTAAAGTATCTGACAGTTCAGCTGCGTTGTACAGTGTTTTCTAAGTATCTAGTTTATAGCGTGTAACTGAAATATTGTATTTACACTAATAAGTGATCTGTATCAAACAAATTCATTCTCGTATAGCATGTACTCCTACTCATATAGATGCTAAAAGTGATTTGTGTCATAAAACTATAAATAAAATTAGCAATTTGAGAACGGCGTTCGAACATCTATATATTATTCAACCCAAATAAAACATTCGACAAATTCAATTTATTTAACACAGGGTGGGGGACACTGATTATTTGCGTCTGAAAAAAAGTGCAAGCTCAGTATATTCACAGCGTTAATAGAGTACACGGTGGGTTTTTTGTAATTACAATTAAGAACAAAGGTTTTAGCCATTCTGGCTATACTCTCGCACTTGATAACACAAGATTTACCATTAGGACTCGATCTGCCAGTATCGTCCCTCGAAAATGGTTCAAAAAGGTAGAATTTACCGTAATGCTGCATCACTGCTACAGCCACGTTAGGCAGATGAAGTATACCGGAGCAATTGTTCTTGAAAAAGAGGGTCAGACCTTCCGTGAGATCATAGACGTGCAGAAGACCCGCTACGGTGTGATAATGGACGTTAATATTTACCCGAAAATCACCGACGATAAATACCGTCAGCAATTCGCTGGGCGAAAGGATCCGTGCTCCGGGTCTAAAAACGCGGACACTATCGGCGTGCAGTTGATCACCGTACTTCATTATCGCATCCAATAAATCCGAAGTCCATGTCGATGGTACGTGCAGCAGTCCCACAACTATTGCAACCGCTGCTACCGCCGTGCTTTGAAGTCCTCTAGTTCTCACGTCGAAGCTTCTGTCATTGAGGTGACGGGCTCCTCGGAGAAGGCTCAATTCTTCGTCGACGAATATGTACTCCGAAAGAGTTTCCACGTCCATTGTGGTCAGTTTCTTAACGGGAGAGACTGGGATCGGTGGGACAGTGCAGTCTTGTATCGGACGGAATCCAGCTGGGCATGGTAACGCCTCGATCAACGTGGTCCTGATGATTACTCTGTCGATGGAGTATGGACCGTATTTTTCCGTTTCGTCGAGGTTTGCGATTATCAAATCGTACAGGGGCTCGATGCAAGCGAACCACATAACGCAAGCGGTTCCCGAGTCCGTGTGCAGCCCGTGTTCGTCTCGAGATCTTGGATCGTAGATGAAGTACACTCCAAGATCGGTCCAAATCGCAGCCATGTATCTTCCGGCGACTATTACACCAGCCCGATTTTTTTCCAAAAATTTGGGCAGCCCTTCTTCGAGCATTACGATCGGCGGTGGAGGTGGTGGTTCGCGTTTGGTCGCACCTTTCTTGCCCTTCTTTCCGCCCTTATCTTTTTTCGGCTTTGCCGCCTTCTTGCCTTTGCCCTTGCCTTTTTCTTCAGGCTTCGGTGGTTCTGGTGCAACACGCCCGGTCAACGTATCTTGCTCGATATCAGCCGTGAGGATATTAACACCGACGTAAAACACTCTGATTATATCCTGCGGCTTTATTTTCGTACGGGCTGGTCTGGCCTTCATCGTTTCTTTGTGCACGTTGTTTCCTACCACCAGAATCTCGTCGAGAGATTTCTTCGTCCACGTTATCGGACTTTTGATGACCGACAGACCCAGAGCTACTACGCAATTGGCCGCGGTTTGTCTGTTTCTTATCGCTGGTGAGAATATTTCGGATGCCTGATGGGTAGTGCCCCGAAGAATTGCTCTCGCACCCATCATACGTTGATAGGCATTCAACGGTGGTAAATTCGCTGGACGGACTCCGGCACTTGGGTCAAATTTCCAGGGCGGAAGTTTGTTCCAATCCACGACCTCGATGGAGCTTATCTCGTAATCTCCTTCGGTGCTGAGACTGGACAGAAGATTTTCCGCGAGCAAGGAAATGCTCGCTAATCGCAGGACTCGAGGAGTTCCCGAAGGTTCTCCACTGGCTGAAGAATCCGGAATAAGACAGTAGTAAAAGTCCTTGAATTTCCATACTGCTATATTGGTTCCACAGGACGAAACAACGCCGGAGTTATTGTTTTCGAAGAACTTTTCCAGCCCGGTTTGTAAGTTTTGTACTTTCGGAGGCTTTCCAGCAAGATCTCCAGCCTGGACGCAGTCTTTGACGGAAATCTCGATCCTCCGGTTCGAGAGGAAAAACTCTGTAATAATTTCGTTGACTTTCAGGCTTTCCTCGCGGCCTAATCTCTCTACGCATTTTGAGTGCAGTTTGTCCCCGGTAATGATCACCTCGTCAAGGACTTGGCCCTTCCAAAATCGAGGTTGATAGACCTTTGAGAAAACTATCGCCATCACAGCGACGGCGGCTGACTGTTTGTTGCGGTTTTCTTCCCTGAATTTATCATCGCTCATCATCACTACTCCAGAAAAGCCCCATACTCCTCCGGACAACTTTGGGAAATCGTACCACAAATCTTCCGTTGAAGTTTTCTTCTGCAGTCGCTCTCCCTCCACCACTCTAGTCTCGTACTCGTTGTCGATGTTGATATTGTCGAGGATGAAATCTTCGTCGGATTTTTCGATTGATAATTGCAAGCTGCTGGCCAGATCGGCGGTGTTCATAAACCACATCACAGCTGCAGTTCCATCTTTCTCTTTCGGAACTCCGCGGTTGTCTCTCCCCTTCGGATCCATCGTGAAGAACGCATTTCCCTCTTTCCAAACGGGCATAATCACATTTCCGCAATTCACGACACCGTGGGTATGTTCCTTGAAGAATTCCTCCAACGATTTGGCCAAATCTGATGGTTTTCCAGTAGCAGCTTCTTCCTCCAGGCCTATACTGATGTGATTAACGCCTATGTAGAACTCGTCGTTTATTTCATTCGTTAGGAGGTAATCTCGAGGATTCTCCTCATCCTCTTCAGGCTCTGGCAGATTCTCTGAGCTCTCCCCCGTCAGTTTGTCGCTGATCTTGAGCACCTCGTCGACGACTTCTCTGTACCACAAAAACGGATTGTACAATTTTGTCATGGCTAATGCAACGAGTGCTGCTGCTGCTTGCTGCTTATTTCGCGTTTGGTGTTTGAACATTATCTCGTTGCCCTGGTTCAGGCTTCCATTCAAACACGCAGCTCCATCCCCAACCGCTGCGTACTGATTCAGATCAGGTTTAATCGGGGTTTCTTTGTCCTTCGCTAATTCATCATCGGTCATCGGCTGTCCTATGGACACAATCTTGACGTCGTGTATCATGAACTCGTCGGAGAAGCCTTCCGCTTCAGGATTCACGTTCTCCTCGATGTATTTGGCCAGCAGTGGCAATTCCAAAGTGCGAATCACGCAGGCAACCGGCTCCCCTTCTTCACCCTCAAAATTTCGCTGGCCTAACTTCCCCCTGGCGTTTGAGTCGAAATAATAGTAGGATGTTTCCTTCGTCTTGTCCTTCAGCTCCTCTTCGTACTTCCATATCGCGATGTCCAGATCCTTGACCTGAACTACGCCGTATTGATGTGTCTCGAAGAACTGAGTTATGCCTTTCAACAAATTCAACTGTTCTCCAATCTCTGGAGCCTTGAGGTCGCCAACAACGGTGCAGTCTTCGTACTCCACTTTGACTTTCCTGTTCTTCATGTAAAAATCTTTGCGTAGATCCGTCACCAGGAACTTTCTCTCCTCGTCGTCAGAGTTTATGATTTCCTGGCACCAATTGTAGTACGCGTCTCCGTCTCGAATGGTTTCGTCGACCAATTCCTTCGACCATTTCGCAGGCGACGTTTCTTTCGCATTCACCAAAGCTACGAGCGGAATCGCGGGGCCCTGTCGACCAGCGCTTTCCTCGTCAAGAGATTCGTCCTCGTTATTAATGGATCCCTGAAGTACCCATTTCCCAAGTTCACCTTTCGAAAAATCGTTCCATGGTCGAAGTCCGGGTAGGTCTTCAACGACGCTTACGTGTCGTAGAGTGAATCGATCGTTCTTCTTCGCTGGGTCGATATTCTTCAGGAATAGACCCACCAGGGAATCGAGATCCGGGAATCTGATGACACAGGATTTTCCTATTACCTTTTTCATCCCTGAAGTTTCCACGGCTTTACCCTTTCCGCCTTTCCCACCCTTCCCTTTCTCTTCCACGATGCGGATTCCGACAGGTCCGCATTGTCGAGGATCAAATGTGTAATAATAATCGTCCTGTGTCCATACTGTCACAGCCATAGACGTGCACTCTAGCACACCGTTTATGTTGACGAGAAAAAACTCCTCCAGTGCTTGCTTAAGGTTTAAAACAGAGGGAATCTTGGAGCTGATAGTTCCAACTACAGTCATAAGGTCGACGTCAACGATCAGCTTTTTATCTTCGATTTTAAACTTGGTGTTATTCATATCGTTCGCCGTCATCGACTTGATACTTGGTTTCTCTGACTTGACTTCAGCGTAAACGCTGTCACCCAGGGCCAAAACTTCGTCCAGTTTAGGCCGAAGCCACGACTTGACAGCGTGCACCTTCTTCATCCCAATCGCCATTACGCAGTTCGCCACATTCTGGGCTCCTTTTCCCTTGTAGATATCAAAACCTTCGTGTGTCCAGCCGTGGAGAATCGCCATATCCCCAGGCAGTTCTTTGAAACTCGACGGTATGTTAACGTGCATATCATAGTACTCGTAGCCAGTGTCAAAGTTATTTCGATCGCAGAGAGGGTCAGCGGCGAATTTTGCATCTATACTGTAATTTGATATTGTAATCGAGAGCGGCTCTTTTCGCATCTTCACGTCCGCAGATGCGGATGACTTCTTTTTTTGAAAACCAGCCGTCGGACAGTCTGGTTTTCCGTCCTCCACATCGAGCGGGTTGATCGCTCTGAGTGCTTTCTTGTTTGGAGCCAGGACCGAGCTTTGGCCAGTTTCGCCGCTGCCCATAGACTCGAATCCAAATCTTTGGATAGGTGTTACACGGAGGATCGTTACCTTCGCGATGCAGTAACGGGAGTCGAATCTTTTTTCCATGTTGTTCAAGAACAGTTCTCGCATGTGGTTCAAACACTTGAAGTGCATTAGGCACGCCGTACCTGACTTTAGCTTTGTGCCATCTTCGGCCCGCGCTGATGGATCGAAGTAGAAAAATCCAGAGCCTCTATTTCGCCACATGGCCACCGACAGGCCTTGGGTCGTTACAACACCCGCATCATTAGTCTTGAAGAATCGCTGCAGGCCGTCTGTGAAGTCTGGACAGCCTACGCTTTCGCTGAATAAATTACCAAACACGCTGCTTTCCTCTGTACAAATTGTACACTTGTAATCTCCGACGAAGAACTCCGGGTAAATGAGGTTCACGATCAGATATACACCCGGGCTAACTTTGTTCCTAGTTGCGCTCATCAGATAAAGTTTGTCGCCGAATTCCAAGACTTGGTCGACGAAGTATTTCGTCCAATCTTTTGGCTCAAACAAACGCCCGAAGACTATGGCCACTACTGAACATGGGGCTCCTTGATTTCCACGACTACGAGGTTTGAAGCGAGGATTTGTCATGGCCCAAGATCCTTGTAGTATCGCTGAAGTTGGGGTCAACATTTGGAAACTATGCCAGCGCTTACCAAAATCGTGGCGAATTGTGGCTGCCTTCTTTTCTGGTTCCTTCGGTTCTTCAGAATCTTCCGGGATGGTCGTGTCCTCTTCTTCTTTCTTCGACTTGACATTCTTTTTAGCACTGAAGATTAACGAACGAGATTTGTTTATCTTATGTGGAAATGTAATATCAGAAGCCCGGAGATGATATCTACTTACTCTTCCATTATTGCTTTCTTTGTCTGCTGCGGAGTCGTTATTTTGATGCGAAAGTTAACCAATGAGGACGTTGATAAGTGTGTGCAAATTGGATCCTCAGGATTTTGAAGTTACCCGAGTGCAAGGAACAGTTCAAAGGCTCTGCTCCGGCAGCAATTAGCATCATTAGAGAATGGTAATGGAAAATTGACCAGAAAGATGGAATCTTAGGGCACTTGTAAATTTAGATGAATGCCAAAATTATTCAGACGTCATTGCTGTTAGGTTTGCTATTTATAAAAGTGAACTGCGAATACGAAAACTAGACAGTTGAATGGAATGCAGTGCATTTAGGTGAAGCAATCAGCACATTGCCATCAGTTTCGATGTAGATGTAAGAATTTACCAATTTCTGCATCAAAATACGTCGAATATGAATCTGTGAAGGCGTTTCGATGCTTTCAATTTGAATTATTTCATGTCGAGACACCCAGGGCAATTCAGCACCCTGTTGGTGCCACTAGCCGAACGAGGAAGACCACTCACCCAGGAAAGGAGCACTCGTTGTTGGGTCAGTGTTCCTCGTGGCGTCAAAGGGTTCGCATGGGTGCTGCGTTAACGAGATATGAATGTAAGTTGTGACAGAGAAAAGATTCTTCTTGTATATTCTTTTCGGTAATTTACTAAATGATAGTGATATTATAAGACTCGTCCTTCTGTTACAGGTGAATGAACTTCCATCAGAGTCCAAAGATCTCCGACTAGTGAGGAAGCTGTTCCAGTTGCAACGGACGAGTCCTACGAGTATACATATATTATTTTATTGTTAGTTGAATCTTTGTAAAATAAGTTACATCAGATAGTGAATTATTGTAATACAAATGCTGATTAAATTATGATAACTTATATGCTAGTATGCAAATAAAGGAACCCGATCAATTGCGATAGGTATTTTTAAGAATTATGAATAACAATTAGTAGTATTGTATCAATTGGTAATATTGTATCAATGTTAGAGCAATAAATATCCAAATATAGGAATACTAATAATGAATTGATTCTTTATTTTCCACTTTTCCCTCTTTCCGTATTTTTATTTCAACTGAGCGTGAAGTCGAAGAAGCCCCAAGAATTTCAGCACACTTTCTCATGTCAGATTTTGTCCTGATACGAAGAGAATTTTTTTACTTAAAAATATTCTGACTGTGAAAAACGCTAGTATATATGAATATGCCTACAGACGTGCACGGCGACACGTATGCATATACACTGTCCCCTTTTCCCGCCAAAAATTTCAGCACACCTCCTCGGGTCAGATGTTCTCCTGATACCAGGAGCAAAAATTTTCGACTTAAAATTCTCAAATTCCGAAAATCGCTAGTATAGATAAATATATAGAGACGTGCATGAAGCCACGCATGCATGCCTACATATCTATACACATATCCGAAATTTCGGCACACCTCCTCGGGTCAGATGTTCTCCTGATGCCAGGAGCAAAAATTTTCGACTTAAAATTCTCAAATTCCGAAAAACGCTAGTATAGATAAATATATAGAGACGTGCATGAAGACACGTATGCATGCCTACATATCTATACACATATCCGAAATTTCGGCACACCTCCTCGGGTCAGATGTTCTCCTGATGCCAGGAGCAAAAATTTTCGACTTAAAATTCTCAAATTCCGAAAAACGCTAGTATAGATAAATATATAGAGACGTGCATGAAGCCACGTATGCATGCCTACATATCTATACACATATCCGAAATTTCGGCACACCTCCTCGGGTCAGATGTTCTCCTGATACCAGGAGCAAAAATTTTCGACTTAAAATTCTCAAATTCCGAAAAACGCTAGTATAGATAAATATATAGAGACGTGCATGAAGACACGTATGCATGCCTACATATCTATACACATATCCGAAATTTCGGCACACCTCCTCGGGTCAGATGTTCTCCTGATACCAGGAGCAAAAATTTTCGACTTAAAATTCTCAAATTCCGAAAAACGCTAGTATAGATAAATATATAGAGACGTGCATGAAGCCACGCATGCATGCCTACATATCTATACACATATCCGAAATTTCAGCACACCTCCTCGGGTCAGATGTTCTCCTGATACCAGGAGCAAAAATTTTCGACTTAAAATTCTCAAATTCCGAAAAACGCTAGTATAGATAAATATATAGAGACGTGCATGAAGACACGCATGCATGCCTACATATCTATACACATATCCGAAATTTCGGCACACCTCCTCGGGTCAGATGTTCTCCTGATACCAGGAGCAAAAATTTTCGACTTAAAATTCTCAAATTCCGAAAAACGCTAGTATAGATAAATATATAGAGACGTGCATGAAGACACGCATGCATGCCTACATATCTATACACATATCCGAAATTTCGGCACACCTCCTCGGGTCAGATGTTCTCCTGATACCAGGAGCAAAAATTTTCGACTTAAAATTCTCAAATTCCGAAAAACGCTAGTATATATAAATATATAGAGACGTGCATGAAGACACGCATGCATGCCTACATATCTATACACATATCCGAAATTTCGGCACACCTCCTCGGGTCAGATGTTCTCCTGATACCAGGAGCAAAAATTTTCGACTTAAAATTCTCAAATTCCGAAAAACGCTAGTATAGATAAATATATAGAGACGTGCATGAAGACACGCATGCATGCCTACATATCTATACACATATCCGAAATTTCAGCACACCTCCTCGGGTCAGATGTTCTCCTGATACCAGGAGCAAAAATTTTCGACTTAAAATTCTCAAATTCCGAAAAACGCTAGTATATATAAATATATAGAGACGTGCATGAAGACACGCATGCATGCCTACATATCTATACACATATCCGAAATTTCGGCACACCTCCTCGGGTCAGATGTTCTCCTGATACCAGGAGCAAAAATTTTCGACTTAAAATTCTCAAATTCCGAAAAACGCTAGTATAGATAAATATATAGAGACGTGCATGAAGACACGCATGCATGCCTACATATCTATACACATATCCGAAATTTCGGCACACCTCCTCGGGTCAGATGTTCTCCTGATACCAGGAGCAAAAATTTTCGACTTAAAATTCTCAAATTCCGAAAAACGCTAGTATAGATAAATATATCGAGACGTGCATGAAGACACGCATGCATGCCTACATATCTATACACATATCCGAAATTTCGGCACACCTCCTCGGGTCAGATGTTCTCCTGATACCAGGAGCAAAAATTTTCGACTTAAAATTCTCAAATTCCGAAAAACGCTAGTATATATAAATATATAGAGACGTGCATGAAGACACGCATGCATGCCTACATATCTATACACATATCCGAAATTTCGGCACACCTCCTCGGGTCAGATGTTCTCCTGATACCAGGAGCAAAAATTTTCGACTTAAAATTTTCAAATTCCGAAAAACGCTAGTATAAATGAATATATAGAGACGTGTATGAAGACACGTATTCATGCCTATATCTATACACATTCTTGGCGGGAATAAGGGGCAGTGTATAAGCGAGCATATGTGGCTAGCTACCGCTTGTTTGATACCTAGATAAAAAGTTGCAAGGGGAAAGTGGAAAATAACGAAACTATTGGTTATCTGTATGTGTGGCGATTTATTGATGCAGAATCGATACAAATATATTACTTATTGCCAAAATTGTGTACAATTTTTAACTGTTTCTTAAAAATAAATATGTTACAAATTGCAATTGATTGAGTCTCTTTATTTGTTTCCTGGTACACATGTTAGGATAATCTAAACCACTTGCGTAATACAATGATACACTAGCTAATGTAATTAATTTTACAAAGACTGAGTTGTATAGACACTCGTTCGTGGCAATTGGAACTAAATCCTTACTGGACGAAGATGTTTCAGTTCTGAGAGGAGTGCATTCAACTGTAACAGAAGGACATGTCTTATAATATCTTTAAAAACTAGATAAGAAAAATTTTCACAGTCAATAAGTACACTGTTCATTCTTCCACAATTCTTCTGGGTTCAGAGTACTTCCACTGGGTTTCCTATAACAATTCATGGTTATATCTCGTTAATACACCTTCCACGTGAACCCATTGACGCCCCGAAGGCCACTGATCCTACGACAGACCATCACTTAGGTCAGTGCTCCTAATTGCCCGGCTAGTCGAGCACACGGGGTGCGAAATGGTATCGCCATCTCGCGGACAAATAGATGAACTACTTTTGCCGCAAACCGTTCGCAACATATGTGCACCTCATCATATGCAACCTGCGTGCCAGTTCTGTAAAGAGGGTTGCGTTTAATAAAGCATCTAGATGTTCACGGCATATGTAGTTCGCCAAATCGACTGCGAGATGGCAATACCATTCGGCGCCCCGTGAATCAATTTTGAGAGTTTTAACAAGGTTTGAACCTATACAGGAGGTGGCGGCCCCAATATCTTGGCGGCGAACTATTTTTGCCGCAAATAAAGTGCGGGAATTAATTCGAATTCTCTTTGGAACCGAACTTACTAATTACTGCTACACGGAACAACGAATCAAAATAATTGAATGTTGTCAGTTGAATAGAATTATGGTACACACAGGATATAATGAGGCGTTATCATAAATAAATCCGTTCGATGTTTTTTCATTGATGTTTAAAAAAAATTAAAATTGTATTCATGTTTATTTACTAATTGAAATAACATCTAAAATATCACGAGTTAGATATAACAAGGCGCCTTACGGTACAGATTATTTTAACTGCGGCAATTCCCACTTTTGACTTTCAATACTGGAACCGAACAGCAGAATGACTCGATCTTTAAAAATTCGTTTAAATTTTGCTCAGAGTCGTAAATTTCGTAGCCTAGGGCTGGCCATTAATGTCTTCGTGTTTTTTGAATTATTTTTTCATAACTATTCGCAGACTCTCAGATAATGATAGAGACACGAATGCGCCTTAGCAGGTTCTAGGTATAGAGTAGAAAGAAAAAAGAATTCAAATAATAAACAAATCCATTATAATAAATCCAACCGTATAATTTTATTTATACAAAATTGATGCATAGTATATACAATAGCTCTATTCAAATGAATATAAAACACTTTTTTTCCGTACAAAAGAAAGAATAGGAAAAAAAAGAACAATAAAATAGAAAGGAAACAACACAAGAAATGATAACACTCCTGTATCTTAATAATAATAAATAGAATCTAAAATTGGCGATACAACAATACTAAAATATTGTCAATTGATGAACAACATCTTTATCTATGTATGCTATAAAATGCTGTCTCATTTCATGCTCTTGTTCCAATCGCGAAATGTCGTTATCGAATTTCTTCTTTCTATTATGTAACGAAATCTGAAATGTACACGAAATCAATCATGAAATTAATTAAACATCTACAGCATGCTGAAACTTGGAAATTTTGCAAATACAATCTACCAATGAAATTTCATCTTGTTGCGTAACTGTCAACTGCGACTTTTAATGCCAAAAGTCTCTTACTGCATTGTGAAACTAATTATATTATTCAATAAAAATTCGGCAAAATTTCTATGAAACCGAATACTTTCTGTCCTATAATATTTATAAGACGACATTGACAACGCTGTTAATCAATTACAGTGATAAAAAGAAAAGACAAATTAAATTGATAAATTAACTTTTTATGCTCACAACTAACTGACACAGTGATTCATCATCTCAAAACTTGATTGTATACGAACTGAATTTACATACTGAACATCTATTCTCTGTCTGCCGATCTTCGTTAGATAATAATGAATTATTTATCAATGTTTTACCACCTTCGTCATGTCTGCATTTAGGCATACCAGATATAATGCATAAATCGAGGAGAGTTTGTTCTCGTTCTTCAACAGAACTACCAAACTCACCACCATTGATTGAACATCTTGAATCAGAAGGAGAAGGTGCTATCGCCGATTCCTCGAGTCTCAAATCACTTAATGTCGCTTCGTTGTTTTCCCCAACTACACAACGGCCACTGATACCAGAATTATCATCTTCCGGCGTTTGAGGCCTCGAATACTCTGCAAGATTTAAATCAAACGAATCATTAATGTTCCTAAATCACTTCACTTAAATCACTACCTTTTTTATTGCTATTGCAAACAAGTTCAGCTGGAGAAGTTGAAGGAGTGCTACACGGTCTCTCGGGATCTGATTTCTTAGAAACAGTAAGAGTGATTGCAGAAGTTGGGTTGCCGTTCAGCTGTACCTGAAATAAATGATACAGAATTACAATCGACTCTTTTGCGTTGGAAAATAGAAACGTGATTATATTTTCGCCGTTATTTCGTACCTTCCGCATTCCAGATTCTATGAGTTTGGCAACAATGAGATCGTCATCTTCAGAAAGGGTCAGACTATCAATAGACAATAAATCCGGGCGTCCACCATCAGCCCCTTGGACTCTGGATTCACAATTCTTTTCGGCAATCCCAGGAGAGCTCAACATCGAAAGAGCAGAAAGATTAGAATGAGATCCAGCTGGTGAAATGTTAGCTGGGGTATCTTCGGTACAGTAAATGTGAATACTGTCCAGGATAGCTGCATCTTCTGGGCCACTTTTTAGACTCCGTAATCCCAGCATGTGATTACCAGGAGCAGCTGCTACACCACCGTCCAGATGATTTAGGGCAGAACTTGTTTGATATCTTGTTAAATTACTGACTGGTTGGGAAGGTTTTTGGAGAGTGCTTCTTCTCAGGGATTGTCCGTGGCTGAAAAGTATTGAATGTTGCTTTAAATAATGGAATTTTAGGTATTTGTTGATTAATGATGAAATTGCGAGATATTTGAAGGCCTGTAGATGCCCTAAACTTGAATTAAGACCCTCACGTGCTCTGTATTCCGATATTGATGCACGCGGTCAGCATATCTTCACCATCGCTATCAACGTCGCTAATTTTATTAGAATCTTGAGGCTCATTTATGCCCACAACTTCAGGCTTGAGAATAGTTTTCGGATCATCTTGCCTATTCCTGTATATATGCGAAAATTAAATAAGAATTATCTGATAACGAAAGTCAGCATGATTAGGAATAAAGGCGCTCACAAAACTCTCTGCATTCCAATGTTGATGCATGCAGCTAGCATCCCTTCGTCGTCATCAACGTCACTGATCTCCTCAGTGTCTACAGCTTCAGTTACGCTAGCAACATCTGACGTAACAGACCCCTTTTGATCTTCCTTTCGATTCCTGAGGAGCGATGCATGAGAAAGTGAGAACTTAGTGTCTGTTAATAGCACGTTTTGATTTCTATAATTCAACAAGAAAAGCGAAACTAAAAGACAAGATCTACCGTTCAATTAATAAAAGTGTACCGGAATGTTGAATGCATTCCAATGTTGATACAAGCGGCTAACATATCTTCGTCATCTTCATCCCCGTCAGTTTCTTGATCTGTATCCACAGTCTCAACTATCTTGGTATTAACAGGAGATTTTAGCTCCTCTTTACGATTTCTGCATGCATAACGATAAAAATGATACAATTTCGGGTTTATTTATCATTAGAAAAGCGGAAGGGGACCTAAATGTCTTACATTATGCTCTGCATTCCAATATTTATGCAAGCGGCGAGCATTCCTTCGTCGTCTTCCCCCTCGCTGACTTCGTCAACCACAACTTGCGACCCATCTTTTGTCTCCAGCCTGGAGGCTGAATTATCTTCAATTTCCTCGGGAATCACAGCTTCTAATCTCTCGCTATTCTCCTTGAGCTTAGAGTCGTTAGCTATTTTAGGCTCGTCATCTATGGTCAATGAGCTGAGGCTCGTGGCAGCTGAGAATTCTATCGGTGTTGACTCTTCTTTAAAGCCAGCTACGTCATCCTCGAATACGCTGCGCTTTGGAGCGTTCAGTCTACCATTTACTGGAAGAATATTGCCATGAGGATTCATCCTGGATAAATGAAGGCCAGTGCGGTTCTAAGTTGTATTTTATACCCACACAAACGATGCGGAGGCAATTTAGAAGCCTCGTCTTGAGATCTGGCCAAAAATTCAGATTGGGATTTATGATGACGCGGACTCGGAGGTATCGTCTGTGTTGGGGAATCCGGTAGCTCGCTGGGAGAGACAATTCCGCTGGTTCGCCAGCTAGTTTAGGAAATAGAATTGATGAATTGTGGTTTTCTGATTTCTGTATTCAATTCATGGAACAGTTTGCTCGTTTTTCAAATTCCAGCTCCCAAACTAACTACCTAAAATCGCTGACAACAGAACTGCGATCATCGTGTATAGAATGTTGTTCAAAACCGCCGAGCGAGCCCAAAGAACTGCATCGAGAAAACATTAGAGGTGTTTGTTCTGCGTAATGATCTTCTCCGCCGAAGGTGACCATTTTTCCTGCAATTCAGTGACTTAAATAAATGAAACAATGTGCAGAGAGCGGAAAAAAGTGGGACTATGAATGTTCCAAGCAAACCTTCTTTGTCGATAGCTTCTTCGCAATAGTTATCAGACTTTTCTGGAGATACTTGGTCTGAGCTGAGTCCGGAGACGTTTTTTGGAATCTCGGAATCGTTTTTAGCGGCAATTTGGTTGTCAGAATCTCCTGTGATTGGCTCGAGGTTAGATTCGCTGTCTTTGAGATCGGGTTCCACATTTTTAGTGATACTTTTCTTCGGGACCTCAGCATCCTTTGCCTCATCAACACGCAAA
Source organism: Tenthredo distinguenda (assembly GCA_947538915.1). Taxonomy (NCBI): domain Eukaryota; kingdom Metazoa; phylum Arthropoda; class Insecta; order Hymenoptera; family Tenthredinidae; genus Tenthredo; species Tenthredo distinguenda. The sequence goes on along the minus strand of OX384536.1, from coordinate 18,892,536 downwards.
TCAGACATTGAAGTAGCGGTTGAAAAATTGAAAGGAGTTTCGTAGGGCGTTCCTTCCGTGCAATAAGTCTTTACAGTATCTTCGGGAACGAATGCTTGTTCATTTTCTGCAAAGTATCCAGAATTCTGTTTCTCATCTTCGTCGGTGTCGTCCTCAGCATACCGCAGACTGTAATCAGTTGGTTGATCCAAATCAGTTTCAGCGTAGTCCCCAAATACGTCTTCTTTGGAGTTTGAATTCTGCCCTTCCTTCTTTGGAGTTCTGACTATCTCAGCCTCAGAACTTTTTTCTGAATATCTAGTGGAGTAGTCTATAGGCTGAACTTGTCCTTCATTAGATAAACTATTCTGACGAAGAGCGCAAGTCGGCTCTGTAAATCTTTTACTGTAATCAACAGCTTGGACGGCTTGATTATCATTACTCAGATTATCTTGATGAGGTGAATTCTTCTTAGAGTATTTCATGCTGTAATCTATCGGCTGTACATCTGAATCGCAAGACAGCAATCTGTTTTGGCACGTAGAATTGCGCTCCGAATATTTTTTACTGTAATCCACCGGCTGGTCGTTAACATCCTCTGCAAAATCAACCTCTATCATTTTTGTCAAGGTAAAACATCAATATTGAATCCTTGAGAGCCCTTTCATCTTTCATTACATAAATAAGGGTTTCTTTAAGCTAATGAGATGAATGAATCAAATTACATAAACATCTTGATATAATAAAGGTCCTTGAATTCTTATGAACGTTTCTTACCAGCCGTATGCTCGGTCTCAGGGATAGACCTGAGCATTTGGCAATAATCTCTGAGTTGTTCCAATAAATGATAGATCCTAGTTTCCGGCTGCTCAGTACTTTTGTCTGCAGTTGCTTGTATTATGTTATGAAATACTTGTGAAGTTATTTCCTTTGTTTCCATATCTTGACCGCGGGCATTGATCAGTTTAATTAACAGCGGCAAACACCCTGCGAGTTAAGGGAAAGAGATGAATATTGTAAATCACATTTCTCTTGACCCTGAGAGAATCTATTAAACTATAAAACTAACCAGACTGCTTCATAGCTAAACATATATCTATCGCGCTGCTCATCGAAAGAAGAAACGCGTTTATATCTTTACAGCCTTCGATGCCTCTCAACATTTCCAATAAATCGTAAACCCCGTCCATCTTTTGATCCGGCTTTTTTTCATCAGTTGTTGTTTCAGCCTCTGCACCACCTCCGTTAATTCCGTTAGATGATAAACTCGATATAGTTTGTACTTCGAGCTGGTAATTGAAGAGTGAAAGACATAGTTTGTAAATATAGATGGTTTTGAAAGCAGTACCATAGGATCACTCACATTGTTTTTAACTACTGAATCATCTAGCTTGTTTTCGACCTCTTCTTGATCTCTGCTCCAAATGATAGGCTCCACAGGCCAAGTGCCAGGATATAAAGAAGCTATCTTTCTAGATCTTGAACATGAGCCGGGTGTGCTGTGATCTTCGTCGCTACATGCCTTGCGATTACTCACACATAACTGATGATGGTTAGAAAATGATTTTGGGAGTTAGTCGAATTGTTGATGAAATTTTTTAGTCGATTAATTAAGTAAGATCGAATCCTTTAGCGATTGATTTTTCCAGATTTTTTTAATCATTTTTCATACGATAATTGAATATATGCTAAAGAATCACCTAAACATAACCTAAAAACTTGAAACAAGTTTATTTCGCGACTAATGGATCAGAAGTATTGAAGATAGAATATAGATGGTAGAAGATTTACAAATTCTGTTGATAATTCTTAAATTATGAAAGTTTTATAGAAAAATAGAGTCGCGTTTGACAGATACGCTTTGTCTGCCGAATGTGTGAAAGAACTCTGTCACCACTCTCAGTGATTCGTTTTATTTTTGTAATATTTTAATTTATTACACATGGGTACACACATACCTCTGGACTGGAGCTCATCCTCCTTGAGTTTTGACTCCATGACATTTTTTTCTTTAATGAAAATACCCACGATCAGACCGGAGATTCATTTATTGTCAACAGTTGTAAGTTGTTACTCTGTTAGTACCGTTTTTTGTAAACTCGGGGCGCATAGCGCACACAAAGGTGTTCATGGGGAAGGGGAAACCCTTTACATAGCCGTATAAAGGGTTGCCGTCTACGGCTTAACCAGGCGCAGGATATTGTGGCGGGAATTTTCTCGCGTCATTTAGTCAAGCGCAAAGGATTTAATACTTTAATAGCGAGGCTGAGACCAGTTTTTCTATAGATAAGAATTGCGTTATTTTCATGTTAGATTGAAGTATGCGCAGTAATGAGGTTCTGCAGCTGTAGCGAAGGTTGTTTTCATGTTGAAAAAAAACTCGGTGACTAATTGAAAATAAGAGATTCGCTATGTTTATATTGTTAGTTATACTTTGTTCACATTCGTAAATTCGTAAACAATTGAATGTGGTTCTATATTAATATTTTAGGAACTTGAGGGCAGCTAGAAGGATAATAGAAACCAATATTGTCATAGAAACATAATTGTTGAAATTTTTCCATTTGCTTCAAACAGGGTAACTGGTTTAAATTATAATCTTTTATAAATTCGCTGGACACAAGTTGCTTATATGAATATAATATCAACCTGCTCATTGCAGTGATCAAGAGTTTAATAAAAAAATATTGATTCAGCTGATACTTTGCGTGTTACAAACATAGTATTTTTCCATCGATGTTTTCTGGATGCATCCTGATATAGTTTCTATTTATAATATTACTGCGGTTATTTGTACATTCGTCTATTATATATTCTCTGAATAATCGAGGTAATTACGAACTTCATGACTTTATAATCACCTATTAAACGGCGCCTAAGTAATTACGAGCTATTATAGGTGTGTAGAAGAGAACGGCGCAAATTTCCTCGCAGATATGTAAGGAAAATAATATTGCTGCGTAGCGGTCGACATTTATTTTTGATTGACTCTGAAAAAATTGAGAGTGTCAGCGTAATATGAATGCGGTAAAATTATGCCAATAGACTCAAGTTTCGAACTCTCGTGACGAAATAATTACGTCATTTTCGTCATTTTATGATCTGTCCGCGGCAGTTATAACTCGAAGAAATTTCTTAACTATATAAATAGGATTAAATTTCCAAGAACAAGTCGGTCCTCTCGCCATGAACTTTGATAGAAGCGAAAAGGATTTTTTAGTCTGTATCCTTAAAAGTATAATCATAATGGGAGAGGCAAAATGATAATTTTACTATATCGCTCTTTCTTGCTGTTCAAAGCATTTCAATCAAGATTTGCACGCATTATAACGTCATAGGGACAAAACAACGGCGAGAAACAGGTTGGTTCTACGTCATCTACTTACCTTCATTTATAATAATATTTGAACTTTATTATTGCGCACAAATATATTTTCCTTTTACTCTAACGGATTCGAGCGGGATTATAATACGTTTGAAAAAACCTAGTGAGTCAAGAATACACTTATTTCGTTGCAAATGTAATTCGTCGCAATAAATACTCAATGAAAAATCAGTTTCATGACCTAGCGGTTCTTTACTATACTTAAAACTGAATAAGCAACATTAATCTCCTTTATGGGTATTCTAGTCAAATCAGTATCTGATGTCATTTTTAATTTCGCGGTAATAATGCCTGAAGGTCACGATGAGAGTTGTTCGGCCTTGCGTCTCCTCGTGGGAACGCCGGAAGCGATTGTTGGCGCCGGTCTTTCGGCACGAACGCAGACGCCAGCTAGTATGATTATTCGCAACAATTTTCTACACCGTCGATAGGTATTTAAGCGACTGTATCATTCGCAAAAGAGTTTCTACTTTCACCCGGAACTCCAAAATTCATCATAATGTCATCTTTGATTATTGTGATTCTTAAATTGCAATTTGCGACGATTAGCCGCTCCCCTAACAGGCTGAATTGATTATGCTTTCACCAAAAATCTTCAACGACCAAGTCTCATTCTCGGTTAGATATAACGGGCCATCATTGTGAGCAATCCCGCTATGCTGAAGGCCGGCCATTGAACGGTCTAACACAAGCAAACAACATGCAAGAATGGAGAAATACGCGCGACAGAGTTCATATTAATGCGCGAAATGAAGTTATTGTAAATAAATTGCGAAAATATTTACGCTGTGACTCAAAGGATTCTTTCTCTTTGTAATTTTTTTTTCTTTTTCAGAAGCCTCGATCGTTATTCAGGAAATCTAGTTGTGGAGTAGTATTCCGCAAAAAAGCTCTATAATTAACATTCGACAGATAAAAACAAGCGTTCAGGCGGAAACTAACATTATAATCCGGACGATGCTCAATATACAGAAACGTTCAGTGGAAACTTGCCACGCCCTATGTTAGGCAATCATTTTTTTTCCGAATTTTGTAAAACTCGTGGTCAATTTCGGTAAAACTCGAGTTGCCTACCATAGGGCGTGACAAGTTTCCACTGAACTTCCCTATGAATTATCGGTAATGGCAGAATGCAAGCTCATTGATAAGTTCAAAGGCCTTTATTTGGGCGATTTGCTATTACGCGACTCTAACATATATGAACCGGTTAGAGCCGCTGATTCTAAATTAAAAAATTTGCAAAGGTCTAGTTAGCGGTAAATATAGTTTAATAATTGTTGATTATTATTACAGACAATAATTATTGGGTCAATATAACATAGAATGGAGTAATTAATTGATGTTTGGAAGGTATTTCCTTACACTGATAGAAAGAAACCAGGAAAGAATGAACCCTTGAATAAATACAGCCGCTGTTAATGAGACTATCGTTTGACGCAATTAACATTTCACAAATATTTTTCCTACTGCGAAACGATGTTTACATAACTACACCGGACCACGATATATACGTCATCGCGACGTAGGTACAGGTGTAGCTACCCGAAGGTACGTCTTCTTTACCTTTACGAATAAACATCCCGGTGGCTTATTTTAGAAATAATACAACAAACACCTTTCACAAAGTTCTATATGTGATATTAATGTACAAAACTATATTCCAATATGATTTCAGAACAGCAAATTTACTCTTTCAATTTACAGCTGTTAGCCAGAGTCATACTCGAGTTTAGGAAGTAAAAAAAGTAATTCATTGACGAATTATTACCCCGTTAGTAAAGTGATCATCATTACGTCTGATTAATGAACTATCGGAATTGTTTATTCACAAATGCAGATCTTCCTTTTCTGTGATAACTATACTACCAGATGTTAGTATATGACGTGAGTAATAATGTACACGAAAAGTTATTTGACACACATCGCTCAACCAGACTCAATATACAAAATATCATCGGTGGATATTGAATTGATATTCCAAATAGGCTTGTGTTTACATAAATTTATCACCAATGCACGATTTGAAACGCAATTATTTTAAATACACACAATTCAGAGGTGGGGGTTGGCCACTGATTACAGGGCCTTTCCTTTCCCTTCCCACTTTCGCTGTCCGACGAAGAAGAATATTTGCAACATATTGCATTTATTTTTATCTCGTCCTGACTCTGTTTTAATTCTTTTTGTGCGAAAGGTTCTGATTTGACATTTATTTTTGCGATACATATTATAGTTGGTCAATTTTCGCCTCGTATTTCACAAACTATTAATGGCACCTGTAACGGGGATTCTTTCAACATATTGGCAACCATGTTGGCTGGTCATGTATATTGTGGGATACGTTTGGAGTAAAACTTTGACCGGCTTGAATTCCAAGATTACGGAGAAATTTCTGCTCTTTTTCATTGGATCATACATCTTGACCGAAAACCGGCTCCTTTTAATTGGTTGGAACTTTTTTTCTTCTTCTTCTTCTTGTTTATTGTACCAATTTCTTTGAGAGAGGGGGAAAAATACTAGCTGGGCTAGTCGAGAACCGGCTGGTTGACAACCCTGACATTAATGGGGCCCGAGGCTAAAGTTATTCACACAGAGCTCAATATACACATTTTCTAAACTGAGGTGTATCGATACGAACGTCCGTATGCATCACGAGTGCTGAATCAATACATATCAATAAGACAAACTCTGCGCTGTTTCCGCAGAAGATATCTTCAACACGGGCTGCGAAGTTAGATTGTTAAAGAAGCGATAGCAATTCGCTGAACGAGTGACGTGAATTTCAAACCGAACGAAGATCGCATTTCACGTTTAACTGCCGTTGAATACGCGCGCAGATTATATACTCTTGGATCCGTCAACGTAAATGGAGAATGTTAATGCAGGTAAGTTCAAACGATATTTCAATTACTAGTTTTATCAATCCTTGTACCTATTGCTTCTAGATAAAATTAATCGATGATTTAATTTAATTTAAGTGGCAAAATTCATTTTCGAGAATTCTCTTTGTTCGAGGATTCGTCGTTAAACTCACACGAGCGATTTAACCACTTGGAAAAATTCGTACCTTATCCCTTTCAAGTTCATTTCATTCGATGAACTTCTTTCGAAACTCGTTCACCGGGGTTTTTTTGTTGAATTTTATTCTTCACAGAATTACCAATTATATCCCAACTATACTAAATTAAAATAATCCTAAGCACAGTGTTAAAGTAAAGTTTTTATTCATTTTCGCAGATACTCGACGTGCGAGACGCGTGGAGTTAGAAGAAGCTTTGGAAATAGCTGGTGAGCGAAATAACTATCATGACTAAATATAGAGTTCGATCACATATACCCTATAACCGTGATATTATATTGTGTACACTAAACGTTATACCTTATTAAAGGATTCGGGAAGTTTAATACTGGCCTGACAGCCGTCTGTGCGATATGTTTGACCGCTTCGATAGTCGAGACTATGAGCGCAGGATTCATTTTGCCAGCTGCTCAATGTGACCTGGAGATGACCTCAGGGCAGAAAGGAATTCTGACGGGTTCCACTTTCACAGGTATGTGATTGGAAACGAAAGCTCGAACGTGATGAACCCACGTCCATAATCCCTGATCGTTGACTACTCCACCCACGAATTAAAGAAAAAAGGTATCTAAATACGTAATCGAACATAAAACGAATCGTTTCTTTGATTACAGGCATGATCATCAGTGCACACTCTTGGGGTGTAATCGCAGACACAACTGGGAGGCGAAAAGTTTTGCTAATATCGCTCCTGGGTGCGTGGACTTTCAGCGTTGCATCGGCATTTGCTTATAACTTCTGGTTACTCTCAGCCTTTCGACTGATGGTGGGTTTACTGTGAGTAAAGAATCATCGATTGGTAATTAAGGGTTCGATCTTTGAATGTAAGAAACCTTTTTATAAAATGCTTCACAGAATATCCGGGTCCTCGGCAGCCGTATATTCGTACTTGGGTGAATTTTCGAGCGTCAAATTTAGGTCGAAGTCAATCGCTTGGGCGTGCACAGCGTTCCCATTATCAATGTTCGCAATGCCAGGTTAGCACTTGTTGATATTCATGCACCGACTGCATTTATGCAGCTACCGAATCGCATCATTATAATAAATTGCATTTGTGAATCCTTGAAGGAGTTGGATGGGCAGTACTGCCTCTCGACTTTGACCTGGACATTTTCGGCCTTTCGTTCAGGTCATGGCGTCTGTTCGTCATAATCCTTGGGCTTCCAGGGCTCATTGCGTTCCTCGGTCTTCTACGGTTTCCAGAGAGTCCTAAATTCCTCGTATCAATCGGCAGAACTGGAGAAGCCTTGGATATTCTGCAGAACGTTTATCGTACTAACGAAGGTCAAAACGGATCTAAATTCCTTGTGAGTATTATTAACCCACTCGAGGACTGAATGAATATGAATTAGGAATAATTCAGCCCACTAACCTTTACCCGACACACCCATACAGGTATCAGAAATAATACCTCCAGTATCAATGAATCTGGGCCAGGATCCCATGGTCGCTAAATCTGGTGTAGCATTGAGGGTACTTAGAACGATGTGGGACCAAACAATTCCGCTATTTCTTCACCCCTACGGTTTCATCACGTTGCTGGTATGTGCAATGCAGTTTGGCATCTTCTTCAGGTAAATCAATGCACTTACTCAGTCGTATACATCAAACAGATGAATAGAAACTTGGGCATTTTTATAAATCATACAAAACCTTCATCAGCTTCAACGGAATGTATTTATGGATGCCAGAGATTTTGAATCAAGTCGCAGAATTCAATCATCGAAATCCGGGACTGCCTGCTTCGATATGCGACGCTTACGCAGTCAAGACACCAGAAGTATCCGCTAATATGACTACTTCTACCATAGAGGTGGAAAAATGTAACAGACATCTTGACACAAGTGTTTTTATCAACACAATGACCACTGGAGGAGCAAGTCTGGTTGTATATTTGTCAGTCGGTTTCATAGTCAGTGTAATCAGCAAAAAGACGATAATAAGTAAGTTCGTTATAACCGAGGCTTCTTTTGATCGTACGAATTTGGGAATTCACGTTTAATCTGAATTACAGTAATTGCACAGACTGTGAGTGGTCTGGCTGGAATTGGACTCCTCTTCGTTAACACGATGCCTCTAATTTCGACGATGATTATAATCTATCACGTTATATCAGGCGTTTGTCTGAGTCTACTGAATTCTATCGTCGTTGATCTTTACCCGACTAATTTAAGGTGAGTCCGACTAAACAGGGCCTGAATTATCGAGCCTGAAACAAAAATTCTAAACCCTCGTTTTATTTTTTTCCAGGACAATGGCGGTTTGCATCACATTGGTAACGGGGAGATTTGGCACAGTTGCTGTGGGACATTTGATAGCACTTTTGATAGAGATTGACTGCTCGCTTACAATGAGCATAATGGCGTGTGTTCCTCTGAGTGAGTATTTCATCGTTGACATGTATATATTTAGGAAAATTGCGGATATATAACGATGAAATTTTTGTTGTCTTTTTCTCATCTACAGCCTGCGCCATTTTGTGCTGCTTCGTGCCGAGGGGGGCCAGTATGGCAGTAACGAACTGATAATGAATAAAATAAATCAGAAAACGTATGAGGAATAAATTATTGCGAAAAATTAACATATCCATAAAATACAGTTTGCAAAGGCGACTACCAATAAAAACTTTCATTTTACGTCCTTTTTTTATTTTTTTCTGCCTCGTGCCGAGGCACGGACAGGTTATATATTATACTTGTTTGTGTATTAATTATTATTATTCGTATAAGTTATTACGTAACAGAAACATTTACCAGTCTTATTTCTTGACTCGTTTTAATACCGTGGGAATTGACTCATTTTATCTTCATATCTTTCGAAGACCACAGGTGTTCAAAAATAAAAAAATCGCAATATTCATTTTTTTTTTCGCTGAATATAAAAACACGCCTTATTCAACGAATTAAAATTACCAGGATGAAGATTTACGAGCAAAAAATTACCTCCGTGTAGAAATCATCCGATCTAATCGCCGTGCCCAATGACTAAGTTACCAAAATTATTTCCGAAGCTTCAAGATCACAGGAACGAGTAGCCGATGACAAATGTCGTGTGCTTTGAAGTTGTTGATCCCATAGTCAATATCTGCACAAAATTTGCTCAATCTTTCTCTCTATCGATAATCTCCAGCTTTTCACGGCTGTCTTATTTTAAGTATTTTTTAACATATTTTTTTTTTTTTTACCTACTTTGCGCCGTTCCTCATTTTAATCTTGCTCTTTTCCTTTAAAATCTTGTTTTTCTCATCTCTCGAAATATCGTGCGAATGATCATGAATAAAACTGCTATCTATCTGTATAGCTATCTGTTTGCCTTGCGATGATGAACGATAAATCTACTCATATTTACTTATGTGCATATATTTCACCTTAGTTTAATTTATGTTGTTTATCTTCATTTGTTTTTGACTACTGCAGTACTCCATGTAATTGTTGCGATTATATCTTCATTATAATTTAATTAATGCAATCCAGCTGCAGTCGTAGGCTAATTCCTCGGCGAGTGTCGGTAACTCGCAATTACAGTTTTTATAATAATTTAAAAAATAAGGAAAATATAAGTCTGGCTTTGAGTTTGAATAAAGAACACATATCAAAGAACAGTGTGCAGTCCATTATTTAAGGGAAATTAAGAATGAAAGACATAGATCCTATTCCCGGAAGATTAATAATGAGAAATTACAGTTTATTTCTAGTTTACTTCATGAATATTGCATAGTTTTATTCCTTGATGCTTTTACGATGGTGGAAAGTCCTCTCAAGAAGAGGAGATTGCGTAAGAATGAGTAAGGATTGAAATAATAATACTTGTCACCGACCGCAAGGAAATAAATTATTTTTATTTGAATTTTCGAGAAGTGAGTGACTTTCAAACATTCCATAGTACTCGAGCAATGTACTGTTGAAATTGTAAACGATTTCATTCACCAGTTTATGAATGAAACGGAGAATGAGAATCAACGTTATCTCAGTTTCGGCCGGTAAAACAGATTATTGCATCGCCTCAAAGACTTACCGACGCTTCTTCAAGCTTTCCGGACACTATCGCTGTATCGAAGCCATCTATTCGGTTGATCGTCAAACTTCAGTATCAATTTTGAGTCCATATTGCCGACGACTGAGAGAATTGAGAATCTTGAAATTTCTTTGAGAATTCACAATTGCTTTTGGGGATTTTGGGGCGATGAATTTTATACGAGTGTCGCTTTCAGTATGGGGCGATTCGGTTTAAAATATATTCCATGTCTCAGAATTTCTAGAAATAAATTATTTTATAAATATTAATCGTTTTTTATAATCAAGTTGATAAACCAATGATATGAAATAAATCGCGGTACGATAAACTTTGACGAAAAACAAACTACTCCGTTTCCCTGAAAACGTTTTGCTTCTGTACACCCGGAACTCACCATCTGTGATCATTAGCCGTTTGCCCTTTGGCCTAATCGTAGGCTACGGCATAATAAATTATATCTATCTATCTATCTTTCATCGTAAGCCACAAAATTACGGAACGCTCCGGTGATTGACTCAGACCGCCTCACGCTCGATTTGAATTTAATTATGAATTCGAATCTTGAGGAAACAATTTTTTTCTACAATAAGAGGATTCGATTGAAGATTTCAGAAACTGATCAATAAAATTAAACGAGCAAATATATCCGAAGCTACTCACTCGTTGATTCAAACATCCTGCGAATTATTGAAAATATTGAATCAATTGAAGTTTGCAAATCGATTAACCTTGCGTTGGAAATTGCCAATATTTGATAATCCGAGATCCTGTCTTTCATTCCAAGAAAAAATTTACGACTAAAGCTAAACGAGGGGAAAAATTCTTTCCAATAATCCCTTTCTTTTCAATGAACATCGCGAATACTTACGTTATCAATTCAACGTTTTTCTCACCCCAGTAACCTGCCACTGAACCGATGAGATATCACGTCACGTAATTTTTCACGGCCTATTTCGTTTTTAGCGAAGATAGAATGTCCAAAGTAGACAAACGTGATCAATCGAAGAACGAGCACAGAGTAAAGAAACAGGAATCAATCAAAAACACAATATGCTTGATTAAAATTTGTCGGGTTTCACATCGTTTGAATGACTTGAAACTTTATTTTTCCTCGTTGATAGGATAATATATTTGGAATTATGTCCTGCCTCTCGGGCATTTGGAATAATTGAATCACAGAAGCCGGTCAACGTGCTTGTCCTTCCTGCAAAAAAATTTACTCTACGAGGAAGTTCACTTAGATCCTCGTATAGCCAGGCACAAGCCAATCAATCGATAGTTGGACTATCCCGTAAACATATACTACGAGATTGATTAAGTTATTCAAGAGAACAGGAAAGTATTGCCGATTCTGCAAACGTCAGCGAAAGACTCTAGTCGAGACATCACGTGCTTGAATAAATCTTATTTAAAATTCCATGAAATGATTCAGGGAACGTGATACACTCGATGCAATTTGCAAGATTTACGATCTATGATATCTGAGAATTCAAGGTCAAATCACGTGTGAAAATTAGTCTTTACGTACTCTGAGAAAAGATCCAAAATTACTTTTCAGTAACAATTCAATTGTTCGAATATTACAATTATTATATTCTCACCAATTCTTTACGAGCAATCATTAGAACTTATAAAGCAATACGATGGCCCTCTTTGGAAAAAAAAATTCCTATCAACAAACTAATGGTCAAGATCGATCAGAAAATGAGGCCAACTCGGTCTATTTTTCTATTAATTAAATTCGACAACTGACGAACATGTCGTAAAAATTATTAGAATTATCACAAGCACACACACATGGCAATGGAAAATGAATATATTGGTCCAAAATTTATACTGGCATTTCCAAATTGTGTCATGATTCGTATTGTTATCTTCAGGCTGTCAAATTGGTAGATATTTATCGGTTCAGTTGAATCTGATTTCTAATTAACAGTTTTCATCTGCGAGGGGGGAATTGGAAAAATTCGAAGGGAATTTTTTGACCAAAGTACTACAGAAAATTCTACGGAAAGGGAATCCTTCGTTAAACTGATTAGAGAAAATCGGGAAAAGAAATGTACCAAAGAGTGTATGAAGGACACGGTGCAAGGTGTGAGCTTGAAACTAATATTAGATCCGAAATTCGCGAAAGCAGACGTAAGGATAAGAGCTACTTTTGCACGTGTACGCAACGAGTTCAAGGAACTACTTGTGCTTGAGGAAAACTATGGTATTAACCCATTATCTTCGAGTATAAAACCCCAGGCATAGGATCAGCTCGTTCACTTGGTCGATCGAGAAACAGTTACTCGGATCCTAAATCGCACGCTGTACTCACCGGCAGTTTTTGATTCAGTGAAGTTTTTGGGTATTCGGATAAGGCGCGAAGTGTATCGTTGATTTTTGCAGTGTACGTGATACAGATTTGCTCGGAACTGTCTTCATAATCAAAGTAAGTTGTAATTTAAAAAAGTGCCATTTGGATTTCAAGATTTCGATAATCTTGACCACGGATTATAGTTCTGCGAAAAACAAGTAGTCGTCTCGCAGAAGAGCTTTTCTTTTTTGCATAAAGCACCGGTATGCGATTATGAATCAGAAGTGACACGAGCTTGGAGACTAATATCAAGTTTCAACAAAAAAAAAAGGAATCTTAGCTGCAATTTTGAATTGCGAGATCGAAGAACGATGAAAAAAATTCTGGAACATGTATTTTGGCAGTAAACCAAATTCCATCTATTCACTACTTTGGATACGCTCTCGTCATGCTTCTAATTTGAAGTTCACAGCAGAATTATGGATTTGCAATGACGTACACAATTATAATTGCGACAATATTTTTTTTAATAATCACGAGAGTCTATTACTCGGTGAAAATCGTGTCATGAAATATTCCGCTGATACCAAAACGCGATTCTAAAATGGATTCAGCTGAAATTGATTCAACAGTTATCGAGGTATGCCCAAAAATAATTTCCAAACTGCACATTTGATTTTCAAATTCTGTTATAATCGACCACAAAGCTCCGACCGAGCAAGTTTTATCGAAACCGCCTGAACGATTCTGCAAAAATACATTTTTCCATCCCTTCGTAAACCCCTTGACCAATTTTTTTCGAATTCATTAACGGATCTAGAAATTTATTCTAAATTTGATCCTGCTCATTTTTTTTATTTTTGAAGAAGAAGAAATGTTGGACCGATATAATAGGTGTACCTATTCGCCGAAGAACACTTGACGTAGGAGCAATCTAAATCAAGGTTTGCTTGGCTTTAAGAAGCATAAGGAAAATACGTGTTATCTGCACAGACTAGCTTCTACGAAATCCTTTCTCTGCATAATGTACAGACTCAAATACACGTATGCCTTCGACCTCCCTGTCTCGTTTATAAAACCTGTATCCCAATACAGAGTATAAGGAAATTGTGTGTCACGTATATATTCGATGATATTTGCTTTGTTTCCTCTTTTTTCCTTGTTCGTCACGAATTCGTATGCAAATGTAGCCCTTCGCGAATCCTGGAAGGATATACGAATTCCGCAAGTTGTCAATGGTGAAAGAATCTCAATACTCGATGTTCTTATTCTCATATATTTTATCGCCTAAAAAATCCCCTTTTTACTACAAGAGAGTCTCACGTCGTTTCCGATGAATCAGGAAAACCTGTCGATGGAAATTTGCAATACAAATGGATTCCGAAAGTAGCTACGGTGTTTTTCTCACGACTAAAATCATCCGTGACTGCGAGGCGATACATACGATAACATACAATTAAACAAAAGTTGTCTTTCGTTCAATACTCGCATATGATTATACAGTAATTCTGCACATGCAATTATATTTACTCGATTGGGTATAATAGGATTCTCATATCCCCCGGAATAACAAGAATATTTTCGACATACCATGAATAAATTAAACCTTTACTGACGCATCAATTAATTCGCATGCGATGGTATCGCAGCAAATTGAAACATACAGATTCATTTTTCTACCTATATGCAAATGCAAGTCATATACGTCGATGATACATAGCAAGTGTCAATCAGCGTTACATCAATAACTTGATTTTCGTGATTAAATATCATTATGACGCGTGAGATTCATTACGCCAGCTTTTCTCATTTGCGTTTAATGAAGAAGGTTACACTTGTTATCATAATGTATCGCTTGACGATGGCATATTACATGTTTTAATTTCACCCAGAGCTATTTCTCAATCAAAATCCTAATCAATGATTGCGTACCGAATTGAACTTTTTTATTGTCTGGATATAGCTAAATAGAATCGATTAAAAGTGCCGATCGATCAGACGTTGATCGTACTGAATCATGTCTTCTATTCCGAAGTACCAGGTATAATTGCAAATGAGAGTATTTTCCAATCGTCTTTCATTTTCAAAGATCCTAATTGAATTGCAATCAATTTTTCCCTGCAATCTCAGGTTTGTTAGCCTCTCAACGCGTTGCAAGAAATTCAGTGAAATTATAGCACTATAAAATCATTGGAATGCAGAATCATCGACATCTGTACTCCGCAAATTGAATCTTATCTTCGGACGTCATAGAACTATCGATCACCATAAAAACTGACGGGATATCAATATGGATTTTCCTATCCGACACTATTCTACGTTGAAATTTCCATAATCTGAATAAAATCACAACTCACGTTCATAAGTTCGTTGTTTTTTTTTTTTTGTTTTTTGTTTTCCATATCATATCTTCACACGAACGCATTTTGGTATGTAATTACATCCATCTTCTGCATCTTCAACTACATGTTATTCAGAATGAATGAATATATGCGTATTTGATATTCTATAACAGCCTGACAACCTCTTCGCTAGTTGTAGTCAGATTTCTAATCATCTTAAGCACAGAGCTTGTTTATCGCAGTATTTTTCCATTCTACGTTTAAACAAATATATATTTATATATTTCGCATACGTCACTCGTATACTGTCAAAGGTTATTGGTGGGCAACCCTCGGTACGAAGCTCGACATCATGTATCATAAGCCTCAAGTATTGCAATATTTTTTTACTTCGTTAAAGATTCGGTCCAGAAGACCGATCAGCGATTATTCACTCGGCTAGGACTGATTCCAATTTATTATTTACACGGAATTTATTTTACAGCTAGAGAGCATCTAGCTAAACGATGAACTCTGGCCTCTGATGTTCCATTCGTAAATACAGAGCATTTGAAAAATTTGTACACAATGTGAAAGGTGATAATAATTCCTCTTTAGAACGGGGCTATCGAAGGATTCATTTTTTCCTAGACAATGCCAGTCAATGACTGCAGGCCCGCAATTCACACTTAATATTGACGTCGAATGAAGCAATTGCGCCAGGCCATAGCCCGTATCATTGAACTTGAACTGATCATGACTCGCAGCTGACTAACCCGCGGGCAAAACCAAATTCTGTATCGGCACTTTCACTGTCTTAGCATTGAAGAATTTTCTACTCGTTTCTACACCGATGGCTAGGCTCCAAAATGTTGTAAACAGATTTTTGCACGCTACAAGCAGAATTGCAAAAAAATCTATGTATAGATGTGTAAATACTAGGGGAAAAGATGTTCGAGAAGTGGGAGCGTGCGCGATTTCTAGCTACGCTGTTCGTAGTATTTATTTACAATTCAAGGTATGCGAAGTGTGTGCAATTGAATTTGTTGGATTCGGATTATTCTCCGGAGAGGAATAATCGCCCCCGGTTGTACTGGCATGTATCAAGCACCCCGCAATCTGTATAACGCGATTGTTACGCCACATATCATTCTGTGCTGATAGCAGAGAGCTCTGGCCAATGTCTTGAGACGTCAGTTAATTAATTCGATCCGTCAAGAGTCAAGCTGTCACGTTCATGGGTCGTATAAGAGTTTAATTCGTCGCTCGTTTCCTAATCGCGAGATTCACGGGTCTCATGATCATGTACCACTGAGATATAACAACCGAACATTTATTTGCGAATCGTGAACACACCGTTTACTCCAAATATGTTTTCAAATAATTTGACGTCGACGAAGCTCTGAGATTTCCACCATTCTTCGATTGGCAAGTTTTGTTTTCGAACCAAAGTTCAAGCTGTCTATTTTTAATTATTTATCGCGAAATTACTCTGATTCATTGCGCGAATCATTCTTCTTAATTAATCAAAGTGAGTTTCGTTCAACAGGTCGAGAAAAGTTTGGAACATCGAAATAAATTCTCGATATCCGCATTCTGCAATACGTAGAATCCAATTCATTCACGGGGCACTTCGATATACAGGTAAGTCCTAATTGCATACAGGTATATCTGTAATTATCGCTCTCGATCAGGAAGATACCGATTTTGTGCAGGTAGTACAAAGGCAGAGCAAACAATAGGGATAAGTGATCTGAAGTATTGCGAGAATGAAGTCTTGCATCGGAATTATCATCAGATATGAAAAAAGACGCAATCGCGTAATAGTAAATCGCGTGATTACGATGAATGTAAAACTCGTCGTAGTACTCTCTGGCTTATGTCACAGATACGAATGCTTGTGTAATTCGATGAATTTGAAACCCTCGTATCAAGTGACAAATAAAAAGATATCTTCTGCAATAGCTGTCCCGAATATTTCTTGGCAGACGAAATCCAGTCGTTTAATTTTCTGGTAGCGATTGACTAGTTATTTTCCAAACGTTGAAAAAATGCATAAAAAATGTACGTTAGGGTATATCGGTATTGTGAATTTCGAAATTCCACGTTCAGCGATGCACCTGTCTCTCGCTTTCATTCTTTAGAAGAAAAAAAGCGTATTTGTTTGAGGAAAAATGTTTGAAACACATATTACGCATTTTCCGATTGATGATTACGTAGAATTTGAAAGTATCAACGAACGAATCGTCGTCAAGGACTCCGCTACGTGTAGCAAGTGCAATATGAATCAGATGAGCATTTATTATTGTGCCATCAAGTAAAAAGGAAGGTCTTCGTTTGTTTCTCGTTTTTTGAATCTAAAACTTGATCCGAGATGACGAGGTGTAGTATTTGCCTTACGTGTAAAATATACTACGTGTAAAATAAACCATGAAAAATTGTTCATTGCTAATGTCGAGTAATTCCAAAAATGCATCATTCCAAAAGATAAATCGGACGAACGTCACGTGCGTTCCTAGTGATTATCACCAACTGTAATTATGATTGGACACGACCAAGCCGAATTTCGTTCCGGAATTGCGTCCAATTCTGCGATAAAATCTCACTGTATTCTTCTGTATATTTCAGAAAGGAGAAGATGTCCAAGGACGAAAGACTGGACCCAAGTAAACCAGGGGATGGAGTATTCACCATATCTTTTTCGATGGAAGATTTGCCTCCCAACGACGGAAACGGTAACTATTTTGCGCTCTACGATTCAAAGAATTGCGGATTATATTATCAAAATCCTGCGAAATTATATCAGGATAAATTTAATCGAATGATATCGCTTCGTTTTAGCCAAAACCGAATTGGAGCAGCCATCCGATTTTGATGCAGCCGTTGAAGCCACCGGTATGTATATCGAATGCACGTCTGAAATCGATTTCCTGTTTGTTACCTGATCAATGAATCGTAGAATATTTTTACGAACTATTTGAGTACCGATTTCTAATTTTTTTATTTACTTTTATTTTCCATAGAGTATGGACTCTACAACTACCTGCTTCTTTTGGCAATATTCCCGGCAGGATGGGCGAATATTTTCGACACTACGACGATGTCGTATATACTACCATCGGCCGAATGTGATCTTGAGCTGACGTTGAACCAAAAAGGAATGCTCAACGCTGTTATTTATACCGGTAAAATTCCGTTTCAAAATTGGAAATAGTCCGAACGTAGACCCGTCATTTCACTCGCTCAAAGACTACACGTACGTTTACATACTTTTCAGGAATTATTTCCTCGGCGTTCCTATGGGGATTTTTAGCCGACACAAAGGGACGACGATCTTTACTTTTATTTGGATACTTTGCCGATTCCGTATGCAATATTTTGAGCAGTACCTCGCAGAGCTTCTACGTTATAATGGTCTTCAAATTCTTCAGTGGATTCGTGTGAGTACAGAAGATAGTTTGCACTTTTTGAAAATACATTTTTTGTTTTTTTTTTGGGATTGATCGGTAAATATTTCGTCTAACTCATTCCTAATAATTTTCTCTGAAATTATATCTATACAGAATAAGTGGCCCTCTTGCAATCAGCAATACATACTTGGCAGAATTTCACAGTGTGAAATACAGATCAGCTACGTTGTACTGGATCTCCCTGTTTTCCGCTGCAGGCAACATTGCACTCCCAGGTAAATTGAAATTTTTGTTATAACAAATGTCGAAAAATATTTTACGTCATAGGCTAATTAACGAAGAAACAATTTTCACTCAGCTCTCGCGTGGCTGATAATTCCACAGTCCTGGTCGGTGACATTTTTGAACGGAAGATTCGTCTACAACTCTTGGCGTATCTTCATTCTAGTCTGCAGCATGCCTGCGTTCATGGCGTTTTTGGGATTACTATATTTTCCCGAGAGTCCAAAGTACCTCATGTCTAAGGGTCGGAATGACGAAGCTTTGAAGGTGTTCCAAAAGATGTACGCAATGAACACTGGAAATCCCCCGGAGATGTTTCCGGTAATTGGAATTATTTTGTCCTTTGATATGTCTCATACCTCGTTCTCACAATTGCCAAATATTTCAATTGAAACCTCAACCTCTTTTTTGAAGATCAAATCCCTCACTCTGGATGGACAGGAGAAGAAGATCGAACCTACGAAAGGTCGGACCAGTTTGTCTATTTGGCAAAAAACTAAGGGTGGTTTTAACAACGTCAAACCTCTCTTCGTGAGGCCATACTTTGGCCAATGTCTTCTGATAATCTTTCTCCAGTTCGGCAGTATTCTCGCGTAAGTTTATATACTCTCATATCGTGATCAAGTACGAATAGAAATATCCAGTGGCAAGACGTTGCATTTCTACTTTTCTCGCGCAGTTTGAATACGCTGCGATTATGGATGCCTCAGCTTTTTACTTTGATGGAAAATTTCGACCATACGAATCGCGATCCGAGTTTAGGCGCCGCTACATTGTGCGAAATGATCACTGTCCGAAGTACTTCAAACGGGACTATCGCAAATGGAATTAATTCGACGGTAGCTGCTGCAGCTACATGCGTTGTGGTGAGTTCAGCCTCGTGAATCCCGTTTTAATCCCGTTTCTTATTTCTGTGACGAAAACTTTTCATTTTCAATGAATTGTTATAATTTCAGCCCACCGTTCCTCCGAAAGTTTACATAAACTCTATGATCATTGCGTCCACCACGGTCCTGGGCTTCGTGCTTGTCGGAACTCTAGTCAACGTAATTGGAAAGAAGAATCTTTTGCGTAAGTATTTGGCGGAATAATCTATGTGCAAATTAATCTTCGACAATGTTTTATGAAATCTAATGCTCGATTTATATTTCTTCACACAGTCATAGTATTCGTGATTCCAATTGGGTGCATCGTTGCATTGAATTGGTCACCTAATTCTAGCATCACGTTAGCAATTATGGCAGTCTATATTGCTTTGACGAGTATCTCCACCACTACGATCATCACTTTCGTCGTCGATCTGATGCCAACGTCTCTAAGGTTTGTTGGAGTTCAAAAAGTCAAGGTTCTGCCTTTTTTTTGTTCATTTGGAATCATAGATCCATCAGATCCCCAAAATTTCGCATGCCTCAAATAATTCTTAAAAAAATTTCACATTTCAACGAGATTTTCTCTGTTTTCAGAACGATGGCAGTAAGTTTGACGATATCAATTGGTCGCGGAGGAGCTATGATGGGAAACGTTTTATTCCCAATACTTTTAAGTGCGGGTTGCAATGGCCCTTTCATATTTGTCGGAGGATTTCTAGTCGGTGAGTAAAATTGGATTGCATACTTAAATTTGAGATAAAAAAGCGTTTAACTTTCAAAATTATTGTTTCTCCACGATTTTTCTTACATACTTCATAATATAATTATCCGATGTTCTATTCCATGGTATTATTCCGTTTCAGCTTGCTTCCTGATGACATTATTGATACCAAAACCACCAGCGAAATTGTTGTAACACATGGAAAAGTCAATTATAGAATATCGTCTATCGTCTACGTAATATATTTAAGTATATAATCTAAGAGTAAATATAAATTTAATTGTACAGTGTATAGTAATAATTGTATGTGTATATAGGAAGCTTTACCTTTTATGATCTGCTGTCAAGACGCAGCTATCACTCGAACATGAATATGTGTTTCCCTTATTCAAGTTCAAATTTAAATGTATTCATATATGTATATATGTGACGTATTTGCATAATATGTATCGCGTTTCCAAGGCTGAACAAATCATTTTATTCTATGCGTAATATTTTACGAAATCCTATTATTTATATATAAATATACATATTGTATCAGAATGACGTTGAAAGAACACAGAATGAATGAAAAATTTAAAAAACCGAAATCGTCTGAACAATAAATAAATAATTTAAGTTCAATAATATCGTTATCTTCTTCCCGATCACAATAAAATTTATTTAACCGAAATCTCACGTGGGTCTGCACTTAGGATATCATTATTATAATGACTGTGCCTTACAAGTATTAGAAGTTA
Source organism: Tenthredo distinguenda (assembly GCA_947538915.1). Classification (NCBI taxonomy): domain Eukaryota; kingdom Metazoa; phylum Arthropoda; class Insecta; order Hymenoptera; family Tenthredinidae; genus Tenthredo; species Tenthredo distinguenda. Next base: position 18,871,437 of record OX384536.1, on the reverse strand, counting down.
AGTAAAAAATGTCTGTAGAGAAAAAAGCGAGTCAAACCAACCAAGTACGCGAAGCAATCTTTTTTCCGTTTTCGACTGATGATCAGCCGTCTCTGCCTTTGATAACATACTTTTGCCAGGTAAGTATTCATTTCACTTTATATCTTCTCCTCGAATTTGAATGAATAATTTGAAAAACAAAAAACCTTCTGCCATCCGAAGCATGTGAAAAATCGTATTGCGTATTATACGTCGAAAAATTGCGTCAATTTATTATCGGTCAATTTGAATACTCTCGTTCACACCTAAATGGAACGGCGTATTCGAATCGGATAGGATTGCTTGCATGCTGGATATCTGCATCAGGGATCTAACTGTAAATTTAATCGCAATAAATATCTCGATTAATGTAAAAATGACGCGAATCGTCGTTAAATATCATATAACGTAGTTCGCCGATTATATCCGATCGAGGTAAAATGCAAATCGATATCTTCCACGCACGATAAGACCGTTATTTCGCGCTCCATTTCATATCCTAGTCATCCACTGCAATGATCAGTATTTTCGAAATACGGAACCTTATAGCTTCAGGATCAAATAAATATATCTCTTCATCTTTATTGCCCTGGCTTAATTGATCTGATTGTGAATATCAATCTGATCAATCAGTACCGCGGTTTATGTCTCTAATGGACTGCATTACACATGCATATGCATACCTGCAGTGATAGATAAAAATGTCCAGTTCTGTAAGCTGGGGTAGGAAAGCAGGGAAGCAACTGTATCAGTCCAGGAAAATCTCTCCATCACGATTGAGCGAGTTCCTGAAAGATTCCTCGTTTAATATAATTCTCACAATCGTAATCGAAGTTGAAACTAGATCGTCGCTCATTTTCCGTATTTCTCATTCTTAAAAAAAATGGTTGAAGCACGTTTTTGGTTGATCAAAATAATAATTTACGCCATGAAGCTTATTGGATTAGCTCCGTTTTCTATTCGGACTAAACCGTCGGGAGAAAAATCTCGCGGGGGGTACAAAAGAACCTTGATTTTCTCGAAACCTGGACTAGTCTATAATCTCCTACTAATAATCCTCTATCCACTCGCGTCCATAGGTTTAATGCTACAGTTGCATCCTGAAAAGTCTGAGAACGACTCGTTTACTTATTACTTTAAAGCGATGTACCGCGTGCTCCGCGACGCCTCATCTTGGAGTATAATTATCTTGTGGTCCGTCAGACAAAGAAACGCTGTTCACGTCGTGAACAGAATTTTAGAAGTCGACAGCCTACTTCGTGGTCTCAAAAATGAGGCACTAAACAAAAAGTTGTTAATCTTTTCGCTTATACACATTACGCTCGGCGTCTGTGCATGGCTCACTGTTTTCAACGTAATGAAATTTGACGACGTATATGCAGCTGAATTGGCTGGCTTTATCATGCCAAAAATGATCATTTATGTTTTTAATATTCAATATATCATCGCTGTCAGTCTCGTAGCCAAAAACTTTGGAAGAGTTAACAAAAATTTATTGTATATCAAAGAGTTAAAAAATCATTCATCTCTTAGATCGTTTCTCGCCGATTATCCAGGGGCTCTGAACTCACGGCCGACTCAGAAATGGCAACTTGCTACTCTGCAATCACTCCGCATTATTCGTACGACACTTCGTGAACTATCTCAAGAGCTCGGAGACTTCTTTTCCTTCCCAATTTTACTCGTTATAACGTTTTACTTCTATTCGACGCTTCGTGACGTTTCACATCTCCTGGATCACTTCCATTCCGTCAGTAAGAGTTTAAAATTGGGGGAAGTTTTCAAATACACAGCGCGGGGTATTATCGACGTTCAGCCTTTCATATTAATGTTGGCAAAAATTAGCGGAGTCCTCTACGAGGTAACTGAAGATTTTCACAAATCAAATTTCCTTTTCATCAATTCGTAAGTAATTATAAGAATGATGATGTTCTTTTCTTTCATATACAAATGATCTGATCCAGGCTGAACTGACTAAGAACATCGTTAACAAATTAATGGCTGCAGCAACTGATAAAGAAATCAAAGCAGAGGTAAATCACGCTCTTCTTCATGCGCTAACTTGAACAAAACTTTTATTCCCTTTCGTTTCGGAATGAAATTTTTTTATTCTGGGCTTTGTTTTCAGCTCGAAGACTTCTCCTTTCAGATGCTGAATGAAGAAATCGATTTTACGGCTTACGGAATTTTGACTTTGGACTATAAACTATTGCATTCGGTAAATTGAAAATGTTTTATAACATCGTCGAAGAATCATTGGCACAAAAATTTATCTCACGCACCATGGAACGGTATCTTTGATGAACAATTATTACATTGCAGATATTGGGAACGATAACGAGTTACTTAATTTATTTATATCAGGGTTTTAAATCCAAGTAAACGTAGTCACGCGAAACCAATTCGATGACTATTTGTGTATACCTATAAGACTTGTGAATTTTTACTAATTAAACATTGACAATATTTTTATATTTGTAATGAATGAAATTTTCCCCATCAACCAAATCAGTTTTTTGATATATGTATGAGTGGCACTCGAGTAACATGTATACAACGTATTTAGTATCTAACCAAATCGCAGGCATTGCGTTAATGTGGTTTTCCCTGGATGTGAGATACGAAACCAAAATGACATCTATCATTCGTATAGCTGTACGTATATTTGTGGCATTGTTACACACCGGATACATACGACGTGTATACTACTGTGTTTGCTGAAATATGATTCATTATTTAGGTTTGGCTTGGTTGATTATTCCTCAGCCCTGGAAGTTCATTTTAATCTGTCGCAATACACCACTGCTGGCATTTCTGACGTTGTTCTATTTACCGGAAACTCCGAGATTCCTCATGTCCCAGGGTCGACACGAGGAAGCTCTGAAGATTTTCCAACGGATGTACGCGACGGACACTGGAAATCCGCCGGAAACATTTCCCGTAATGTCAATTGATCTAATGCTCAAAGAAATGTCATGATCATTAGTCATCTAATCCGATGTAACCCGTGAATCCTTGAAACGGAAAGTGAAAGAACTCTGCAAGGAAGATCAAGAGATCCAGATGGAACGGTCTGCTAGTCGAAGGAGTATATCTGTCTGGGATAAGACTCGAAGTGGTTGGGCCCAAATCAAACCCCTCTTCCAAAAGCCAATCTGTACCAGTTTCTCTTGATCACGACTATCCAATTCGGAAGTCTCCTCAGGTAGGTTGGTATAGTTATAGCATACGCGTACAATGTTGAAATGTAATGTTGATCGCAGCTTGAATACTGTATGGTGTATATGGCTTTTACAAGTATTGCTGTCCCTGTCATCCCGAGTGTTATCGTCGAGCTGATGCCTAAATCTCTCAGGTTTGTTGAAATCAAGTAGGTATATCAATTTATGGAGAAGCAGAGTGAATCTGAGGTCTCGTTTCAAGGCAGAATACTATCAAGTATGTGCAACATAATATTTGTCAGACGATGTGGCGAGACAGATCCTAAATAACTTTTCACTCTTGAAGGCCTCAAGCTTTTATTCGAGATACGACATTGGGTATGATTCTGTTCCAGAACAATGGCTGCAAGTGTGTCTATGTGTGCAGGTCACAGCTAAGCTATGATAGAAAATCTATCATTTCCAATTCTTCTGACTGCAGGCTGTATGATTCCCTTCATTTTTTTTAAATAACTCAATTTTTGTTGGGCAAAACAGCCAGGCTGATCGTATGTTGCTTTTCTCATGGAGCAATGTCCGATACTCATTTTTCTGTACTTAGAAAAAGCTTCCACTTAGAAAAGCTTATTACAAAACATCTTCGAGACGTTTATCAATTATGGCACCGAATGATTTCAATTATGAAATTCTGAACGAATCCTACGATTAATTAAGTACTTATTTGCGTTCTCCTTGGGGACTTACAACTAGGTAGCATGGCATCATTTTTATTTTTAATCATCTGAAATTCGTTATATGATGCGAATGGCGAGCAATTATTCAAATAGAAAGATTATATCAGATACAACTACGACGTCAGAATGTCACATTAATAACACCAATGTAGCAGAAATGTAAAGTTCTTGAACTTTGAATTATTATGTTTGCCTGAAGCACCACGTCGCAGACATCCATGTGTTTCATTTTTGTTCATATTAAACCATTATTAGAGAAATGTACGATCTTTCATAATATATTTATCGGAGGATTTTTAGTCGGTACAAGTACATGAAACACGATGTGAATCACGGACTACGCAAAAATTCGAAATACTGTGTCTGTGTCTATTTTTGTTTGCCCAGAATTTTCAAGACAAGAATCTTATCACTCTGATGACACCACCGCTGTACCATTGTATAAATAGAATGATTTGCACACAGGTATACTCATTATCAGCGATACCCTTGCAAAGTAGAAACATAATTGTGTAAAATTGTATAAAATTGTGCCAACCTTCCTCCAGTAACGACACGGTGAAGAATTTTCCGTTCTAATTACTTGAATTCGAAAAAAAAAAAAAAAAAACGACATGCATAATGAGCACAAACAGAATCAGACGAAACAAACACGTGAGGTAGTCGCTATCGCGTTCATAAGTGAAGATCAGCCGTCCCTCGTAGTAGGAGGTAAGTTTTACACACAAAGTTAAACATTGATGATTTAACCTTAATAAAATGAAGAATTGAACATTCCTTGAGATGAAATTGATAGAAAATTAAAAAATGATTTGAAGATCCATCAGTCGACTCCTTCGAATTCGCGCGGAATTATACAGCATCGAAAATTACCCTTTTCATACGCGGATATAAAAGAATCAAGAATGATAAAAACGTGGCTCATCTCTAGATTCATGAACCAGTCCCTTATTCCGACGATGTTAACAACTCGACATTTTAATTATCGAATACAACCGAGGAAAAGGATTCGATTCAATGTCATTGCATTTCAGTACCCGATGAGTTGGAGGTGCCACACGACTTTGAGGAAGCTGCTGAAGCCACCGGTACGTACTTACGATTATAAGTAAGAATTTCCGACGATTCTGAGGGCAGAAAATTGGCAAATTATTTCTATAAATCATTCCTAACTTTTTTTACCCACTCTCTACAGGCTATGGACTCTTCAACTATCTACTCCTTTTGGCAATGCTCCCGGCAGGAATTACAAACTTCTTTGACACGACTGCTATGTCTTACGTTCTACCGTCAGCTGAATGTGATCTGCAGCTCACATTGTCCCAGAAGGGGATGCTTAACGCTGCTATTTACGCCGGTAAGATATTGAATTGATGTATGATCAGTGTATGAAACAGAAAGACTTTTAATTCAAAGTTCACCAGTCTACAGATGAAGCTAAAGACGTCTCATCTAGGTCATGTATCCTGATTCGCTTTTTCAGGAATGATTTCTGCAGCTTTTATCTGGGGATTTTTAGCTGATACGAGGGGACGACGGCCTCTACTCATGATCGGGTTCTTAGCTGATTTTATTTGCAATGCCTTGAGCAGTATGTCACAGAGTTTTGAGGTCATGGTGTTCTTTAAATTCCTGAGTGGATGCTTGTGAGTAGAATAAATGCATCACCCACGGAATTTATGATCGTATAACCACCTAGTATTTTAATTTCAGAATAAGTGGTCCGTTTGTGATAAGCATGGCATACTTGGCCGAATTTCATGGTACTAAGCACAGGGCGAAAACATTGTTATGGGTTCGTCTTTCTCCTTCCTTAGCTAACATATTACTTCCAGGTGAATGTTAATTTTATTTTTTATCCCTTTTAACTATCGATTCGACTTGATTCTCGCTATAATTCACGTTAAGATGAGTAAAGATTATTCCATATTTTCACGAACTGTGTTGATTGCGTCATGAACCGTTTCTTGTCACCTGGAACAGGTCTGCATGTAATGATAAAATTTATTTCTGTTCAGGTTTGGCATGGTTGATAATTCCTCAGTCCTGGAAGCTGACCTTGTTCGACGGAGCCTTCGCGTATAATTCCTGGCGTATCTTCATTTTGATCTGTAGCGTGGCCCCAATGCTGGCATTTCTCGTGATGTTATTTTTTCCGGAAAGTCCAAGGTTCCTCATGTCCCAGGGTCGAAACGAGGAAGCTCTGAAGATTTTCCAACGGATGTACGCGATGAACACTGGGAACCCGCCGGAAACATTTCCCGTAATGTCAATGATTTAATGCTTGAAGAAATTTCATTATCATTAGTCGTCTAATCTGATGTAACCCTTCAATCCTTGACACGGAAGGTGAAAGAACTCTGCCAGGAAGATCAAAAGACCCAGATGGAACGGTCTGCTAGTCGAAGGAGTGTATCCGTCTGGGATAAGACTCGAAGTGGTTGGGCCCAAATCAAACCCCTCTTCCAAAAGCCATATCTGTACCAGTTTCTCTTGATCACGACTATCCAATTCGGAAGCCTCCTCAGGTAGGTTGGTATAGTTATAGCATACGGGTACAATATTGAAATGTAATGATGATCGCAGCTTGAATACGTTGCGATTGTGGGTACCTCAGCTCTTTACATTGATTGAAAATTTTGACTACGAGAATCGTGATCCCAGCTTGGGCACTCCAACTCTGTGTGACATGATAAGTCCATCAATTTCTCCAAACGCTACTATAATTGAAGACTTGAACTCCACGTTAGTGGATACTTGTGTTGTGGTAAGTTTAACTAAATGCACGATCTACTAAATCTCTGCCTGCAGCTTCGTGTATGAGGAAATATTCCAGGTACCTGTTCGTAGCAAAGTTTACATAAACTCTATCATAATTGCCGTCACTTCGGTGATAGGCTACACGATTGCTGGAAGCGCGATTAATCTAGTCGGAGCGAAGAAGCTATTACGTGAGCATGTTTGTCAAAAAATGTATAATCAATTTCAACCAAAACTGAATGAGATTATTCGTTAAAAGAATTATAATTTTCTCTTTTTGTCATCTGTTCTTCATATAGTTATAGCTTATGCAGTTCCAGCTGTATGCACTTTGGTGTTGAACTGGTCACCAAATTCTGACGTTACTTTAGCGATCATCGCCGTCTATATGGCTTTTACCGGCGTTACTGTCACTGTCATCCTCAGTGTTATCGTCGAGCTGATGCCCACATCTCTCAGGTTTGTTGAAATCGAGTATATCGATTCATAAAGAAGCGTAATAAATCAGAACTCTATTTTCATATAGCAATACTGACAACTGTGTGCTGAATTCTTCAGTATCATATCGTTGAGAAATTGCTGATGACATTGCTCACTCTTTCGGATGGGATATTACCGTCGACTTAACTCTGTTTCAGGACAACGGCTGCTAGTCTGGCTATGGGTACAGGTCGCAGTGGAGCCATGATAGGAAATCTATTATTTCCAATTCTTTTGACTGTAGGCTGTATGATTCCCTTTATATTTGTAGGAGGATTTCTAGTCGGTGAGTACCATTTGTAAAATATGACTCAATTTTTGCTGGGCAAAACAGCCAGGCTGATCAGTGATCGCATGTTGCTTTTCTCATGGAGCAATGTCTGATATCCATTCTTCTGTACTTAGAAAAAGCTCCAAAGAAATTTCGCACGATTACTCATGTGTTTGACTCGGTGATTTTACTTACCTTTCAGTTTGCTTCGTATTATCCATTTTCATTCCGAAACCTCCGTCGAAGCTGATGTGAAGACTTCGATGCGTAGCTCTCAGACATCAAGATTGATGACCATATCAATGTACTGATAAATGTAGAATTAAGTGTACAGTGTATAATAATTATTCCTTGCAATATACATATTTATGATGATACATCGATGTTTCTATAGTCTGAAAATTCTTATACACCATTAGGATAGCTGTCCTCAAAAAATCAGTATACCAGTGACAAGGTTAAACTATCTGTTCGAGAAAAAATCTCTTCAGCAAATTTTTGCACTTCCACGGCTCTGGTTGAAAAAAATCTGAGTCTGTGATTTCTGAGATATGAAATAATTCAAGTCATCGTTGCAGAAGGCTGCAAACGTTCCTTGAACACGTGGTAAAATTCCACACATCAGTCCCCTGGTATTTTGGTACGCGTATTCGTTACGTGTTAGCATGAATTTCTGTTTACCCGTAATACCTAGATCATTTGTGCCGAAAACCGGTTATCATCAGAATGATTTACTGCTCTATTCGCGAGTCTTAATTGAGTTACTAGCAGTTTCACTCATTATCAGCTCTACTGTCGCGCAAGTACGAATATACTAAGATATAGCGTAGCATTTCATCGAGCAAGGGTGCCCCAGCCAAGTCTCTAAATACGATCTGTTTTTCAACGAAGACGAAATGTCTGAAGAGGATGAACCGAATAAAGCGAAACAGGTGCGTGAGGTGTTCTCTATCACTTTTTCAACCGAAGTCCAGTCTTCCAGAGTAGTAGGCGGTAAGTTTTAGTTCGATATGAACAATCTCTCGAACTTCACTCCACGAAATTTACCATCGAATGATTTTGAGTGTCGAACACCGCCCGAGATTCGAATGATCGAAGAAATCGTTTGAGTACAAAAATCGCGAAGACTTCGTTACTTGCTATTTGCACGATTAAACGAGGGTGCAGTGATTTTCAAAACACGTAACTTGACCCTCTTGTGTCACAATTCAATGATACCAACGTGTGTTTTCAGAGCAAGATGATTTGGAGGTGCCAAGTGACTTTGAGGAAGCCGTCGATGCCACTGGTGTGTTTCATTGCATTTTGACTTCCGAAGTGGAAAATTTTGGGACACTTCCATCAGTGATTTCTCAATTTTTCCGCAGGCTATGGTATTTTCAACGTCTTACTGCTCTTGGCACTCTTCCCAGGAGGATGGGCCTTTTATTTTGACATCACAGTAATGTCTTACGTACTACCATCAGCTGAATGTGATCTGAAATTGACATTATTTCACAAAGGAGTGCTGAACGCTGTTACTTACGCTGGTAACATATACGATTCGATGAATCGCGGTGATGTTTGTGCAAAAGTTGAACAAATATGCTTGAAACTTGACGTTTGCTATCTAACATGTATTTGTACCTATCGCTTTTCCAGGAATGATGTGCTCAGCATTTGCTTGGGGATTTTTAGCCGACACGAAAGGACGCCGGTCTTTACTTCAGTTCGGATACTTAGCCGATGTAATTTGCAATATTATGTGCAGTATGTCACAGAGTTTCTACGTTTTGGTCATCTTCAAATTTCTAACGGGGTTCATGTGAGTAGAATCTGATACTGATGTCAGTGTAGAAAGAGAGTCGATGACGCACATTTACATGCCAGTCTATCAAACGAATGTAGGTAATATGTTAATTGAACATTCGATTTCAATCCGAACATTCTTTTCGTTTTTTTTTAGAATCAATGGCCCCTATGCGATCAGCATGACATACCTGGCAGAATTCCATGGCAGTAAATACAGATCGAGGACGTTACTGTGGGCTAGCCTTTTCACCGCGTCAGCAAACCTGGCACTTCCAAGTAAATTCTCGTGTCTATTCCTCTACTAACACCTAAGCACTGATTTCCCCCTGAAATTATAAGAATGAAGATATTGCGACGTGTGAATGTATAAAAGTGATATTTCCATTCAGCTCTAGCATTGGCAGTGATTCCTCAAACTTGGTCGTTTACCTTGTTCGATGGAGCGTTTCTCTACAACTCCTGGCGAATCTTCATTCTATTCTGTAGCATGCCAGCGCTGCTGGCATTCCTGACGTTGTTCTATTTTCCGGAAAGTCCGAGGTTCCTCATGTCTCAAGGCCGGAACGAAGAGGCGCTCAAGGTTTTCCAAAAGATGTACTCGATGAACACTGGCAACCCGCCGGAAGCATTTCCCGTAATGTCAATTGTTTCAATGTGTCAAGACATGTCACGATCATTAATCCTCTAATCTGATGTAACCCTTGAACCATTGTCACGGAAGGTGAAGTCACTTCGTCAGGATGGTCAGAAGAGACAAACAGACCCGACTGCTAGTCGTAGGAGCATGTCTATCTGGGATAAAACTCGACGTGATTGGGCCCAAATCAAACCCCTCTTCCGAAAGCCATATCTGTACCAATTTCTCTTGATCACGACTATCCAATTCGGAAGCCTCCTCAGGTAGGTTGGTATAGTCATAGAATACGGGTACAATATTGAAATGTAATGATGATCGCAGCTTGAATACGTTGCGATTGTGGGTACCTCAGCTTTTTACATTGATTGAAAATTTTGACTACGAGAATCGTGATCCCAGCTTGAGTACTCCAACTCTGTGTGACATGATAAGTCCATCAATTTCTCCAAACGCTACTATAATTGAAGACTTGAACTCCACGTTAGTGGATACTTGTGTCGTGGTAAGTTTAACTAAATGAACGATCTACTAAATCTCTACCTGCAGCTTCTTGTACGAGGAAATCTTCCAGGTACCTGTTCGTAGCAAAGTTTACATGAACTCTATCATCATTGCAGTCACTTCGGTGATAGGCTATGCGATTGCTGGAAACTTGGTTAATTTACTTGGGAAGAAGATCCTCTTACGTGAGCAAGTTTGAATAAAAAGTTGAACCAATTTCACTCAGAAAATTGTGGCTTCAGTCAATGATTTTTTCTTCATACAGTTATAGCTTACGCAGTTCCAGCCGTGTGCAGCTTCGTTTTAAATTGGTCACCAAATTCTGACCTGACGTTAGCTATTATCTCTGTACACCTTGCTTTGACAGGCATCGCTGTCAACACCATCGTCACTGTCATTGTCGACCTGATGCCCACAGCTCTCAGGTTTGTGAGGAAAAGGATTCTCCTAGTAAATTTGGTATAAGAATGAAGAGAATGAACCAATCCTCTTTTTAAGGCCAAGCAGCCTTGATATCATTTTTTTTAACGCATCGATTCTTCTTTCGAATCAAAATGTTAGAATGAGTTTCACCCTGTTTCAGAGCAATGGCTGTAAGTATGAACTTGTGCATCGGCCGTGGTGGAGCGGTATTTGGAAATCTGTTATTTCCGATTCTTCTGAACACAGGGTGTATGGTTCCCTTCATATTTGTCGGAGGATTTCTAGTAGGTACGTAGAATACGTGCACGTGCTAGAAAATCGACCATCCTGCCTTTGTCTGATCATACTTATCCAAGAAAAAATGATACTCTTCTAATTTTTTTCTACTTACTTTCAGTTTGTTTCGTATTGACCATCTTCATCCCGAAACCTCCAGCAAAACTTATGTGAAGCTCCGAAAGCGTTCATCCAGCATATCGAGATTGATGGATGTCAACCATCCGCTGATGGACATCGGATCATGAGTGTTCAGTGTGTAATTATCATTGTATGTATGCAAAGCGATGTGTCGATGATTCTGTAGGTTTACAATTTTATACAAGCTTGTAACTAATATATGAAGAGACGATAAGGCGTGGCCTCACTACAATCTTTAATATTATTCAGGAGTAGGCAGATAGCTAACCGCAATTGTACCTATGTTATATCGTTAATAAAATTCCAAACGCATCTCAGAAACGATTTGCTATTCACTCGCCTCCCCGTTCGCAACTCGCCGTTCGAATTTCCGAACATTCTGCAATAAGGTGTATGACGCATTTTGGCATCGTATGAAGATAATGTGAGATCAGTTTGTCGTGTGAAGAATGACAATTTCAAGATCTCGCTTTAGTTGCGGCAATGCGGTCTGATACCATGGTGCACATTTTGAGTCCTGACCTCCTTGCAATTTGAATGTATATTTTTTTGTATATGGAGCAGTTTCAAGCAGTTCGAACGACTTATCTGCTGATTGCTGAGAACTCATTTTCCAGTAAAGTAACTCACGGTCAGAAAAGGCGACGTTCGAGATACCGAAGCGCTATAAAATATGTATATCAATGACTAAACATAGATTGCTCATTCCATAAAATATTTTGTACGCGCAAATACTCTACATAAAAGAACCTACCTCGAACGTAAAAGATTCGCGTTGAACGTGGTGCGGAAACTAAGTGGCAGGCCACGCGTCACCTCGGTGAAGACATGTATACTCTAAATCTTAAATAATTCTATTTACGTAAAATGTCATGTCAATATGGACCAAAGTCTTATCAGGACCGTGACGTGTCTGTGTGCCAAGTTTAGTGGAATAATTTGCTCACAGCGACTAATTGCCAACGTCTAGTATTGCACACACGATGGTATATCACCTCGAGCTTCTGGCAGTGACAGTAATGCGCAGAATTCTTCCTGTATTTACTGTAATCTGACTTTCAAAGAAGACGAAATGTCTGACAACGAGGCGGAGAAACAGAATCAAAAGAATCAGGTGTGTGAGATATTCAGTACCGCTTTTCCAAGCGAAGGTCCACCTCTCGCCGTGCTAGATGGTAAGTTCAGCTTTCATATCGGTGATCGATTGAACTCGGGGTAATTCGAGTTTGACATGAGTGTGAAGAACAGGGCTGAGTTGAAGTTGCAAATTTGGAAAGTTCAGAATTTGAATTTTACCTTGGGGTCTTGATCAGAATGAACTATTTTTTGTCTTCCCATCGTGAGAAATGGACCGAAATTTTGTGATCGGAGTTTCGGGGTCTTGACTTTCTTCAACGTTTCTGAAAATTCTAAATTATCTCAGAGCTATTATCTCGAGTGTTCGAAAATTTCGAGGATATCGAACTAAGTCGTTCTATTTGTCACAGTGCAATGATACCAATGACTGTTTTTAGCACACGATGACTTGGAGACGCCGTGTGACTTCGAGGAAGCTGTTGCAGCCACCGGTCTGTATCGTTGTTCTAATTTGGAAATTGACAAACGATCGGGTCTTTCTATAAATCATTTAAAAAAATTCACCCTTTATTTTCAGGCTATGGTTCTTTCAACGCCATACTTCTTTTGGCAGTCCTTCCCGGAGGATGGGCAAATACTTTTGACACAACGACGATGTCCTACGTACTACCATCAGCCGAATGTGATCTTCAACTAACGTTACTCAACAAGGGGGTACTAAACGCTGTTACCTATGCCGGTAAGAGAAATTGACATTCGACAGTTTTTTTTGCGCGACGTTCAAAAGGTACAGTTTATCACGAATCCATAATTTTTACCTTGTTTCCTCTAGGAATGATGTCGTCGGCGTTCATATGGGGATTTTTAGCCGACACAAACGGTCGTCGATCCCTACTTATGTTCGGATACTTTGCCGATTTTCTTTGCACTGTTTTGAGCAGTACGTCGCAAAGTTTCTACGTTTTGGTAATCTTCAGATACCTGAACGGATTCATGTAAGTAAAATTGAACATCCCTCGATGAAACAAGATTCCATGATACCTACGACTTTATACCCAACAAATAAATTATAACAAAGATTCTCTCTCCTCAAGTTACATATTTCCAGAATAAATGGCCCGTTCGCGATCAACATGACATACCTCGCAGAATTTCATGGCTCCAAGTACAGATCGAGGGCCCTGCTATGGGCCAACCTTTTCCCCGCCTTAGGCAGCCTCGTTCTTCCAAGTTAGAATTCCGATTTTATTTTCTTACCTTTTCACCTGCATAAATTTAAATTGTTGAAATTCAGTTCTAGCCTGGGTGATCATCCCGCAGTCCTGGTCATTCGCGTTTTTCGACGGTGCCTTCGTCTACAACTCTTGGCGCATCTTCATCCTGATCTCAGGACTACCAGCGCTTTTGGGATCCTTGACGTTACTCTATTTCCCGGAAAGTCCAAAGTTCCTGATGTCCCAGGGTAGAAACGATGAGGCCATGAAAGTCTTCCAAAGAATGTACGCAATGAATACTGGAAATCCGCCGGAGTCATTTCCTGTAATTCAAACTATTCCAAAATAATTCACGAATCGTCATCGTTACTGATTATCTCTAATCTCACGTGTCCTTCGCATCCTTGTCGTGAAAGATCAAGGCTCTTTCTCAGGAAGGACAAAAGAAGCAAATGCAACGTTCGGCTAGTCGGAAAAGCATGTCTATTTGGGACAAGACTCGAAGTGGTTGGGCTCAGATCAAGCCTTTATTTCTGAGGCCATATCTCTACCAATTTCTTCTAATCATCACTATCCAGTTGGGAAGTATTCTCAGGTACTTGGATAGCACTGATAAACTTGATAACAGATTCGGACATAATCTCGTTCAATATTCTCGTCCAAATTTTGATTTTTAGCTTGAATACGTTGCGATTGTGGATGCCACAGCTTCTCACATTGATGGAAAACTTCGATTATAAAAATCACGACGTTAGCTTAGGAGCTCCCACTCTGTGCGATATGATCACTGTGCCAAATCCACCGAATATCAGTATAAATAACGAAGTTAACACGACGATAACAGATACCTGCGTCCCGGTAAGCTGAATCGAATATATGCTCTGCCTAATGAATGGTATTTGTCCAGCTTCTGCTATGGGGAAACTTTCATTCGTCGTCAATGAAAATTTTTAGGCACTTATTCCTGACAGAGTTTACATAAACTCTATTATCATTGCATGCACTTCGGTGATCGGGTGTTCACTGGCTGGAAGCTTGGTTAATCTGATTGGAAAGAAGAATCTCTTACGTGAGCCTGATCTAAAAAAGAAAAAAAAAATCAGAAAAGAAGAAGGAATGACACTATTTTCAAAATTTCATTCGCTTGTTGCAGTGTCAATTTACGTTACATCGGCTGCTTGTACATTTGGATTGAATTGGTCACCGGATTCCGATGTCACATTAGCGGTCCTTTCCGTCTATATGGCTCTCACGGGAATCTCTGTAGTCACCATCATCAGTTTTATCGTTGACTTGATGCCCACAGCTCTTAGGTTCATTCATACATTCATTATTTATTTATTCATTTATTAATTCATAAATTCATACGTTTCAGATATCACACAATGGATATATATTTGCTTTTTGCAGAGCGATGGCTGTGAGTTTGACAATGTGCGTTGGTCGCAGTGGAGCGATGATGGGAAATCTCCTGTTTCCAATTCTTTTGAGTACAGGTTGCATGGTACCCTTCATGTTCGTTGGAGGATTTTTAATTGGTACGAAGACACCGTGTACCAAAAATCAAGTTCTAGAATTAGCAAGACCAACTAAACTGGTCTAATAAATTTTTCGATTTTTTATATTTTCAGTTTGCTTCGTTCTATCGATCTTCGTACCGAAGCCTCCTGCAAAGCTCATGTAGCTAGAGCTTCGGAAAGTTCCTCTCGCCATTTTAATTCAAGGAATACATTAATTCGATAACGAACATGTATGTTGTATAAATTTACGTAGAGGAATAGGTTTTCGTAGTCTCGTTTTCTCACAGTACTAACAGAAGATTGTTCGTTATTAATAAATATCTATTCTCGTTCTATATTATACACTTGTCGAAAGACTCAACAATTAGTTTTCTCTGTACACGATCAATTAACAGAATATTACATACAAAAATATAAAAATATAATACTAAATAATTATAATATACCTATAAGTACAAAATGATTATTCAAATTTTCAAATCATAAATTCTAAACAATTAACATATATGTTCGAAGGACACAGGTACGATATCTTTGATCTCTAAGTGGTATCCAGTTTAATACTTTATTATCGAAATGATTCAATGTATAATTGAATTATCTATTCATACCTGTAAAACTTAGGTACATTAATTATCACCTAAAATTACAGCCTCGCGCGAAGCACCTTGAGCCACAATTAAACTGGCCATGATTGTGTGTTGGTATGTAAATTTATACAGATTATACGAATTCGATAAGAATTCTATGACTATTGATAAAAATATACAATATGATCATTAAGCCTGGGAATTATTGACTTATTCCAGGCGCTTAGAACTAATTTGAGTCAATCACCCCCTATTTTAAATCCTCTTCTTTTTCTGTTGGTATTTTACCGGATGGCAAAATTATTGCTAAGACTGCACAGGCTGAAACATAAGAGTATACTTGTGCTTTCGCATTCCCAGAGATAAGCGAATCGATTGATTATTTTTCTCGATGATTGAATGATCGGAAATCGGTAAAGGAAAAAAGTCAAGAGTAGCCGAAAAAGAGTAACTTAGCTAGATAAATCAAAGCTGTTTGAAATTCTCACCGAGACACGCGGATCCTATCATTATAAAAGGTCCTAGACATCCTGCGTCCAGTAGAACCGGGAACATCAGATTTCCAACGAGAGCTCCGACCCTTCCAAACATCAGGGTAACGCTCACTGCCATAGTTCTGTGAAGATGGAGGATAAAAAGGTGGAATAGAATTAGGGAAATGAATTTCAATCGAGAAATTGTAATCGTAATAATTATAAAAATTACCTCAAGTAAGTAGGGAAATTGTCCACTATCACGTTCACCACTGTAGCACCTCCGATACTAGCGAGAGCTACGAATACCGAGGATAAACCTAAGATCCCGGTCGCATCCTGGGCCCAATATAACGCACCGCAGCAAGAACCAGCGGCCACGAAACATGTGACTGGGAAAAATTTGATTAAATCGTTAAATTAAGGGTATTTAGAGATTTGGAATTAAGCAGTTAGGAAATAAAGGGCGAAGTATCGTAAGTGAAAATTTCGTTATAGGGTTAATCCACTCACCCATGAGTTTCTGTTTCCCAACTGCGTTTATGAGAGTACCAGCCATCGTGTAACCAATTACACCGGTGAGAGCGATTATGATTGAATTTATGTAGACAGTGGCGTCTAGTACCATCTAGAAATAATCGCGATGTGATTAGAATCGAGTTTTGTTAGAATTATCAAATTTTCCAACGTCGTAGAGTCTGGAACTTGAACTCACCGCTGTGCAAACTGGAGTGTTGCTGTTATGAGTGAAATTTCTGTTAGGATTTTTCGTCGCGTCCAATATGTGGCACATGGTTGGTCTTACTTCGGACGATGTGATCGGATGCAATTTTTCGTAAGTTTCAATCATCGCGAATAACTGCGGCATCCAGAGCCTCAGAGAGTTAGAGCTGGAAATTTACGTCGGAGAAATTTAGCGTGCAATTATTTTCATTTTTTTTTAAATCGCGTCGATCAAACGAATCGCGTTTCATGCGAATTTATGCTCACCCTAGTGTAGCTCCGAATTGAATCGACGTGATGAGAACCAGTCTGAATATATTTGGCGACAAGAAAAGCGGCTTCATTTGACGCCATCCGCATCGCAGGATGTGGGCGAAACTCTTGCCCGATGCTTCGATCGACGTCTCTTCTACCAGGCTTTTCACCTATTTTACAATCATTCGCGAATATATGATTAGCTACAAATTATACCTACCTATGCACGCGCTACTCTCATTTGCATACTCGTTTGCGCATATTAATTTCCTACTTTGATTATTGCGAGACTTGTAGGCTAAGAACTGGAGTAAAACTAAAGGAAAACCGCTATTTCAGCGCACAGGCAGAACTGACTTAAAGTTTGCGAATAAAAGAACCAGATAATTATTTCCAAAAACTGAATTATTTTCCCCCAGTTTTGGTTATTCCCTCGGTTCCCCATTTGGGTGTTTAATCGCCAGTATCACCCCCGGAGAAAATAATTCTACGAATTTCTACGATTTATCAAGAAAGTCTGCTAATTTTCTAAGGACAACCACGACGTGTTCAAATTT
The DNA here is from genome assembly GCA_947538915.1 of Tenthredo distinguenda. Taxonomy (NCBI): domain Eukaryota; kingdom Metazoa; phylum Arthropoda; class Insecta; order Hymenoptera; family Tenthredinidae; genus Tenthredo; species Tenthredo distinguenda. The sequence goes on along the minus strand of OX384536.1, from coordinate 18,853,835 downwards.
CCTCAAAAATTCGTAGAAATTTTCGGAACTACTAATGGCGATACCGACACTAATGATAATGTTTAAATAAGTCTTCGAAGATGCTGGTTCATTGGTATTCTCGAGTGGTGGTATTGAGCAATATATGACTTACGGGGTAGGTGTCGGGATGGTTTCCAGTATTCATGTGGTAGATATTTTTGAATACGTCCAAAGCATCTTGATGCCGACCCTTGGACATAAGGAATCGTGGACTTTCGGGGAAAAACGAAACGGCGAAGCACGCTATGAATTCAGGCACTGAACACACGGCGAGAAACACCCTCCAGGAGTTGAATATCATCGAGCCACCGAAAAAGGTCCATTCCCAATCTTGGGGAATAATCAACCAAGCAAGGCCTGTAAAAATGAGATAAAATTTCGTTGAAAAAATGACTTCGCGGTCATTTTATTCACTCAATTATCATTCGAAATCGTATTTACATGGGACAGAGATGTTTCCCAAAGAAAAGAAGACTCCGAGCCACATGAATGTGCGCGATCTGTGCTTCTCCCCGTGAATTTCAGCCAAGTATGACATCAGGGCGGCGAAAGGTCCGTTACTTCTGCAAAAATAAATTAATGGGATTAATTTCGGCGGAGTTTTACCGGAAAATATATAAAATTTGAATTTTAAAATGTGAGAGAAGTTAGCGGGTACAAGTTAGACGAAAAATTGAGTACTTACATAACGCCGTTTAGAAATTTGAAAACTAAGAGTATCCAAGAAACTTGGGAAAAGCTACTAGCCAGATTGAAAATGGCATCGAAGAGATACCCGTAGAGGAGTATCGTTCTTCGGCCAAAAGTGTCGGTCATAAATCCCCATATAAAGGCACTGGATATCATCCCTTGGAACAGAAGAAAAAAGAATATAAAAAATGTCGAAGAAGAAAAAAGGAAGAGTCGATGAACAAAATTCTTCAATTTTAAGAATTTCATGGGTCACCTGCAAATGCCATAGAATTAAGGAGACCCTTGTCAAACAAGGTAAGTCCGAGGTCACATTCTGCGGATGGCAAGACATAGGACATAGCCGTGGATCCATAGACACTCGAGCATCCTGCTGGTATGATGGCCAGCAACAGGAGATAATTAAATTTTCCATATCCTGTTGAATTTTGATATTATATTACACCGATGTCGATAGGAGGACACTTGTAGTCAAAATATGGATTGAAGCGTGAAAACGAATTCTGCGATTTGCTTATGACTGATGGAAACCTTGTAGCTGATTCTCTTATCTTTCATGCCTTTTTTTAAATTCACCAAAAATTCGTATACTTCATTTTGTTTATTCACCTGTTAGCGTGATGGCACGTTCGAAATCTACCGGCCCTTCTTCTACCTTCGAATTGTCACCTTCAATAAAATCGTAAGAAACATGATGTGGGATATATGTGTGAGAAAAATTGTCGATTTTGTTATTTGCTCATCGTATAAGATAGTCGATAAAATTTACAGCAACTTTACATGTGTGGGAGTTTGGACAGTTGAAAAAGCTATCGATTAACAAGTCAATTCAAAACTCACCGGTATCAGGTACGTTAACAACCGCCGTCTGTTCCTTGGGAAGAGAAATAGTGAATAAATTGTTGTCTTTGTTATTATTAGTTAACAACTTTGGTTTTAGAGACTTATACATAATATTCGTGATCGAAAATTGACGATATTTTAAAATGAAAATATATAATACAATTTATAATTTATCGGGCTCAAGTGAAGAAGGTCTGTGGACGGCGCTAAGAACAGAGATACACAACTAGCCGGTTGTAAATACAAACGATTCACTGGTCGCAGACAACGGTGAAAAACTTATGTACCAAACTGTTCGTATATTTACACGTTTGTCCACCTGAAATAACTTGAATATAGCGATATATATGACGGTTGTGATACTTATAGAGGGCAAAGAGCAGTCGTGTTCAAATATTTACTATGGAAATTATAACGACGAAAGAGAATCACCCACAGATTTAATCGCGAGCAGAGACATCCCTCGGGAGATTATTGTTAGGTAGTTTAATGAATCTATATTTTTACCATTCCTATTGAAAAAAAAATAAAAAAAATAACGAAACGAGACTACCGGTGTCAAGGGATAAAAAATCTGCTACAGTTATAGTCGATATGAGTATAAAGCGCGAATAACCGCAACATGAATCGCAAAGTCTGAATATACTGCTGGAGTTTTGCGTCATTTCATAAACTCGTAATGGCTTATGA